>BPTQ01000003.1:1366604-1693278 GCA_019973895.1 Chrysanthemum seticuspe
TCCAACACACACAACCAAATAGATTGACATAAGTCGATCTAATTAGTTTAAAAGGAAGTTTTAATTGGTAAAACTATTCAACCCCCCCTCTAGTTTTCCACAATTGGCATCAGAGCTTCGTTACCAAGTTTCTTGAAGTATATTGTACTTTAAAAACTTGATACGATCCATGGTTAATTGAAAACTACAAAGAAGGTTTTTCATTAAAACAAACACCATGTCTTTTAAAACTATATGTTTGGATGTTGATTTGATAACAACATTTTTTATTTACTTTTTCATTTAATTGCACTAATCTTCTTTGTCATGATTGATTAGTCAAAGCTCATACCCACCATTCTATAGGAATCGCTTGGTAACAAGAATACCTTCCTTAAGAAGGTATCTTAAACGCAAAGGAGCGGGAATCGTCTAAGTGACATTTGCTGTGTCATTTGTAAATACATTCCTAAGTGCGCTAGAGGTATGATTTTCTTTTTATTTTGCTTGATAATTAAGTATGCCTATTTAGGTATTTATATGAATATCTTTTGTGCATATACATGTTTTTCATGAAGCTTCATTAGGAAGCCTTTTTCTCACATACGTGTTGTATTTCTCGTCTAAAGTCGTAGTATATAAAACTTATGTTTTATTTCTTTTAATCCAATAATAAAACAAAACACAAATTTCGAAAAATACTCCTTCCCTATAAATATACCATTCGACGCCCACTTTATCAAATCCTCACTTTTTCAAATCTTCCAATTTCAAAAATTCCCTCTCATTCAAAACTTCATCTTCCTCTCCATCTTATCCCAACCGAAACCAAGAAGGATCGTCTTCAACATGGTTTACATCGCCTTCGTGCTCATCTTCTTAACACTCATCGCACTTGTGTTCCCTATGATGAAGTTCACATACGGAGACATTTACTTTATGTTGTTAATCTACATTGGGGTTATATACCCAATTCTTTGTATCATTCTTAGTATTGAAATGAAATATTACTAATAGTCTAGTTATCTAGGTTATTATGTGTTTATCATTTTTCTTTGTTTTATTTCTTTCTCTCGTGATACATTAGAAGTCATGTGTGCATGTTAAAAGAAAATGTGGGCTAAAACACATATCTTGGTATTAAACTATGAGATCTAAAAACCTATGCTTTTTATAAAATCTGTTTCTGTAACTACAGATCTACGGATCCCGAAAGTTATACTAGCCGGATCCCTTTTGAAAAGGAACCGTGGGATCCGTCCTACTGGAGAACAGTTTTTCATGCAAATTAAAAACCACTTTTCTTCTAAAAGTAATTCTCAACTAGTATGTCAAAACCATAAGCGAGTTAAGTGTCTTTCTTTTTAAAAACCATTGTTAATAAAAATCTAATAAAAACGTTAGAGAATCATAGGTTGATCACAAACATCACTTTCTATAAACTCATATTTTCTATAGGTGTCACTATGTCACACGTATATGAGTTTGATTCTTCACTCTCTAGCGTCTACACTCCTAACATCTCTCTTGAAGCCAACACACCTGGCAATCATGTCCGTGGGTTCAACAATCTCGAAACCCGTCACTTCCATGAAGGATGTATTGTAGACACCTCTCTACAATTCGAAGAAGGTATCAATACCTCCTTCCGAGCCATAGGACTAGAATGTCTTCTCTAAATTAACGAGAAAATATGTCCAAGGTTTGTATTGGAATTTTTCCGTCAAGTCGAACTCGTTCGTAACGAGGATCGATCTCTATCTCTTTGGTTTTGACTCTTGGGCAATTTGCTCAAATTCTCCGAATTCCAAATTATGGACAATGTGCCTTCACTGAAGATTGGTCTCTTGATTCTCTCTTCAATTTTCGTGAAGAAAATAGTCAGTATTGTTCTCACATTCCTTCCCCACAAGACTTAATTCGCATATGATGCAAACCCCATCACTCCAATCCAAACATCATCCACACACGGGATATTCTTGAAGAGTACAAGCCCCTTGCACTCATCCTACGTGAAAATGTTTGGAGTCTTAAGGGAAATCGAGAAATCCTTCCCGCCTGTTGTGCTCACATAATGTATTGTGTGCTAACACAACAACCATACAATCTCGCCTACTTCTTTGCAAGGCGAATTGTAAACCTTCAAGGCTCCAAGAATAAACTCATTCCATATGGAATGTTCTTGACGCGCCTCTATCATAATGTCATGCATTTTCATCCTCAATTTCAAAGTCCGTTGTACGTACTTGTGAACAAGATGATGGAACCGCTGAACATTTCCCTCATGAAGACGTTCTTCATTCCTGAATCCGCCAACACTCATCAACCATTTGATGATCCATCTAGCAAAAACACTCAAGGAACTTAGTAGTATTTCAAATAGGATCAATCCTCTTGTACTCGTGCTTTATCAATGTAATCCTATTTACTTCATGAAATAAAACATCTTACATTTGATATCTTAGTATTAGAACCTCTTTAAACCAACTTTGGAATATAATGCATTGTCAAGATCATTGCATACCTTTAGTAAAGGTTCTGCTGAGCAGATGGACGGATCCCAAAGTTTGTGCTAGACGGATCCCTACAATTAGGGAACCGTGGGATCCGGCAAACAGAAAATGCAATTGCAAGCATTATATTTCAAACATATCCTTAGAACACCTCACACTAAGCTAAACATAGTGTCTTAAGGCAAATTAAGTCCTTATCAAGATAAGTAGATCCTTCCTACTCACACATAACTCACCTAGATCACACTCTAAGACGCTTGTAGATCTATCGTTTTCACTTAAACCCATTACTCTTCCGCTCTCTAGATCACTCATCATTCTCACATGATCCCTCACATCTAGTCTTAGAAATATTTCGATTATGACAAAATTGATCATAAATCATCCTTACCTCAAAATTGATCAAATTCTAGTTTTTCCATCTTAAGCCTCTAGGACATTTTCCAAAGGATTAATCTAAGTCACTATCTGATCTCTAGGATCATCTAGCTTCAATTGACACTCTCATCTTTAGTGTCATCCTTGCTCATTCATTGGTACTCATGAAAGTTCCAAATCCTTCCATAAAAGGCAATCATTAGCTACATCACTCATTACCTTCAAGTACTTAAGCACCCCTTCATTTAAGACACTTAGGAGGACTGAAACACTCAAGGTGATATAGATCTTAGATCTTAGAAACATCATTTCCACTCTTTCATAGTTGCTGAGAGCCGGATCCCTAGGATTAGCCTAGACGGATCCCTATGAGGAGGGAACCGTGGGATCCGGATGACAGTTTATGTCAAATCTTGCTAAAACAATCATTTCAACTCATCTTTCTAACTCAAACACTCCATCTCATCTTAAATGAGTTCCTAAATCAGTACAAACTCTGAAGTTGACTCCTGTGCATGTTAATCATCACATTCCAATGAATCTTAGTGGCTTAAGGCTTAAATGCACTTGCCAAATCTCTTGCTTTATAAACCACATTGTTAGGACTTCCATAGTCATCACCTTCATCCTAACTTTCAGCACTTTAGAAACCCTTACAAACCTCTTGAAATCATCTCATCATGAGGAAAACCCCAAGTAGTAACTTATCCACCAAAGAACCACCCAAGAAAAAGGCTGGTGTTATACACAAAATCTCTTCAACCGAATCATCTCTGGTCAAGCCAACAAATGCTAGGATCTTTCCTCAACCAATCAAACCAATTCCTAAAAGGATAGTACCCACAAAACTACCTATGCCAAACACCACCATACCTCCTAGGCCAAACAATATCATCTCCACTAAACCATCACCATTGGTTCCTATAGCTATCTCCTTTACATCTCCACTATCATCACCACACCTCTACAATTTAGAGGATTTGCCTCCTAGGCCGTCTCATCCGCCTCCGCCGATAACATTCTCCTCATTAGGAGGAATAATGGTACAAAATCAAGGTGTTGAGTCAACACTTGCTCCGGCTTCCTTCTCGCCGTTTCCATCAGATAATCCCATTTGGATTATGAGAAATCATCAAAATCAACTACCCGATCACATGGAAGTTGATACTTCTCTACCACCACCATCATTCTTGGTCGAGCCATTCTCAAATGCGCCTCCACCAATTCTTCCATCGTTTGAAGCTCCACAAGCCGCTTCACTTGATCCTTCGCATCAAGCCATTTCATTTATTCCACCACCACTACCTAGCCATGACAAAGATTGCTATCATTGTCAACATGTTGAAAGTTTGATACATGAAGTACGAGAAGACCAACGTTTCATGTTCGATCATATCCTCGAACGTTTCGACGAGATCAAACCTAAACAAAACTTAAGCTAGAAGATTTTAGTGGTGTCCTAGCATCAAGCGTTAGTTGGTCTAGAAATTCCTAGTCATGTATTTTCTTATTTTCTTAGTTTTTAGAGTCATGTATATCATAACTCTAGTTTTATTAAATGAAATTACATGCTACTTGTTATATTTCTGAGTATATGATTACGTTGTATTCATATCTCATTTTTGTGATAACATTACTTGTTATATCACCATTGTTGAAATTGATCATCAGCTATACGGATCCCTCAGAATTGCCTAGACGGATCCCTACTAGGAGGGAACCGTGGGATCCGTGAGATAGAAAACTATTTTCTACTAACTTGGACCACATTTGCAGGAAATTGTGAATTATACTTGCTTTCTAACCTTTGTTTTGTAGTTATTTAATTTACACATGAAGACTTTGACATCCTAAAGCTAGGGGAGCTTTATGTCAAAGCAATACATTGCAAATTATTTGCAATATTAGGATTATATTTCTTGACGTCCCCTTGCAAAATTGCAATCATCAAGGGGGAGCACATTCGTCACTTAGACGAAATCTTTTGCAAACTTACTTGCAAAAAAACTAGCTTAGTATTACTTTCTTGACGCCCTTACATAGGGATGGACTCGTCAAGGGGGAGTAAAGACGAGATCCTTTCCCGTTACTTGCTCTCTATTTCTTTTTATCTCTTTCACATGTTTTTCTTAAAAACAATGTGTTGCTTTCTTTCGAAGCTCTTTTTGTTTCGACAAAAAGGGGGAGAAGAAAGTAAAAACTACAAATTCAAACTTTTACAAATTTTAGCTTTTCCTTAAAATAATTTTATGTTTTGTCATCAACAAAAAGAGGGAGATTGTTAATACAAATAAGCCGTAAAAACGTTTATTTATATTTTACGATCTTCTAATATTTTGTCGATAATAAACGTAAAATCATTTTAAAGAAACAAATAAAATACGTAAATGGTTTGAACTAGTAGTTTCTAACATATTCACATAAAACACTAAAACAAGTATAAGTGATTTTATGATTTAATATTACATACGTACAACAACTAGTGTTTACATATTTGGGTAAAATATACACATAACTAGTATGTAGTATATTGGGTAATATAAATGGGTAGAAACTTAAGAATCATAACCCATTGGGCAAATACATTGAATGTAGTTGGGTACAGCCTAAAGCCCATGACCCATGACCCATGGAGCTTGACCCATAACCCATTGCATAACATCATGCTTATATCATACATGGATAATATCCATAACCCATGGATCAACCCATACCCAAGTGACTAAGTGCATTGCACTCAAGAGATACATTGTATCTAGCTAAAGATCCATGGAACAACCCATGACCCATGACCCATAACCAAAATACCCATGGGTAAAAGGAAGCGTCCCACGGATCCCTAGCTTAACGCTAGACGGATCCCTTGTGGAAGGGATCCGTGGGATCCGGGGAACAGTAGATTTTTTCTTCTATAAATAGTGAGCCATTTCTTCATTGTTTCTCACCCCTTTCTAACACACTTTCTCCCTGAGTTAAAAACTCACTAACCTCAGATCCAAGAGATCTATGTTTGTAGTTTTGTTTTTGTGTGATCTTCTAGGTTCCTCTTAAAGGCAAGATCACCACCTTTGAAGTCGAGCAAGCTCAAGTCCATGAGTTGCCATGCTTCCTCATCGTCAAGGCTACTGAAGTCTTCTTGTTGATGATTCTTTTCTTTCTTCTAAGAAGTGTAGTATTGAAGACATTAAGTGAAAGATGTCTCAAGGGTCAAGACGAAGACATTAGTGAAAGGTGTCGATCGTCCATATTGTAGGCATTAGTGAAAGGTGCCTAGAAGCCAAGATTACAAGACATTAGTGAAAGGTGTCTTGAAGATCTAGCCACAAGACATTAGTGAAAGGTGTCTTGAAGATCTAGTCAAAGGCATTAGTGAAAGGTGCCTTAGATGTACATTCGATATGGTGTGTTTCGATGTACAAGATAGACTATTACTAGATCCAAAGGATATTGATATCCTTGATGATGTTGTAAAGGAGTAGATCTCCTTTGGGATTAGTCATTGGTGTAGTGTTGGGTAGTAGTTCCTCCATTGCAATGGAACTAGGTGCTTAGCCTAGTACCTAATAAAGGGTAGGAGACGTTGTGTGGGTGTAGTTCACCTTGGAGTGAAAGAACTAGGTACTTAGCCTAGTACCTTATAAAGGGTAGGCGACGTTGTGTAGGTGTGGTTCACCTTGGTGTGAAAGAACCCGGTGGTTAGCCTAGCACCATATAAAGGGTAGGCGACGTTGTGCAGGTGTGGTTCGCCTTGGTGTGAAAGAACTCGGTATTTAGCTTTGTACCGGAAAAAGGTTAAGTGACGTTGTGAAGGCTTCTCCGCAATAAGGAGATTGGTGTAGTGTTTACGAACTCTCGAGTAGGTGACTCGGGGAGTGGAGTAGGGCAAGGAAGGTGTCCTTGTAGCCGAACCACTATAAATACTCGCGTTGTGGTTTTGTGCTTCTTACTCTTATCTTTTCATTACTTACCTTTATATGCTTGTTTATCAACATCCAACACACACGTCCAAATAGATTGACATAAGTCGATCTAAATAGATTAAAAGGAAGTTTTAATTGGCAAAACTATTCAACCCCCCATTCTAGTTTTCCACAGTAAGTATCAGAATAAAGGTAAGCAAATGAAAATTTCTCTAGTATAGATATTTAGTAAGATCACATGAAGTTTTGTGGCTCTTATCAAGTGACAGCCTAATGAAATGAACCATCTACGCTCATCTACAAATGCCACAAACCGCCGTATGATTATACTTAAATTCACAGTCACTTAATTGGTGTATGAGTTTATGCAAGTCTTACTATTTTACTACATCCGCCCCAAAATTGAAGTTAATTTAAAATTTTTGAATCCAACTTTGATATTAAATATTTTTGTTTGTATTGTATAATACTTGATGCAAAATATATGAATGGATTGTGTTTTAAATGTACTTTTTATTAGTATAATTTTCATCAAGTATTATAATACAAACAAAAATATTTAGGTCAAAGTTTGATTCAAAAAGTCAAAACGAACTTATATTTTGAGACAGAAAGAGTGTTATACTTAAGCTCACAATCATTTCTTTGTGTAGCATCTACATTCACACGAATTATACTAGACAAAAGCCTGTTGACCAATAATCACTACTTAATCTGTGCATTCACCATTTGTACATTTATTATATGTTGTTTTACTAGTTTGTATATTTGAGTATAAAAATAACAAATGAGAGTGTGTCAATCAATTCTTATAATTTACACCAAAATATAGGTTGCCAGATATCATATCATATAGGGGGAATTGCATATATATCTCTGTAAAAGCTCAAAATTACATATATATCCAATTTAAACTTATAATTGCATATATATATCTTTTCAAAAGCTTAGAAATTGCATATATATCCAACTTAACTTAATAATTGCATATATATCATTTCTAAACCTTCGTAATTGCATATATATCATTCTAAACCTCTAATTTATCATATATATCAAAATAATTATTTAATATAACTTTAAACTCTAAATTATGATAATTAGAATTTTAAAACGGCAACAAACACATTTGTTTTAAGGGTACGATGTCTCGGGGTTCAAATGAACGACAAAAAACAATATATCAAGAAAATATTTAACCTCACGAAAAAATTTACCTAATCTCATATCTAATACGAGTACATGAAATAAACTATCAAATATATCATGGTTGTGAATAATATCCATCACATACAAAATGTTTTTGCAATGAAAGCGTATATACTACTGCCAACAAGTTATAAATAAAGAAAAATAATATTTAAGAAATATTTTTTATATAATTATAAATGTTATGCATTCGAGAGTTGCAAATTTAAATTAAATATTTATTTGAATATATATGACATATTTAAGGTTTACGAAGGATATATGCAATTCTAAGTTAAGATCATGCAATTAAAAGTTTAAGCGGGATATATATGCAATTTTAAGCTTTTGCAGGGATATATATGCAATTCCCCCTATCATGTATTCATACCATTTGCAATTCATACTACAAAGTATCTTTTTAGCATATATATAAACTTTTCATGATGCATCACCTAGGGATAAATTCTCACCATTCATCTAGTTTGATCTAATGGTGGAGATTAACCTAAGATTTAATGGATAAACCTAAGTCCATGTTTTTTTTATTGTCTTTTTGCCTTTTTTCACTTTTTTTTGTCTTTTTATTTTTCTTCACTTTTTTTTCCCCCTAGTTCATGTTTTTATTTATTAAGCATTTTTTTTCACGTTTTTAACGTTTTTTTAATTCGCGTTTTTTTTTCTTCGCTTTCATACGTTTTCGTCTGTTTTCATACATTTTCATATGTTTTCATCTATTTCCGTCCGTTTTCATACGTTTTCGTCCGTTTTCATACCTTTTTGTCTGTTTTCTAATGTTTTCGTCCATTATTCATATGTTTTCGTCCATTTTCGTCCGTTTTCGTCCGTTTTCATCCGGTTTCTTTCGTTTTCGTTCATTTTCAAACGTATTTTTACGCTTTCATACGTTTTCGTCAGTTTTCATATGTATTCGTCTGTTTTTTTTTACGTTTTCATCCGTTTTCTTACGTTTTCATATGTTTCGGACTATCACAAGTGATATTCTGTGATATTCAGAATATCATTTTGTGATATTTTGAATATCGCTTGTGATTTTCTGAATATCACTTTGTGATATTCAGAATATCACTTGTGATTTTTTGAATAACTACTAACTATCACACTTTTATTGCTAATTTTTCGTGTATCTCATTCTCATGACGTTTAACTTTTTGGAGGAGAATTTGATATCACTGGTGACATCACAGATATGCCAGCTTCTTCTATTTTGTTGAATCATGTGTGATATCTGATAAGGTTTTAAAATGTACCTTTTTGAGGGGTCGTTTAAGCCCTTATTTGATCACTTTTTTATCCGTTATTACTTAATATCGTTCCTTTTCACTTTTTAGGTATCTTGAAGGCAAAATGCTGGAATGACACTTATTCGGACGAAAAGGCGCGAATATACGAAGAAAATGGCCAAAGTCAAGAATCGAGATACTCAGGCTGCTGGAACTGAAGGGGACGGCGTCAGGCACAGCTAGCGACGCCGTCGGACAACTTTTGTGACGACTCAGTAGCCAAATTGCTCATTTACAAGTGACGGCTTCAGGTTTTAAAAGAGTAGGGCGTCGCAACTCAGACGGCCTAGATTTGATCCAGACGACGTCAGAGACTGAAGGGGACGGCGTCACAGGCATAAGGTGACGCCGTCGCAAGACTAACGTGGCCAAGACGAAACCCTAATAACGGCGACCCGACGGCGTCACAAATCAAAGGGTGACGCCGTCACATTTGTAATCTTATATATAGAATCCGAATTTTTTAGTTTTCAGTGTGTAGTCTTTGTAGTAAAAACCTAAACCGAACCAAGGCTGTCTTGTACAGTATTTTAGGGTTCCATACCTAAAATATTGCGATAGGTCATTCGTTGTGTTTGTAATGCTTGATTAATCTTTAATGAACCTTAGTTTATGATCGCCTAGAGTAATTGTAGGCTAGTCATTCAAAGAATACCTTAAGAGTTAAAGTTTATAAATCCTAGAGATTTTATAGTCATTAACCTTGGGTAGCTTCAAAGAGTTAGGGATAAACGCATACCCTACGACCTTAGAGACACAACGTAATTAAGAATAAGGATGTGACAATTCAACCACCAATAGGAGATAACTAGGGAGTAATAAAGCCTAAGCAAATACATTTTTAACTATCATACGAGCACACAACAATAGACATAGACTACATACACCTTAGTTTAGATAATTAGATAAGTAGAAGTAATCGGTAGAAATACCAACCCCCCAAACTCAAACCCCGAGATTCGTACCTTTCCATTTCCTAAAAAAACATAAAAAAAGATAAAAAAAAATAATCTTTCTCAACCCCAACCTTAGCGTAGTAACTTCTCACTAGCATTCCTATTCCCCCAGAGAACGATATCAATTCCCGTGGCTTACCCTAATACTACACTACAACGATTAGGTTCACTGCCTAGGGTGTTGAAAAACTTGCTCGACGAAAAGGAAGTTCCTTTGACCCCGAACGACGCGTGTAGCGTTATCAAGTTTTTGGCGCCGCTGCCGGGGAATAGAATAGCTAGTTAGGAGTCCACCTCATTTAGGTTTCTTTGCTTGATTCCTATCAAGTAAACTTTTTTCCCATTTTTAGCTTCCTCGTAGTCTATCCCCCTTCTTCGTGACCTTTGTTCGTAACCCCATCACTTTTCATCATGGAAGGTGATAACCAACCACCATTCATCAACCTACCACCAAATGACCCGCCAAGAGGCCGTACTCTTGGTGAATACTCGAGACCAAGCCAGCTAGGCTATAGGAACACCATTGAGCTTCCCGACCAAGCCCAAACTTCGGCCCTGCGATCCGACACCATCCGGTTGGTGCAAAACGGATGTGCATTCCATGGACTTCGTTCCGAAGATCCTAATCAGCATCTTAAGGATTTCCTTAAAATTGTCGATTCCATCGACCTCGATGCTACTACTCGGGAGACCACGCGTCTGCGTCTCTTTCAATTCTCTCTACGGGACCAAGCTAATAATTGGCTTGAGCGACTTCCCGCCGACTCCATCTCAAGTTGGGATTATCTCACCTCTAGCTTCCTTGCTCAATTTTTCCCACCAGGGAGAACCACTAAGCTTAGTAATGATATCTTGATGTTCCAACAACGTCAAGGTGAATCTCTCCACGAAGCATGGACTCGATTCAAGGACTTAATCCATAAAGTCCCTCATTACGGCATTGATCTTTGGCTCCAAGTCCAACTCTTCTATGATCATGTCAACTTCCCCACCAAGCGATCCATTGACCAAGCGGCCAGTGGAAAACTTAGTGATCTCACCGCGGAAGAATCATGGGGTATAATAGAGGACCTTGCTCTCTATGACAACGAAAGTTGGAATGACCCCCGTGAGTTGCCCAAAACAGTTAAGGCAATCTCCTTGCCTCCCTTTGACTCACAATCTTCCGACTGTAGGATGCTCGAGCTTGAAGATCAAGTTAAATTCCTGATGAGCTCCTACGAGAATCCTAAGTCTTCACATCAAGTGAATAAAATCACTCTACCTTGTGAGTTATGTAGTGGTCCCCATGACACTCGTGATTGCACAAGACTCCCCGAACAAGCTTTTGCGGACTACGCCTCCACGCGTACCGACGGAGCGGGAGAGAAGTGGTACACTTTCAAGCCCGAACAACACAACTTAGGAAACTCTTACAACCCCTCATGGAGAAATCACCCTAACCTTAAGTGGAACCAAAATTCAAGCACACCCCAAAGCTCATCTAGTCCACCTAATAGGTTCAATCCTCCAAACACCGGGAACGCCACTAGTCTTGAGGCAATGGCATCTAGATTCATGTCATCTCAAGAAACTCGTTTAACTAAGCTTGAAGCCGATTTTAAGCAACGACAAGGCGAGATGACAAACAAGCTTGATGCCCTCTTAAAAGCCTTTAATGACCGGGAAATTGGAGCACTCCCAAGTGATACTATAAAGAGCTCAAAAGTGAGTTCGATTTCATCAACTTCATGTTCTTGTTCACCATGGGAGAGTGCATGATGAGTGTGTAAATACTCATCATTTTTAGTCAAATCTGAACTGCAAAACGTTTAAAAATGCTCAGAAATGCATCAAAATACTGAAAATATCTCAAAATTACATTTTATATGTTTCAGATGCAAAATGATTAAAATCAGATGAAAAATGAGCAAAGTTTGCATAATTGGCAGTTTCAGTCCCCCAAGTTTCTAAAATTGTCAAAAATAGTCCCTGAGTCAAAATTTCAAAAGAAAAATCACCAAAGGTCCTTTTAATATCATAACTTGTCAAAATTAGTCCTTTGGTGAAAAATATAAAAAGTTTTGAGAAAATTACAAATTGGTCCTTCAAGTTTAAGAATTGGCAGAAATGGTCCCTGGAAAATCTGAAAATGGCAACTTTGGTCCTTGTAATATTAACACTTGTCAATTTCAGTCCTTGGAGCAACTTTGAGATTTGGCAGAACAGGTCCCTGAAGTTTCAGAAATTTCATAATTAGTCCTTGGTTATTATTAACCTTTTATATACCTTTTGGACTAGTCAAAAGCCAAATTGGACCCTGCCACTACCCCTTTTGGACCCTTGCCATACAATTTGGACCCCCTGTTATTTATTAATACCAGTCAAACCACAGTTGACCACCTTTTCCCTCCCTCCCTCACGGGGTACCCAAACCACCATCATCAAACCTGCAAATCCTTCTGTCACACTCAACCATCATCACCCCTACTTCCCCCCTCCAAACACAACAATCCAAAGATGAATTTAATGCACCCTCTACCTACTTCTATCATCCCCAGCTGTTAAAACATAAATTGGCGCCAAAAATACTAAAAACGGCCAAGATTGGTTTGAGCCATCCAAGGGCCTCAATTGTTGGTGGGAACTATTCAGAAAGAGGAGAGAGACACTTGGGGTGTATAAAAGGACCAAGAGAAGCAAAGAGAAAGTAGTTAGTTTTAGTTTTTTAAATAATGTATGTCGATTTACTTATTATCATGTCTTAACTAGTTTTCAGTTGTCTTTTCAAGTTCATTTGTATCAAATAACAGTACCTAAGTGTATTGCAACTCTGTTCAATCATCAATTCCAAGTTTAGTTCATATTTCATATTTGTGTCCACTGTTGAAATTGTTACTGTCAAACTCCTTTGTTTAAACTTGTAGCAACTCAATTTCAATTTCAAACAAGCTTATATAAGCTCATAATAGCTTTTTGTAAGCTTATAATCAAATTTCAAGCATTTTAGAAATCTGGTCAAAATAAGTCAAAGTTTGGAGCAAAAGTGATGCAGAAGAATTTGGGTTGATGCAGGCATGGAAATGGGTTGAATTATAGTTATTGGGTTGGATTTGGTAGGTTAGTGGTTCTTGGTTCACTGGTTTGCAAGCCAATGTGGCTATGGACAATTGTAAGTCAATTTCTAGTTCATTAGCATCAACTGTTTTAGTGGTCACCAGTGGTCAAATTCTGTTCCATAAGTAGTATTTAGGTTAACTAGATTTAGTTTGATCAAAATTTCATGTTGGATTAATAGTTATCTCAGTTAAATTTGATTATCAGTAGCATAAAGGTGTGTTTGGTTCTGTTGTGTTAACTGTTTTAGAGCCTAGATCAGTGGTTGCTTTTGGTTGTTTCAAGTTGGTTGAGTTCTATTGTGATCATATCTGTCAACATTTTGTGCATATATAAGCACAAAGTCAAAATTACACTTAAATCTGTCCAACTGCCACTGTTGTGAATTTTGGAATTACAGATCATTGTTTTGTGTTTAGAATTCATTAACATTGATTGCATTAGTTTTAGTTTATCATATAACATCAATCTCAGTCACAAAAATGGAATCAAAGTTCAATTTGGTCAAAGTTCATCACTTTCTTCAAAAGTCAAAAGTGTGAAAACCTGTTTTGGGCTCAGTTAGAAGTATTTTTCTTGAGCTCATCTTTGAGCCAATTTCAGTGAGATTTGATATTTTAGAAAGTTCACCTGGTCTAGTTACTTATTAGCAATTTTGTGAAATTTTACAATTTTTGCATAAGCCCCAAACAGGCTCCTCTTTTAGGCCATTTATGCCCTGCCCATGGGTCAGTTGATACTGAGTTTTTCTCAGTTCTTGCAGCTTGTGCACAAGGCTCAAAAGAGCTCCCCATGGTCTGATTTTTGGTACATTTGGTCTCACCCAGGTCTAGTCTAGGTTCCAAGTTGTAGTTTTCAGTTTGAGCTTATTTTTAAGCTTGTGCTTGTGCTTAAAATTGGTACCTAAAATCTGTTTTAGCTTATTAGTTCTAGACATCAAATATGTACTAGCTTGCTAATCTGAAGTTATAATCTGTTGTTTTAAGTTGCATTAGAGTGGTTTTAGCATAATAAAGCTTCTGTAAACATTTGGTAGCTTTTGGTCTTCATTTAGTTTATTCAAGTGCTTATTTATAAGCACTTGATTCATCAGTTCTTAATTTCTCCACATAAGTGCCTGTTTTTCCATTTTTCTCAGATTCCTAATATAATTTTAGACTTTTCCTGAAATTTTCAGATTTTTCCAAGTTGATTTGCTATTTTTCTTAATTTAAATTAGTTTTTAAGCATTTTTAATTAGCTTTAAATACAAATAATTAAGAAAAGGTTCAAAAAAATAATTTTTCAATTTTCTTAAGTTTAGATAAATATAAAAAGCCAAAAAAGTATTTTTCCATATTTTTCTTAGTTAAATTTGTATTTTTAAATAATTTAATTAGTTTTAAATAGTTTAAAATTCCTAGAAAATAGAAAAATAATCAGAAAATTACAAAAATAGTTTTGAAAATTCTATTTTGATATTTTAGACTTTTCCAAGTCTTAATTTTATTTTCCTAGCCTTGTTTCATATTTTCTTGTCTTTTAAGTTATTACTTAATAGTTAAAAATAGTTTTTAATTAATAATAATTAGATAATTAGTTATAAAAATAATTTTCTTTTTCCAAATATTTTCTTTTATCATTAGGATTGTAAAAATGTATTTTTCATATTTTTAGGACCTTTATTTCTTAGATCTCACGTTTTATTTTGTACGTTACGTAGTTTTTAATTTAAACGTACGTTTTAGGTTTTAAACGTACATCATTTTAATTATAGTGATAGCATTTATTTAATAGATTTTATCTTTTTAATTTCTTTTAATTTGCATTTAAGCCGTTGTTATTTGTTGGCTTTTCTTTAGTTATAATAATTCACAATCTCCTTTTTCGTTCAAATCTCTCGATCACTATTCGTTTGATAATCCATTGCATAGCTCGTTGGGACATAACGACCCGGGGAGACTCTATACTCCTCAGATCTTCATTGAGTTCGTGTTCAAACTGTTTTAAGGTTCTTACGGTCTGCCATTCACAAGTGGCAGGCTTGAGTGAGAAACCTTGACGGTTTTGCACGCAATCAAATTTTTGGCGCCGCTGCCGGGGAGCTGTGGTGATTATCTTTCATTTAGCAGATTAGTAATTTGGATATTCACTCTTTGTTCATACCATCCATCTGTATATGTTTATATTTTCTTATCCAAAAATACAAAAATATTCTTCTCATTCCTCTTATTCGTTGATTCTATCTCTCTTCCCCTCTTTTGCCGTTTAATTCCATTCTTCGTATCCTCTCAACCATTTGATTCTTTTCTTAATCTTCTATATGTTTAATTCTTATGTCGACATTCGTCAACTTCATCGTCAGAAATGTGTGTGAGCGGTGTGGAGGGCCTAGTTCAAGCGAATTTTGCAATTCGTGTGAATTATCCATAAAAAATTCTTTTCAAAGTTATTTCGACCACCCGCCACAACCTGAAATACATTCTAATCTTGACAAACCAGTTCAAACGTCGGAGCTACCCCAAGCACCCACCGAGGATTACGAGGACACTTTCTTTGAAGATAGAGCCCGTAATCTAATCGAACAAATTCAAGCCGATGAAAAAAAGTCGAGAATTAGAATTGATTACGATGAACCCGTTCAAACACCGGTGACTAGCAAGAATGACTTGCCTAATCTTCACGTTTCTCAAGAACCAGAACCGGAGACCATAACGGAAGTGGTGGAAATTGCTAGCTCTCAGAGCACACCACTTGTCCCACCTCCTGAGTTTTCTGAATGTTCTTCGAGACTTGATAGTCATTCGGATTACCATGTTGGTTTTGTTGATTCTTTGAATAAACTGATTCCTCTTCATAACTCTCAAATGCAATCGTTTATTCCTTGTGTCGGTTGTGGTGAGCCTCTCTTTGGTTCACCCTGTCGTTGGTGTACATGTGTACAATGTGGTAATGATATTCATAACGGGAGTTGTTTGTTTTGTGGTTCGAGGAATTCATTTGATTATGATCCTAATCTGAACTCATTTAACGACCCCCCTAATTTTTCCAATTACCCACCACAGCCCGACTTATCATATAACCAACATACCTGCTGTGAATTTTGTGGAGGTCCTCACCTAGAATTTGATTGTCAATCCGGAAACACGTTTGTCTATGAACAGTTTTCCGGTGATGCTCAGAGTTTTGGTTATAACCAAAATCCATATGATTCACCAGTCCAGACTCAACAGTTTTACTGTTGTGAGTACTGTGGAGGTCCCCACTTCAGCTCTGATTGTCACATAGGGAACCCAGTTCCTTGTAGCAATCATGACTCTTACATGTTTGATAATTTCCAACCTCCACAGCACCATACGGTTCAAACTCCACCTGAGCCGTTATCTCAAGAAATCTCCCAAGATTTTGAAACCACTATGAAAACACTTGATGATATGATTAGTAACTTTAAGAATCAAGTGAGTGGTGAAAAAACCATAGGAGAATTGCTGGCCGAAGAGCGAGAAGAACGAGAGGCTCGCAAATCTAGGGAAGAATTATTAATCCTAGAGCATGCAGCTCTAAGGCGTTCCCAATTTCTCAAGGCAGCTCTTTATGACGATGACGAGGAGAGTTTTTATCCTTTTAAAGATAATACTTCTCAACTCCCTCAGTCAGTTGATTTCCCAGCAGTTGAGATTCCATCTCAAACAACTGCTATCACACCCGAGATTCACACTCACTCTCTTATTATGGGGGACGAGCATCTCGACACTGTTCCTGAAATGGAATCGGACGAATTCATAAAGTCTAGTGTTGAGAACCTTGTCCCAATCCCAAGAGAGTCACAGGGAATTCTTGATCATGTGTGTGATATCCCTCCTCCTCTTGTCTTCCAAAATGATCATGTTGAGATGTTCTCCGATTCTGATGACGATGATTCGTTATCTTGTGGAGACATCGTTTATGCGGAAGATTTACCTTCTGAGCTTGTTAGCTTAGAAGAAGAGAATGATGAAGTTACTGACACTGAAATCAAAGATGAAGCTCTTCGAGCAACATTATTGAATGTCAGTCTTCTCATTTCTAAAATCGAGGCTTTCAAAGAGAAACCTATTTCATCTCCTACCCCCATTAAAGGTAGTGACATTCTTTCCGATGATTCTATTCCGGAAATGAAAGCCTCCTGTTTTGATAATATGGGAGAGAAGATTAGTGGCAGTACCACTTCTCATTCTCATAATTCTCTCCCCGATCATGAATCATTTACTTTTGAGGAGTTCGCCAGTGAACCCACTCGTATCAATTCTGAGTATGATTCATTCACCTTCATGGAGTTCTCAGATGAACTCACTCATATCATATCTCCGCCGGAGTATGATACTTTCTACTTTGATCTAGACACACCCGAGATATGTCTAGACCAGTTGAGCTTAACTGATGAGATTCATGAGACTATGAATTCTCCTATTGAGGATGAAGAGTTAGTCATGATTTCTATCATGATTTTCTTTCTTTTCTTCATATATTCTGTCACTTCTCCTGTTCTTCACTCCTTTGGGAATGAAGACATTATCTTTGATCCCGGCATTTCCATATATCATTTTTGAGCCGGTTCTATGTATATCTCATCGGTGTGGAACTTTCACGTGCTTCAAATGTTTGTCCAAACATCTTGAATGAAAGTCCGATGGAGATTGTCTCTTCCACTTTGCTTCCCCATGAACCAATGAATTCGGGGTCGAGTCAAGCTAGCGACTCGGTAATCAAAAACAGTAGCTTAACATGGGTTTTTCACCCGTGTGTAATACCTTAGTGTGGGGGAGTTACCCCACATGTTATATATGTATATATATTATCTAAAAAAATATATATATATATATATATATATATATATATATATATATATATATATATATATATATATCTTCTTTCTAAATAATGGCCGTAGTATTTCCCTTTTACGTTATTTGTTTCGGCATAACCGCCGGTACTTTGAATATTGAGGGCAATATTCATTTCTAAGTGTGGGGGGGAATTCTCACGAATTTTATCATATAATTATACCGATTCCCCCGTTTTTGGCCAAAATTTTTTTTGGAGTAAGTGTTCTACACTTACTCAATCGGTTATCAGTCCGCCATGTCTGTAAGACTAAAGGATTGGCTAATCCAGGAGCAAACGGCTCTTGGTAAAGATATATCAAATCCGTTGACGGCTTGCAATTTGCCCAAAATTGTATGGTATTCAGCTCACCATATCCTTAAAAGTGAAGAGTTGGCTAGCCCGCAAGTTTATGGCTTGTGGTAGAGGCAGTGGAAAATCCATAATTGGTAATCAGCTCACCAAAGATAATATTGATAATTTATCTAAGAGTTGGCTAGTCCAGAAGGGTACGGCTTCTGGTAAAGACAAATCAAAACCGTTGAAAGCTGGTGGTTTGCTCAAAATCACATGGTTATCGGTGTACCATGGTTCTTACTTGAACTGAAACATTTGGCTACTCCAGAAGTAATGGCTTTTGGTAAAGAGATTCAAATCCATTAAGTTTTTCTCAAAAGATTGCTAGGGACTAGCAATAGTTTAGTGTGGGGGATTGATGAGTGTGTAAATACTCATCATTTTTAGTCAAATCTGAACTGCAAAACGTTTAAAAATGCTCAGAAATGCATCAAAATACTGAAAATATCTCAAAATTACATTTTATATGTTTCAGATGCAAAATGATTAAAATCAGATGAAAAATGAGCAAAGTTTGCATAATTGGCAGTTTCAGTCCCCCAAGTTTCTAAAATTGTCAAAAATAGTCCCTGAGTCAAAATTTCAAAAGAAAAATCACCAAAGGTCCTTTTAATATCATAACTTGTCAAAATTAGTCCTTTGGTGAAAAATATAAAAAGTTTTGAGAAAATTACAAATTGGTCCTTCAAGTTTAAGAATTGGCAGAAATGGTCCCTGGAAAATCTGAAAATGGCAACTTTGGTCCTTGTAATATTAACACTTGTCAATTTCAGTCCTTGGAGCAACTTTGAGATTTGGCAGAACAGGTCCCTGAAGTTTCAGAAATTTCATAATTAGTCCTTGGTTATTATTAACCTTTTATATACCTTTTGGACTAGTCAAAAGCCAAATTGGACCCTGCCACTACCCCTTTTGGACCCTTGCCATACAATTTGGACCCCCTGTTATTTATTAATACCAGTCAAACCACAGTTGACCACCTTTTCCCTCCCTCCCTCACGGGGTACCCAAACCACCATCATCAAACCTGCAAATCCTTCTGTCACACTCAACCATCATCACCCCTACTTCCCCCCTCCAAACACAACAATCCAAAGATGAATTTAATGCACCCTCTACCTACTTCTATCATCCCCAGCTGTTAAAACATAAATTGGCGCCAAAAATACTAAAAACGGCCAAGATTGGTTTGAGCCATCCAAGGGCCTCAATTGTTGGTGGGAACTATTCAGAAAGAGGAGAGAGACACTTGGGGTGTATAAAAGGACCAAGAGAAGCAAAGAGAAAGTAGTTAGTTTTAGTTTTTTAAATAATGTATGTCGATTTACTTATTATCATGTCTTAACTAGTTTTCAGTTGTCTTTTCAAGTTCATTTGTATCAAATAACAGTACCTAAGTGTATTGCAACTCTGTTCAATCATCAATTCCAAGTTTAGTTCATATTTCATATTTGTGTCCACTGTTGAAATTGTTACTGTCAAACTCCTTTGTTTAAACTTGTAGCAACTCAATTTCAATTTCAAACAAGCTTATATAAGCTCATAATAGCTTTTTGTAAGCTTATAATCAAATTTCAAGCATTTTAGAAATCTGGTCAAAATAAGTCAAAGTTTGGAGCAAAAGTGATGCAGAAGAATTTGGGTTGATGCAGGCATGGAAATGGGTTGAATTATAGTTATTGGGTTGGATTTGGTAGGTTAGTGGTTCTTGGTTCACTGGTTTGCAAGCCAATGTGGCTATGGACAATTGTAAGTCAATTTCTAGTTCATTAGCATCAACTGTTTTAGTGGTCACCAGTGGTCAAATTCTGTTCCATAAGTAGTATTTAGGTTAACTAGATTTAGTTTGATCAAAATTTCATGTTGGATTAATAGTTATCTCAGTTAAATTTGATTATCAGTAGCATAAAGGTGTGTTTGGTTCTGTTGTGTTAACTGTTTTAGAGCCTAGATCAGTGGTTGCTTTTGGTTGTTTCAAGTTGGTTGAGTTCTATTGTGATCATATCTGTCAACATTTTGTGCATATATAAGCACAAAGTCAAAATTACACTTAAATCTGTCCAACTGCCACTGTTGTGAATTTTGGAATTACAGATCATTGTTTTGTGTTTAGAATTCATTAACATTGATTGCATTAGTTTTAGTTTATCATATAACATCAATCTCAGTCACAAAAATGGAATCAAAGTTCAATTTGGTCAAAGTTCATCACTTTCTTCAAAAGTCAAAAGTGTGAAAACCTGTTTTGGGCTCAGTTAGAAGTATTTTTCTTGAGCTCATCTTTGAGCCAATTTCAGTGAGATTTGATATTTTAGAAAGTTCACCTGGTCTAGTTACTTATTAGCAATTTTGTGAAATTTTACAATTTTTGCATAAGCCCCAAACAGGCTCCTCTTTTAGGCCATTTATGCCCTGCTCCATGGGTCAGTTGATACTGAGTTTTTCTCAGTTCTTGCAGCTTGTGCACAAGGCTCAAAAGAGCTCCCCATGGTCTGATTTTTGGTACATTTGGTCTCACCCAGGTCTAGTCTAGGTTCCAAGTTGTAGTTTTCAGTTTGAGCTTATTTTTAAGCTTGTGCTTGTGCTTAAAATTGGTACCTAAAATCTGTTTTAGCTTATTAGTTCTAGACATCAAATATGTACTAGCTTGCTAATCTGAAGTTATAATCTGTTGTTTTAAGTTGCATTAGAGTGGTTTTAGCATAATAAAGCTTCTGTAAACATTTGGTAGCTTTTGGTCTTCATTTAGTTTATTCAAGTGCTTATTTATAAGCACTTGATTCATCAGTTCTTAATTTCTCCACATAAGTGCCTGTTTTTCCATTTTTCTCAGATTCCTAATATAATTTTAGACTTTTCCTGAAATTTTCAGATTTTTCCAAGTTGATTTGCTATTTTTCTTAATTTAAATTAGTTTTTAAGCATTTTTAATTAGCTTTAAATACAAATAATTAAGAAAAGGTTCAAAAAAATAATTTTTCAATTTTCTTAAGTTTAGATAAATATAAAAAGCCAAAAAAGTATTTTTCCATATTTTTCTTAGTTAAATTTGTATTTTTAAATAATTTAATTAGTTTTAAATAGTTTAAAATTCCTAGAAAATAGAAAAATAATCAGAAAATTACAAAAATAGTTTTGAAAATTCTATTTTGATATTTTAGACTTTTCCAAGTCTTAATTTTATTTTCCTAGCCTTGTTTCATATTTTCTTGTCTTTTAAGTTATTACTTAATAGTTAAAAATAGTTTTTAATTAATAATAATTAGATAATTAGTTATAAAAATAATTTTCTTTTTCCAAATATTTTCTTTTATCATTAGGATTGTAAAAATGTATTTTTCATATTTTTAGGACCTTTATTTCTTAGATTTCACGTTTTATTTTGTACGTTACGTAGTTTTTAATTTAAACGTACGTTTTAGGTTTTAAACGTACATCATTTTAATTATAGTGATAGCATTTATTTAATAGATTTTATCTTTTTAATTTCTTTTAATTTGCATTTAAGCCGTTGTTATTTGTTGGCTTTTCTTTAGTTATAATAATTCACAATCTCCTTTTTCGTTCAAATCTCTCGATCACTATTCGTTTGATAATCCATTGCATAGCTCGCTGGGACATAACGACCCGGGGAGACTCTATACTCCTCAGATCTTCATTGAGTTCGTGTTCAAACTGTTTTAAGGTTCTTACGGTCTGCCATTCACAAGTGGCAGGCTTGAGTGAGAAACCTTGACGGTTTTGCACGCAATCAGTGCACATCCATGCCCCTCACACCAAACGGTTCACTCGGTAAACGCTATCAACAAGGGTTCCAAGCAATCCAAAATGAGGTACCAAGGCCCCGCACCATTGGTAGAACCTACTCTTGAGAAACCCGTCAACCAAGAACCCAAACCTAATCTAGAGGAGGAGTACAAGGAACTCCATCAAGAAAAACCGGTTCTTGAAGTCTTAGCTCATGCACCTTATTATAATGCTTTAAAAGAAAAATATGATTTAGAACTTAAACTTGGAAAACATGGGTCCGCTTTTGTGCGAAATAATCTACCTAAGAAGTTAGACGATCCCGGGCTATTTACTCTTCCGTGTAGGCTTGGAACTTCCAAACCTCTCGATGCTCTAGCCGACTTAGGATCATGCATCAATCTTGTTCCGTTGTCCCTCCATAGAAACCTTAACTTAGGTAAGATAGAACCAACGGAAACCATCTTAGGTCTAGCAGACGGTAGTATTGCATATCCGGTAGGGATAATAAAAGACATGGTGGTACACGTAGGAGAATTGACTCTTTTGGCGGATTTCCATGTACTAGACATGAATAAGGACCCGACATGCCCATTGCTAGTAGGAAGAGGATTCTTAGCTACCGCTAGTTCCATCATTGATTGTAAGATGTCCAAAATAGTGGTAGGAGAGTGGAGTGCTAGGTCAAATTACGATGTCAAAAAGCATACGTACTACAAAGAAGAGGAAATCCCACATGAGATTAGGTTGGATAGAACGCCATCTAGATACGGACCTTGGTTAGATAAGAACTTCATAGGTCCCCAATGACCTTTCTACCTAGATGAAGCCTTTGCTAGTAAAGCAACTTTCCATGAAAAAGAAATGGCTAGGGACATGGAAGTGAACCCGTTCGAGGACGCCTTAGTATTTAGAAAGATGACCGAGTTCCTAGGAAGCTTGCCCGTCAACCTTGTCATGAATAAGTGGAAAGTTGAGAGCGATAAGCCTAAACATAAGTGGGATTGGGATAGACCGCCTAGTGATGGTAAATGGAGAGTGGCACATTAGGATAACGATTTATGATCCCGATGGAGAGAAATTTGAAAAGGCATATCGAACCAAACGTACTACTAGAAACTTAAATGATAAGTTTGATCCTTATGACATTCTAGAGGATAGGCTTACTTATATCGGTACGTAGAGGCACGACTTCGAGTCTAGCTACAAGACTCATAAATAAAGAAAAGCGCTACGTGGGAGGCAACCCATGCTTAATTGTTTGCTAGTTTGTGTCGTGTATCTTTTATTGATTGTTTATTCTCATGTTTAAATTTGTAAAAATGTTTTATTTTGTCTTTAACCTCGTCTTAATTACATATAAAGGTATTTTACATAAGGGATAAGTGTAGGGAGGATTACACACGTTTTCAAAAGAAACGTAAACATGAGAATTTCAATTAATTAAAAGATATACATGTGTGTTTGTTCGAGTCAAATGCTTGTATCGAGTCATAATGGATGTTTTGCAGGAAATTTTTCCAGATTCTAAAGATGTAAATTTTCCAGAATTTTTTCCAGAAAATCGCAGACCAGTTTCTATCAGGATAACCTGACGGCGTCAGGATCGCAACCTGACGGCGTCAGGAAGGAGCAGAAACAACTGATTACTTTTTCTCGTTTTCTGAGCTACTTATAAATTTTTGGAATTTTCCAAGTCTTAATTTTCCAGAAATTCTGTAAACATCCATTCCACAAGCATTATATCCTAGTTTAGTAGAGTCCTATATATATTGTTACCGCCGATTTTACGCGAAAGGTTTCGTTTGTTTTCTTCAAGTGTGCAGGTTTAATTTACCAAGAAGAAGATACATAAGAGGAGAAGGAGCTTTTCACGCAAACATTCTTCTGGAAGAAAGATGTAACCACCACTTTACACGGATCCTACCGAGCTAATCAGTGGAGTATTAGTTTCTTTCATCTTTTATTACCTTCCGTTATCATAACTTTGATACTTTCGGGGAACATTGGGGACAATGTTCAGTTTAAGTGTAGGGAGGGAAAATAAAACGGGAACTTTGAAACTATGCTTATCCTTGATTATTTGCTTTGTCCAATTGCATTTGTGTAATAAACTATGAGAAAATGTCGGTTAGGGTAATTTTGGCACCAAATTTAAAATTTTTCATGACATATAGGAGTGGGCCATTAGTCTTAATAAAGCATCTCATGGATAGGAAATTATATGACTAGCACAAAAACCCTTTACCACTTAAATTCCACCCAAAATGTGAGGATCGCCCTTAGATTAGTAGGAATTGAAGCATTCATCTTTAATGCTTAGAGTGTGAACCGGTAGTATAATAGATTCTAGAACTTGTTTTGTGATGCATCCCGAGATCGCTAGTAAGACTACACTTGTGTAGTTAGGAATAACTTAATGATAAGAGGCATTAGGATAACCCTTGTTTGATACCCGTAATATAATTACTTCTTCCACATCGGTTGAGTAATTCCCCCACACCTTTGCGTTGTACTTATCTTTAGTACACGATACCCCTAGTTAACCCCTCAGAGCCTATCCTTTTCGCGGTTCTCGTGATGTTTCGGTTTTCCGGAATATCAATGAAGAGCATTGTTTACAATCTACCCCCAAATGTACACCCAAATCGCCTTAGCCTACCTTGTATGCACTCACTTTTAGTGCATTATTGTTATCACACTTAACCCTTAGTTCAATTATCTTGTTGCTTGCATAAGTTGCTAAGTCGAGTCATATCCTTTGTACACAGTTTTGGGACGATTGGGACTTATGGGAAAAGTTAAATTTTATGAGATGACGGGAAGGGAACGTTAAATACAAATTCCCTTTATTTGCATAATAATGTACTCCAAGTGTTTTGATCTTTTCAATTCGGGTCAAATTAGTGTTAGAGTAATAAAAACTCAAGTGTAGGGATGTGCCTATAAATCCCTATTATTTTGATGTTATCGTAGAGGATGGTAGAGTAAAAGTGTATGAAAAAAAAGGGGGGGCTACCATCCTACATCTTTCTTTAAATTTATGTTTATTTGTTTCATTTATCTAGAGTCTAGAGTGTCGAGTATTGGCTTAGCAACGCCATTCTTCGCATGCTTGTAACATAAAGATTTTTGACTTGCCACCACTAAATAGCCTATCCCACCAAACCCTTTGTTTCCCGACCGTAAGCCTATCGTTACAACCTTTTAAAAGACCTCTTGGATAGTCTTTCCTAGGTGCTTAAGCCAAAGCGATGGAGGTTTGATCTAGTCTCAAGCCTATGGTAATCTATGTACTAGGACCGGTTAATGAGTGTTTATCTTCCATTTCCAACTTGTTATATTTCATATACACCCGAGAGATGTGAGTATCCAAACACCCCATGTGAGGTGCTAGTATGTAATTTCCGTGCTTGTTATGACTTTTGCGGGGCTTATATGTGTTGTGAATCGTTCTAAACTAATGCTTCATGACCTCTAACTTATAAATTGATTGGCTAAAAGCACATTTGCTCGAGGACAAGAAAATACCAAGTGTAGGGATATTTGATAAGGTTTTAAAATGTACCTTTTTGAGGGGTCGTTTAAGCCCATATTTGATCACTTTTGTATCCGTTATTACTTAATATCGTTCATTTTCACTTTTTATGTATCTTGAAGGAAAAATGCTGGAATGACACTTATTCGGACGAAAAGGCGTGCATATACGAAGAAAATGGCCAAAGTCAAGAATCGAGACACTCAGGCTGCTGGAACTGAAGGGGACGGCGTCAGGCACAACTAGCGACGCCGTCGGACAACTTTTGTGACGACTCAGTAGCCAAATTGCTCATTTACAAGTGACGGCTTCAGGTTTTAAAAGAGTAGGGCGTCGCAACTCAGACGGCCTAGATTTGATCCAGACGACGTCAGAGACTGAAGGGGACGGCGTCACAGGCATAAGGTGACGCCGTCGCAAGACTAACGTGGCCAAGACGAAACCCTAATAACGGCGACCCGACGGCGTCACAAATCAAAGGGTGACGCCGTCGCGAATGTAATCTTATATATAGAATCCAAATTTTTTACACTGTGTTCTCAAGTTGAGTATAAGGGAGGAAGTAAAGTGAAAGTGAGGAAGTTTGTGTTCTCCGGTTTTTTTTAGGAAGTAAAGTGAGGTAAAGTGAAGTATAGTGGTGATATTTTAGTTATAAAACTTTCACTCCACTTTTGGGGTGAAAGTCACTTTACTTCCTTTCTCTTACTTTACGTCATCTTTCTTTCACTTTCATTCATTTTTTTTCTTGAGAACAGAGCATAATTAGTTTTCAGTGTGTAGTCTTTGGAGTAAAAACCTAAACCGAACCAAGGCTGTCTTGTACAATATTTTAGGGTTCCATACCCTATCTTACATCAAGATAAGTGTTTTACTTCATTAATTTAATTATGTCTTCCTTTGATTGTGTGTATGCTTGCATGTTCCCCATGTCCGGCTAATTTACTTGTGTGTTTGCTTAGGTAATATGAAACTTAGTTATTGAATATTGATTGGTTGTCTCTTATCTTAATTGTTATTGACCTAGTATTGCGATAGGTCATTCGTTGTGTTTGTAATGCTTGATTAATCTTTAATGAACCTTAGTTTATGATCGCCTAGAGTAATTGTAGGCTAGTCATTCAAAGAATACCTTAGAGTAAAAGTTTATAAATCCTAGAGATTTTGTAGTCATTAACCTTGGGTAGCTTCAAAGAGTTAGGGATAAATGCATACCCTACGACCTTAGAGACACAACGCAATTAAGAATAAGGACGTGACAATTCAACCACCAATAGGAGATAAGTAGGGAGTAATAAAGCCTAAGCAAATACATTTTTAACTATCATACGAGCACACAACAATAGACATAGACTACATACACCTTAGTTTAGATAATTAGATAAGTAGAAGTAATCGGTAGAAATACCAACCCCCCAAACTCAAACCCCGAGATTCGTACCTTTCCATTTCCTAAAAAAACATAAAAAAAAAATAAAAAAATAATCTTCCTCAACATCAACCTTAGCGTAGTAACTTCTCACTAGCATTCCTATTCCCCTAGAGAACGATATCAATTCCCGTGGCTTACCTTAATGCTACACTACAACGATTGGGTTCACTGCCTAGCGTGTTGAAAAACTTGCTCGACGAAAAGGAAGTTCATTTGACCCCGAACGACGCATGTAGCGTTATCAATATCACAGATGATATCACTTGTGAAATCACCTGTGATATCACTCGTGAAATCACCTGTGATATCACTCGTGAAATCACCTGTGATATCACGTGTGATACCACACGTGATATCACCTGTGATGTAACATGTGTTTAAGCTTCTTCAGTTTGTTTATGAAGATGTTCTGGCTTGTTTAACCATAGCTTTTTCACTGATCAACCATAGATATTTTCAAATCCCGTCGTAAAACCTATTGAAATACTCACAATGTATCCATTAAATAGACAAATTCAATCACAACTTAAATAATAAACAAAAGTACACTAAATAACTATGTGTTTAAAGCAAAATCAACTTGTTTAAGTTGTTTAATCTAAATGTAAACAAATGAAAACGTAAGAAAACAGACGAATACGTATGAAAGTGTAAAGACACGTTTAAAAACGGATGAAAATGAAAGAAAACTGATGAAAATAGACGAAAACGTATGAAAACGGACGAAACGTATGAAAACGGGCGAAATTGTATGAAAACGGACAAAAACGAATGAAAACAGAAGAAAACGTATGAAGGCGAAGAATAAAACACGAATTAAAAAAACGTAAAAAAAAAAAAAAAAAAAAAAAAAAAAAAAAAAAAAAAAGCGAATTTAAAAAAAAGAGTGAATTAAAAAAAAACGAAAAAAAAAAGTGAATTCAATAAAAGAAAAACGTGAATTTAAAAATAAAAGACAAAAAAAAATATTTGAATAAAAAAGAAAGACAAAAAGATAAGAAAGAAAACATAGACTTAGGTTTACCCTTTAAATCTTAAGTTAATCCCCACCATTAGATCAAACTAGATGAATAGTTGGAATTTGTCGTATGGATTTGTTGGTAAGCAGAATAAAGTGTATTATGGATAATTAGTCCTTAATTCGTAGTAAGTGACTTATCTGTCCTAATTAGCCTATAAATAAGAGACCTCTTATCACAAATATGTTACAGAATGTTACAGCACATGATGAGCTAGTTAGTGACATAAAATATATTGATGAAGAGGTTGTTGTTTTTTTTTTTTTTTTTAAATGGAAGAGCTCTTTTTCTATCCAAACACAACATGCTTTTTTGATTAAAAGAAAACAACAAAAAAGATAGTTTTTCGTGTTAGTTACTTGACATTGAATTTGACTTTTTACTCTCATATACAACCTAAAACTTTTTATAAATGAACTTAGGGATGAGCACGGTACCGATCCCGTACCGATCCCGTACCGAATAGTGATACCGATTTTTTCCCGAGCATAAATTAGTGGTACCGGTACCATACCGAACGGGATTCGGATATCGGTACCGGTACCGGGAAATCGGGTTTTTCCCGCTTTTTACGAGAATTTCCCGATTTGGTACCGGTCCCGTACCGAGTTAGTGGTCCCGATTTTTTTTTTCACCTTATTTCGTAGTCCCGGTACCGTACCGTATTTCAAGAATCAGTACTGTTTCGGTACGGTACCGGTTCGGTTACGGGATTCGGTTCGAAATGCTCATCCCTAAATGAACTTGATTGAAAATTGTATAAAAATAATTATTTTTACAAATATATTGCTTTTTTTTTTAAATAAGCAAATCCAAACACTTGTTTCAAAAGTATTTTTTTTGAAAGTACTTATTTTTAAGCAAAAGCACAAACAGAAAAATAAGCAAGCTCAAACAACAACTAAATAACGCTTTGCCAACAAAAAATTGACAGAAAACAAAAACACTAGAAGAATAAACACTATGATGTGTTGTGTAGTTACAACGTCATAACGTTTTTAGAACCAAAAATTAACACTGTGTTATCTGGATACGCTGAAAAAATAAAAGGAAGGTAAAAGGAGATAAAAAATAAAATGGTAAGAGATCAAAAGTTCGGTTGTCTACTTGCACCATTTACATTTAAGCAACCCAACAAGCTCGAAAAGATCCAAAAAGTTTCTAGAGTAACCCAACACAAATATATATAATTTAGAGAGCATTTATGGGCAACACAAATAAATGTTGTTGGCCCAACAACTTGGGCCACTGACTACCATCTATTTGTATGTTTAACTTTTGGTCTAGCATCTATCTGTGTTTTCCTCTAAATGGTAAACTTTATTAAAGGAGTAAGCCCAAAAAGGCAAAGAACAAAAGTTGCGAAAGTGATACAACAAAGTTAGGACACATCCCTAACCCATCACAAAGGCACAAAATACAAACGGCACTGGAGAATTCCCAAGCTCATATGCAGGGGCCGTCTTTGAGGGTGTACAAGGTCAGCGACCGCTCAAGGCCTCAGAATTTCAGGGCCTCAAAATTTGTCCTGTTAATAATTATATGCACGTGTAGACATATTTTTCATAAAAAAAAGTATTTAGATGGGAAAATATCTTAAATGAGTAGTATGTTTGAACGTTTAGAATACTAATTACATTATATTTTTATAAAAGGTGATAATTGATAACGAAATGCCTCATTATATAATTTCGTACAGAGCCCTCAAAAATTTTGTCGATTGATGAGACGGCCCTGCTCATATGATAATCAGAATACTACTAATAGCCCAAAACCAGCTGTAGGAAGCTGCATACTCTGAATCAACCATAGCAGTTATCTGTTTTTTTGTTGAAGGTTTAGGGTCAACGAGGGTGTGTAAGTTTGCTATGTGCTTTTTACTATAAATAACGTAATACCTCGTGGGGTGACAATGTTCAACAACTAATTCACATGTGTACTCTTGATTCCAACCTAAATTATGAAAGGGGTTATACTACGACTATAATCGTATTAAAATTTTAAAACTTATTTATTGGATGATATTTTAGCGAGATTCTTTTGACAAAAACTTAAGGGTCAATTGCATATATACCTACTGAAACTTGCATATTTGCATATATACCCAAAACATGTTTAAATTGCATTGTACATCATGCAATAAAAACTTGTATTATGGGGAAATATGCAAGTTTTTAAGTTTTAATGGGTATATATGCAATTCCCCCAAAACTTAAAATATGTTACAAGTAGGGTTGGATCAGTTGGAAAACCCCTTGCCTCTCAACTGAGAGGTCAGGGGTTCGATCCTCACTCCCTACAAAAGGCCAGAGGTCCTTTACTTTACCCCCAAACACCGGAAACGGTATTTGGTACCCATAACCCGTGAAAGACAGCATTAAGAGTTACTTTACTTTACTTTACTTTTAAAATATGTTACAATAAAAAACCACACCTCCATCCTATAGTAGTCGTTGGTGGTCGGGTGACATTGGTATTTAATGTTTCTTATCACCAACTTTCCCCGAGTCACATATTCGCCTCTTTTCGTTTGGTTGATATTTAGCATATTAAACACTCTGAGAAATCGTTTGATCTACTAGTTATGTACATAATAGAAACGGTCATGAAGAACCCTCTGCGTTCCCCCACATGTCATCATCCCCTCCAGGAAACGGCCAATGTGCTAGAAGATTAGAATATTGTATCTTTTAAATAGGGCAAAATCGCAAATGATTGAAAAAAGTATCATACTTGCCACCATTTTCTTTTGTGGGTAGCGAACAAAATTTTTTGCTTTTGTGAGTACTCTTCTTTCAAATTCATCATTTTTAGGGTAATATGTGACATATTTGCCCTTCGGGGAAAAAAAAATTTCTATTAGCTAAGAGGGGCAAAAATGTCAAAAATTTTAGCAAAATACCCTAAAAAGGATAAATTTGAAAGAAAATTACGCACAAAAGCAAAAAAATTTGTTCGCTACCCACAAAAAGAAATGGGGGCAAGTATGATACTTTTTTAAATCATTTTCCCTTTTAAATACAATAAAGGCTCGGTCTTAATGATGGTTCATTTGGTGACTAGTGAGGAATCAAGCAAAGACATCAAAGGCGTGAGACTCCATGATATCGAGAGTACAGAAGATCGTTCTGGAGGAAGATATGCATGAATTATGAATGCTTATACGTAAAAATTAAAGGGTTCACGCATTAACATCTTATGAGAAAATGACCTGCGAGCATTGAGATTGTGAGCAACTTTATTTTAGTCAAAGTACGAGTGTGGAAACCGCGCGATGCAGCGGGATTGCTTTTGTAGACGTGAATTTGGATAAGGACTATTTTTGCCAAATTGCTATAAAGGACTTACTTTGCAGCGACACTTAAACCTTAGGGACTATTTTTGCCAACTTGGACTTACTTTGCAACGACACCTAAACCTCAGGGGCTATTTTTGCCAACTTGCGAAAGTTGGCATTAAATGTGCAACAGTGTTGGGGAGTTACTGTGTTCTGCCTTTTAGTTATATATATAGAATGTGGTTAAGTGTTTGCTTTAGAGGGCTGTTTTGTTATTCTCGATCCAACGTGTTTTTATGTAGTATTTTGTTTCCCCAATAAGGGTTTTAACAAGTTCTTTGTCTTCTAACTCGTGTGCAATGGATGATTTGCTTTTTCTTTATGGTTGTTCAAGATGTTTCAAATAACTCTTAAGTTCAAGGTATAGCTGGTCCATAACATCGTCTCTTACGCTCAGTTCTCGAGTTGAAATGGAAGAGGAAAGTAAAGGAAATGGAAAGTTTTTTGTGTTCTTGAGTCTTTTTTTAAAGGAGGAAAGGGAAATGGAAAGGAAATAGGGAGGAAGATTTGTTATGTAAATCTTCCTCCCACTTTTGGGAGGAAAGGGAAGGAAACGGAAGTGTATGTTGTATAAAGACTAATATACCCTTTTTAAAACATTTGACATTAACAATTAAAGGGCATATATGTAATTTGACCAAGTTATTTTCCTTTTCCTCTCACTCAAGAACATGATTATGATTACTTTCCTTTTCCTTTCCTCTATCTCAAGAACATAACAACTAACACTTACTTTCCTTTTCTCTTTCTTTTCGCTTTCCTATTCTTTTCCATTTCCCTTTCCCTAAAAACTCGAGAACTGAGCGTTAGTCCTCTGAATAAAAACTGCTTCCAAGTGCTTTAAGCCGGCCCACAACCACGAAAGAACACTAAAGTTCACCACACTACGAACGGAGTATTGTGCCTGGGCTCTATCCAAATTCATAATGTGAATTTTGTCATGTTAAACCAAAAAAATTTATAAATGTGTGAAGAAAGAATTTGAATAATACTTGCTTTTTTAAAATTATCTAAAAATATTGGAATAGCCATAGTTTATTTAACCAGTTATCTACATCCACACACATGGTCGTCTTAAGGTGAGTGACCGTTCATGACCCCAAAATTTGTTCCATTAACAATTACTAGCAGGGTACCCGCGCGTTGCGGCGGCGGGTACCCTGAAATAAAATTTTTCGTTGAATCATGTTTTTTATTTTATTATGTACTTTTTGACAATAAATTTACGGATATCAAGAATTTTGTTTGGCCCGCGCCCGTTCCAGTTCGTGCTTAAGCCCGTTATGGTGGATTCTGGTGTTATGAGAAAAAGTGCTGATGTGGCACCATTTTTCCCCACGACACCAACGGGGAAAAACGGGCTTAAGCACGAACTGGCGCGGGCCAAACGGGCATGGGCCAACGGGCTCGAGCCCGAACGGGCACGGGCTAAACAAAATTCTTGATATCCGTAAATATATTGTCAAAAAGAACATAATAAAATAAAAAACATGATTCAACAAAAAAATTTATTTCAGGGTACCCGCCGCCGCAACGCGCGGGTACCCTGCAAGTATCAATAATATAACTAAAAATAAAATACACCTAATCTACCTCTTAAAAATTACGCCGCCCCCTCCCCATTTACTTTATCAGTTTCTTTTTGGTCTCCTGCTTCTTTCTTGGAAAACATAATTCACGCCTCTCTCTCCTTTTACTTTCATAGTTCTTGTCTCCTTCCTGTCTTGGAAACAAAAACACACGCTCAAAACTCCCAACCCCCCCCCCCCCCCCCCCATTTTTGTGATAAATCTCTTGCCCCCATACTCGGTCAAACAAGAAAAGTAGATGATAGATTGATTTGTCACTTTCATCTAGAGGTCATAGGTCTATGTTGAAGGAGGGAGTTGATAGCAACCTCACCTCAAAGAAGATGGCACCATGGTCGACCCAACAAAAGAGGAGTCAAAACTTTCCCTTCCCGTGCCCCATTTAATTCGATCAGTGTCTAGCAAATCCTCACAAGTTTTCTATCATATCTCACCAAAGTATTGACAAGGTCTTCAATTTATTTTGGTTATTTTATCTTTCAGTTGGGATCGGATTGGAATAAGATTTGGGGCGGAATTGAAGTCGAAATACTTTTGTTTTCTTCTTGTGCAAATCGACAGCAAGTGTAACTAAGGTCCCATTTGATTATTTTTTTCCTTCTTGTTATTATTGTTAAGAATTGTTGTTATAATGTTGAACCAGTAACAAATTAATTACCGATCGATAAGATCTTCCTTTGTAATTTTGTCGAGTTTAATCTTAAGTGGAATAAGTGAATGAAAAATGAGCAAACTTATAATCTAAAAATTTGTTATTGGCTTGTTGGCTATTGGCTTATTACTTGTACTTCTTTGAATGTCTCGACTGAAAAAGAAACCCACGACAGGGTGTTGTTTTGTAAGTCTGAATTTTTGGGCTTTAGTGACTTGTACATCATGCTTAACCACTTTGAAGTCTGAAAAGTCTGAATATTTATTAAGAGAGAGAGTCATTCACTCTTTATAAGTAGTAGTGATATGCATGTGTACACATATTTTTCACGAAAAAAAGTATTTAGATAAGAAAATATCTTAAATGAATAATATGTTAACGTTTAGATAACTAATTGCATTATATCTTATAAACGGTGCCAATTTTATATAGTATTTCTTCTTGAAATGACTCATTATGTAATTTCGTCCAGGGCCCTAAAATTTTTCAAAAGACGGCCCTGTCCACAAATTTACCCAAACCTAACTTGCATTTTACTATGAGTAAGGATTACGTATGGTAATTTAGAGTTAATCATCTTAGACCACTCCCAATGGTACTTGTCGGTTTGAAACTTACGAGCTTTGAGAACCGACACTGATGGCACCACCACCTCATTGGTGGTGCTCGGTTTGATTTTCCGTGTTTGGCGACAGGGAATGCGGGGCCCATTTGATCGTTTGAGTGTTTTTGTGTTTGTGTGAGTGCTTTGTGGGGTACGAGTGATATAGATGGAGACACACCACCATTGACAGAGGTGTGTCGGTTTCGAAAGTGACGATGTGATGCTGGGTGACACAAATAACACACAAAAAGACGCGTCACTGTTGGGAGTGGTCTTAATGAGCTTTTCAAACTACTAGGTCAGTCTAGGTTGTCATGTCAAGCCGTAATCATTTCCAAGTTAAACACTTTTAAACAAGCTGCTCGTGCACACACACTAACTCTATGGTGTACACAATTTGTTCTAATAATTATAACCATACTACACACATAGGGGAGCTAGAAGATTATTATGGAAGAGGCAAAATATTATGTTTTTCTAAGAGATTGTATCACAAATCTTGTTGTTAAAAGGCAAATTACAAAATTAATAATATATTTTAAAAACTTTACATATTGCAATATTAGTTCATAGTTGAGCTTTGATACATGGGTCTAACTAAAGAGGCCTAAAAGAAGACCTAATGCATAAATGAATTGTACAGTACTATTACTGTACAATTCATTTATGCATTAAGTCTCATTTTAAGTCTCTTTAGTTAGTTCCATTTATCATTTTCCTAGTTCATAACGGAGGAAAGCAGAAAAAAAACAATTAATACTTGTCCCCTCTAATTAATACTTGTCCCATCCAATAATCAACCACTAATTAATACTTGTCCCATCCAAACAGATTGCAATATTAGGTTGCCCCAGTAAGGGGATTCAATCACTTTACTTTTCACTGCCACATCAGCTTTCTCTCTCCAGCGACTTTCAGGCGATTAGGTGCCCCAGTAAGGGCGACCAAGTTCACAATTTTTATTTATTTATTTTTTATTTATTTATTTTTTTTTTCACTTCGTACATTATTTGCATGACTCAACTATATTTGCATGACTCTACTATATATATCTATACGTGTTTCATTTGTCTATATACACTTGTTTTTTCACTTCTTCATGCAACGTGTTTCATTTGTATTACACTTAGTATGTAATTTGCATGACTCAACTATATATATCTATACGTGTTGTACATAGGATGTGCCATCATGCAAAGCTAAAACCCATAACATATAAATGAGATCCAAGCTGTTTCATGCAAATAAACACACAATATCGTTTCTGTTCATGCAAAGTTATATCATTTCTACACAAGTCTTCTTCTCAACACGCAAACCAAATCACAAGACGTGTGGTACCCCTCAAATAAAAAAAGGAGCATTTTTGTTGTTATTCGTTTCTTTCTATCGATCGGGGGATGATCTATTTGTATGAGTTGCCCGGCGATCGACATAACCCACACCAAGACGATTGATTGAAATCGATCGCCTCTTGTCCCTCAGATCGAGTCACGATCGACTCTATTGGGGGCATCCTTAGTTCATAATGGAGGAAAGCAGAAACAAAACAAAAGGTCGTATAAATATGTAACATGTTTATGAAAAATTAAAAAAAATTGTTGTGTTACTGTACTGTTTGAACCTTTGCATAAATCATCCAAAATCAAGCTCCAAAAGATCGTTGGTGATTGGGCCGCAAAGATAATACCAGCCCAATTATTTTTGTTATGTGGGCTAGGATGTTAGGGGTGAGCAAAACCGACCGAATCCCGAATCCCGTCCCGATCCCGAGTCCCGAATCATGTTAGTCGGGCTTTTCGGGCTTGTCGGGGTCGGGAGTCGGTTTCTATTTTCCGGTTAGTCGGGTTTCGGGCTTGTCGGGATCGGGTCGGGACGGGCCGAAAACCAAAAAACAACAAACAAAACCGATCAAATCCCGAATCCCGTCCCGATCCCGAGTCTCGAATCATGTTAGTCGGGCTTGTCGGACTTGTCGGGGTCGGGAGTCGGTTTGTGTTTGCCGGCTTGTCGGGATTCGGGTCGGGCTGGGTCGGGATCGGCCCGATGCTCAGCCCTATAGGATGTACAAGATTGTGGTTCAAATCAAGGAATTCGGATATCTATGATTCAAGTTTGCTAACGAGTAGTGGCCAAAGGCGCGGCCGCACGTTGTGTCAGAGTTAATTTGTTGTCTGTGTATGCATTTTTTCGGTTGCAGAATTATTTTTTATGAGGTGAGATCCTTGCAAAACATGTATTTTTTAAAGAACAAATAAGTCAATCTCAACCATCCATCCACCTTTCATCTAATCGCTGAAATGAAGCCAAAAATAACAAAAGAGAGGGCAAAATTGCCATTTTAGCTCATTTAATATAAAAACTCACTTTCCACCTTTTTAAAAAAAATAACATATCTTGCAAACGGTAAATCTTCAAGCTACGAAAAATATACCATCGCGACGAGAATTAAATCCTCTTTCTATAGATATGCACTTTTATATACTTTCGACGAACTTTTTTTTTCAAAATTTCCGTCCAGCAAAATCCCACGGGATTCGTAAAAAAATCCCACGTGATTCGTAAAAAGACGAATTTTTTTTTCAAAATTTCCGTCCCGAAAAATCCACGGGATTCGTAAAAAGATGAACTTTTTTTTTTCAAAATTTCCGTCCAGAAAAATCCCACGGGATTCGTAAAAAGACGAATTTCTTTTTTCAAAATTTCCGTCCAGAAAAATCCCACGGGATTCGTAAAAAGACGAATTTTTTTTTTTCAAAATTTCGTCCAAAAAAATCCCACGGGATTCGTAAAAAAATCCCACGGGATTTGTAAAAAAATCCCGCGGGATTCGTAAAAAATTTTCTTGTGATTTATATAAATCCTATAGGATTTTGTATAAATCACATGGGATTCTGTATAATATCATGAGATTCTGTATAATCTCATGGGATTCTGTATAAATCCCATGGGATTCTGTATGAATCACAAAGGATTCGTCAAAAGAATCACTAGACTAGATACAATACATAACTATTATATAACTACATCCCAGATTCATAATTGTTATTTTAGTTATTATTTTGATTTAACAATTAATATATAACTACTATATAACTACATCCCTGATTCATGATCGAAACATGTTCAAAAAACTAACACAAGGCTCGTGCGTGAGCCATGCACCTCACGGAGCTTGCTGCTCATTGCTGGGACTAGTCATAGTTGCATGTAAGTATTTACTATTTTATTACTAAAGCTCACAGACCACTGCTCAACTTATTCCTCCAAAATACTCTTTACTTGATGGCTTTTTATACATTTTTACATTTTGTAATGGCTTTTTATACATTTTTTAATCATTCACTTAAAGTTCGCTATGAAATGAAAGTTAATAAGCATCAACTTACAAAATGACATGTAAGTTCACATCATCCCAGAGCTTCTGAAACGCCTAGGATTTTTTATTTTTATTTTTATTTTTTATTTTTTTATTTTTTTTTTAATCTGTAAACTGTATACATTGATAAACCTAGCGGAAGCGTATTTTCTACATCATGCGGGCTTATTCCAAACGTCCCATTGAAATACTAAACTTTACAAAAATACATAACGGTGACTCTTTAAATTTGGTAAAGAAGCTGGTTCTTGATTTAGGGGCATTCCAAACTGATAACAAATGATGGAAATGAGAAGCTCGTTACCTAACCCGCGAGCTACACCATTTTAACCCATTACGCCCCATTTAGCATGTACATGGTCTCATCTTGCATACCTACAAAAATATAAACTGAGAACGGTAAGTCTATAAGACTTAGTGAGATAACGGAACTGTATTAAATCATAAAGTGAACATAAGCATGATGCTAAATAAGTATATATAGTACTATTCTGACTACATGAATCATAATAATAGCTAACTGCATAACTTAAGCATACTGAGTGCATAGCTGACTGCATAACTAAGCACATACTTAGTACATAACTGACTGAGTACATAAGACTGAGTGCATAAACACATACTGAGTACTTTTAGTACTATACTGGCTGAGTGCATAAGCACATACTGACTAAGTACTTATAGTACTATACTGACTAGATACATAACTGACGAGCCATATAAGCATGTTAATCATCCATACAGGATGTCTGAGTTCTGATTTTGGAACATTCACTATTCTAAGGCTCGATTCTCCACTAAGGAGGTCTAAGTTCCAACTTTGTCTGGAACACATGTGTGATCACATAACTGACTATATACTGATAGTACTAAATACATTGAGTAATGCATAAAGTACCATTCTGACTAATTTAGTGCATAAAGCACTTGGCGCGCCTTAAAACCTGCATAAGCATATACCTAATAGAATTTGACATGCATATATATAAACGCATCGCATGCCAGAAGTGCATAAAACATTTTGCACACATTACTAAACACATATAACATTCATATATAATTTAAAGTTAAGCTAAATACTTAGGCTTAACTACAACATGATACTAAGCTAAGCTGGAGCTGAGACTAAGCTAAATATAGAAACTAAACAATAATATGGTTACGAGGTCAAACTAAGATATAATACTAAAATTGTACTATAACCTCAACCAAGGATGAGTTATAACTTGATACTACAACTGAATTATAATATAGAGCTGAACTATAATATAAAGCATGACTACTATAAACATAATGCTGAGACCAACTATAACATATAACTGAGTCTGCGCCCTAAATAATACTGACGTTGACCACGACATATTACTTAGTAAAAACAATCGGGTCTACTTAATACTGAATATTGCTAAACAGGTCAGCATGACTATGAATATGACCAAACAGGTCAACATGATGATGAATATGACCAAACATGTCAACATGATAGTTAATATGACCAAACTGGTCAACATGATACTTAATATGACAAAACTGGTCAATATGATACTTAATATGACCAAAAAGGTCAACATGATAATTAGTACGACCAAACGGGTCAACTTGATGCTTAATATGACCAACGGGTCAACATGATACTTAATATGACAAAATTGGTCAATATGATACTTAATATGACCAAACATGTCAACATGATACTTAATATGACCAAACGGGTCAACATGATACTTAATATGACAAAACTGGTCAATATGATACTTAATATGACCAAACATGTCAACATAATACTTAATATGACAAAACTGGTCAATATGATACTTAATATGACCAAACAGGTCAACATGATAGTTAGTACGACCAAACGGGTCAACTTGATGCTTAATATGACCAACGGGTCAACATGATACTTAATATGACAAAATTGGTCAATATGATACTTAATATGACCAAACATGTCAACATGATACTTAATATGACCAAACGGGTCAACATGATACTTAATATGACCAAAGATGTCAACATAATACTTAATATGACCCAACGGGTCAACATGATGCTAATATGACCACTCGGGTCAACATGATACTAGCATGACCAAACATGTCAACATACTACTTAATATGACCCAACGGGTCAACATGATACTAATATGACCACACGGGTCAACATGATACTAATATGACCTCACGGGTCAACATGATACTAATATGACCTCACGGGTCAACATGATACTAATATGACCTCACGGGTCAACATGATACTAATATGATCAAACATGTCAACATGATACTTATATGACCTCACGGGTCAACATGATACTTATATGACCACACGGGTCAACATGATACATAACTTGCATAGTACTTGAAATATAGTAAAGCATATATATACTAAACACGCTTAATCTACTAAACATGTTAACTGAAAATCCGTTACTCACCTGGGTCGAATAATGCAAGATGAATGATTCTGAATATGCCTCGAACACCTATATCATGATAGATGTACACGTATAATGTTAACACATAACAACTAGGCATGAATATAACATGATAATGCAAATATAAGTGCAACTAAGCACACATAAACTAACTATAATGCATAAACTCATAAACTAGTTATGGCATAAATCTCGCCAAACATGCACTGCTATTCTCGCGAACTCGAGCTAAGCTAACCAAGTATTATCACTTGGTTCTATACTTTCATAACATGAATTATAATCATATAGACTGAGAACATAAGCTATCATAGCATATAATCACCCGGGACTTGCAAAAACATCTTATTATGTCATAATCATCAAAACACTTAACAACGCGTTTGCTGATTTTCTGCAGCAGCCTGCAAATGCCTCATTTTGACTGACTTAACTACTGAAACAGGTCATGAGGCTATTTTTCCATGAAAGTACACTATTTTCCCTTTCCGAAAAGGTATAGAACGCTCCAAACGGAGCTACGGTCTATCCGGTATGAATTTTTAAAGTTCGGTTTGCTGCACATTTCAGGATCAGCCATTGCTGTACCAAATCACGTTTTAGACCAACTTAACTACTAAATGAGCAAAAACTTTATGAATACAACTGAAGTAGACACCTTAGGCTTTCCAGAAAGTCCGGCCATGATTTAATCCGAGCTTTTATCAATTTTATATGATTTTTCAAACATGACTAATCATTGCTGAAAATTTCAGCAACTTGTTTAACATCAAATAAGTCAAAATCTCATTAAGGGGGGTGTTTGGATTAGCTTCTAAATACATCATAAACACCTCCTAAACATCATAACCTAATCACTAACATAATCCCATCATAAACCCACAATCATTCAATCACATAATCATGTAAAACACTTATTAATCATAACCTCATATATCCCATAACTTGAATTCATGTTAAAACAATTAATTAACACTTACTTGTAATTTGAGGATGAACATATAAAACCCTTGAATCCCTTTTATTAACCGCACCACCATGCCTTTGATTCCTTGTTAATTCCTGATTAAGCCTTGCTAATTTATGATCAATCTTGTGAATTCTTCATTATGAAGAAACCTGATATCTGCTCTCTCTTTTTTTTGTCTCTAACGTGGGTAAGGGAGGGAGATATATCCCTGTAAACCGACTTTGCATAGTAATATAAATGGATAAGGCCCAAGGGCATTTTAGTCATCTCCCACTACTTTGTCACTTGAACACAATTAGTCCTTTGTAGTAGATAGTCTTGCAAACTAGATCATATATTGTTTACATATCAAGTCCCCACTAACTATATTTTTAATACCGTCAAAGTGGGACTTTTATATTTATTCCACTAAAATAATAAATATAGCCGTTACTACTTTATTTAAAAAATCAGGATGTTACAGCTTCACTGTCAAGCACTTATGTCAAAGTAAAATTCGTCATACTAAAAGAAAAAAAAACAAACTACCACCCCATCTCCTCCACCGTCATTTCCCACCCCAAGACCACCATCTTCAACCCCTACACCTTCGTGGGACACCCCAACGCCACCATCATCTACCCCAACGCCACCGTCATCAACCCCATCTCCGGCATCTCCATTGTATTTATCAGATTTTTGTGAGATTTGATCAAGTGTTTTTTTTTTTTTTTTTTTTTTTTTTTTTTTTTTTTTTTGGTGAGATCTAGATTGTGTTTTCGGTGAGAGAGAGAAAAAGAAAAAGTGAGTGAGTGAGAGTCAATAAAGAGAGAGTGGACAAATATACCCTTATATTTAATTAAATGGTATAAATGAAATATAGATCCAACCGTTAAATTAAATTGAGATGAATGGCTAGGATGGGTCATTTTTTTTTTTTTTTTTTTTTTTTTTTTTTTACCTGTTCCTTGTTGAACTTTCAGGATTTTTCTGTTCAACATTTATATGAATCGCATGTAAGTAAAAAGTAATGTAATATTGAGCTCATTTTATAAGCAATTTAAATGTTTTTTCAACAACATATTTTTTATAAGGAAATCAGAATATACTCATTAGATATGTGATAAATAAAGTTTGTTATATGAAGAAACCGTAAATAGCTAAAAGTATAGGGTGGTCATCGTAACTTTTTGTGACAACTCGCAATTTCAGGTCATTTCTCAAAACAATTCATGTTTCACTATTTCATCATTTATCGTAAACTAGGTTTGCGTGTTCCAAATTCGCGTAACCTTAATGGTTTAGCGGCGAATTCATGATCATATCATCAAGGATATTTCATATAGACTAAGTTTAGTCTACATTTCATTAACATCATTGTCATCATATTAATTCATGCATGGTTTTGCATTTTTCATTAAACGTATAATTTTCTTATTAAATAAACGCTATCGCGTAAACATTATTTGAACATTTGATCCGACACTTCCAAAAATTATTCCGATATATTTTTGTACTCATAATAAGATTATAAAAATAATATTATTATTTTACCCAGTGTTTCAGACTCGTTTCATAACATATATTTTTAAATATATACGTTTACGGTAATTTAAATAATTACGTAACAATAATTATTTTAACACCCGATTCTTGTGAAAATTATATTTTTATAATTTTTGTAACTTTATTTTGTCCCGCTAAGATTATTTTTTTTAGTTAACTCAATACTCAATAAATAAATATCTAATTTATTTATTATTATTATTATATATGTATATATATATATATATAATATAAAAAAAAAAAAATAATCAAATCAATCATCCCCCCACTCCCCATTCCGAAATTCAGCCCCCCATTTTCCCTAATTTAAGGATCTTGTCCAAAATGGAATTTACCAAAATACCCTTGTGGTACAATTACTATTTTGCCCTTTTAACAACTATAAATAGAAAAAAATACATACACATACATTCATTTAGCAAATTTTTCACCAAAAGCTCTCCCTTTGGCTGTGATATTTCGGCAAGGAAGAAAAAAATAAGAAAGAAAAGTCGGTTTTGATAGTTCAAGCGTTTTATAATCATTTTCGGGTTATTTACAAGCTACAAATTGATTTGGAGCCATCGTTGGGGATCTATTGTTCAAAATACTTCTAAAAACATCCTTATATCAAGTGAGTATAAAAATAATTTTTATACTTTTATTTTGCACTTTATGTATTTATTATGCATTTTTATGTATTTATTGAGTTTAAATGATTATTTAAACTCATAAATTACAAAATATCACCCATAAATATGTTTGTGAATTTTTATGATGAAATCATGATATAATAAGTTTTATAAAAATATTGGAATTGGAAAAGAGTACATACAAGGCTAGATATGATTTTTAGATATTATTGATATATATTAGTTTATATATGTTTATAAAGGTTTATATGAACTTTTGGCCAAAAATATTTGATCATCATTTTTGTCATGACCATTTGAAGTATATTTTGATAGAAAAATTGGTGGATGAGTAGGTTAGATTTGTTGAGTTGATTTGGGGTTAAATAGACTAGGAAAAATGGCTAATTCAAAATGGGCGCGGAAGCGCTGCCGAAATTTACAACTTTTGAAAAAGTTATTTATTTTTACAAGTTTTATTAAAGATTTGGAAAATATATTTTTAATCGTAAACGTAGCCTTTTGAACGAGTCAAAACGGATTTAAAACGAGTAAGTTATGACTTACCGAAATTTTGGTCGAAAAATGCTGAAAACACTATTCACAGCTTTTGGCGAAAGCTGTCAGGAATTTAAAACGTTGTTTTGAGAGCCTAACCGGACGTTTCAGGGGAAACGGACCTTAAAAATGAAGTAGTATTCCAGTATATATTTTGGTCGAGTCCGATTTATTACAAAATATATTTATACAAAATCAGTTATACAGTTTTTACGATATATTTTCACAACAAGTTCACATGTATATATTTGAGTATAATCAGTATTTATTCAAGTGATGTTATTTTTATAACTAAACTCACAAACAAACACATTCGGGTGATACACTTTTACAAAATGCATTCACGACATATTTCATGACCTAAATCATATCATTCATATTAGGTTGCGGGTAGTATCCGAGCCTCATTTCCCGTGCACGTTTCCTTTTGATTATAATATTCGTTGTACCAGGTGAGTTCATAGCCCCACTTTTACTCTTTTAACTGTTTTACAAACACTTGGGGGAGATACATGCTACATTTTTAATCGAACACATATGCTTTGAACTGTATGCTATATCCGAATGTTTTATTGTCACTAAGTATTTGCCATGTTCGAAGTCCCTACATCATGAACCATTAGTCACTTGCGAGTGAGCGCGAGTATAGTGAATAGGCCTATTGGAATTAACACTCCCGCTCTTATTGACTCAGTTAGGGGAAATCGAGCGCACTATATTTGAATCATTAAGGTAAATTGGCAAGTTTACCTATTAGGGCGGCGATGAAACGATGATTACCAATTTTTATTGGTGCGATGTTTACGCTTTGGTGTCATGAACTTAGTGAAATAAATACGATTTTGTTTTCAACGATGAGTGTGAACCATTTAACTCACACTACAATTATTGTGTTCAAACGAATTAATTAAACCTATGGATTTCACTCAACCTTTGTGTTGACCTTTTTAGCATGTTTATTCTCAGGTATCTAAGGAATTATCATCATGGCATGGTTAAGGAACCACCTTTTGAGTCGCGGCGTCGACTTACATCATTGTACATTATGGCACTTTCTTTTAAAAACATCGTTTGACTTGTACTAAACTTATTTTCCGTGCATAGTAACTTTCAGTTGGGACCTATCTTTGTAACTCTGAATGTTTTTATTAAATCAAGCGATGTATTTTCCAAACGACACTTTAGGTCGTTCAATATAACTGTGATTGTGATGCTATGACAGTCAATCCCCAGGAATTCCATTCCGCTGCAAAACAGGTAATTTGGGGGTGTGACACTTTTTTAATCAAAACTTTTTTTAACTAGATTTTAAAATTATTAGGTAGGTTAAGGGTGTGTTTTATTTTTATTTTTTTTATTTTCCAAAAACGTATATTAAACTTTAACATTTTTGATAAAATAATATGTGCGTCAAAAGCATGTTAATATTAAGCTCGTTTTGTTTGTAATCTAAAGGCTTTTTCGTCGATATACTTTTTATTAAAGAAATCGCTAAATATTTGTTAAATAAAGTTTGTTATATAAAAAATCATAAATAATAAACTTTAGGGAAATTTTTAAAATTATTAGGTAGGTTAAGGGTGTGTTTTGAAAATTTATTTTTTATAAAAATATATATTAAACTTCAACCTTTTTATAAAATCGTAAATGCGTCAAAAGTATATCAATATTATGCTCGTTTTGTTCATAATCTAGGGCCTTTTCGTCGATATATTTTTTATTAAAGAAATCGCTAACTATTTGTTAAGATATTTGATAAATAAAGTTTGTTAATAATAAAAAGTTCAGGATAGTTTCATAAGTTATTACATTGTTTGAAGGGCTTTTTGTAATATGTATATTTCTAAATTGGTTTTTAGGCTTCGTTTTGAAATGTTTTTTGGGCTTTACTTTCATATGAGGAATAGTATATACAGGTAGGGGTAATGATCAATGTTGTTAATAGCAGCAAACTTGCCTAGTATCTTTTGCTTTACGGCTTGTTTTCTCTCATTTTAGCTCAATTATCCTTATCTAAATCATTGTTCATATTTATCATCACCCACCAAAAAGGAACAACCGAATTAATGTGAAAAAGGTTTACATCATGTGACTGAAAAAAAAAAAAAAAAAAAAAAAAAAAAAAGCTTGAACAGCTGTTTGCTAGTGATCATTTCCCTATATAGCTAATACCAAACAAGCCTCCAAACCCTTTCAATAACAAAATAAATATATCCAAATGCAAACCCTTTCAATAACAAAATAAATATATCCAAATGCTCCATACTGTGTCATTGTGTATATGTTTTTTCCTTCGGCCAAGGAGCTCCACCAAAATCCTATCATCTATACATAGTGTTAGGTTGGGCTTAATGGTCACCCGACGACTATCTCAACCTTATTGTTACCTCAGCTTTTTAACATATAACCTTACCATTACTTTTAGAAGCGTATTAGACACCGCCTAACCAAACAAATAAAAATACCCCACTTAATACAAACATACCTTCACAAAATACCACACACACTCACAAACAAAAGAATAAGAATGCATTTCGTTAAGTGATGCAGACCACCTTTTTCCTCCTTCATGTATTAAAGATTTGGCCGTCATGACCTTTACGTGTAAAGCAATACTACCATAACACCTAGTCTTAAAGAAGAGTTTTACTATGTAATTAACATCATGGATATGAAGTGTCAAGCAATTGGCTCTTCAATTGATACGATTATAAAGATTAATGACATCATTTTTGTATTTTTATTTTTATTTTCTGTTAATATCATATAAATATGGTTCTTGACCATGAATACTTTTACTTTGTGCTTTACTTTCTGGTTTTTGTGAGTTTCAAAGCAAACGATTTATTTATTTATTTATTTATTTTATTTTATTTTTTTTAAAAGAAAAAAAAAATTAAACTCAATTCTTTTAATCTCCTCAATTTTCTTTCATTTCATCTAGATCTCGTTCACAACTTTGCAGCCATCTCTGTGCCGCCTATATAGGGCAAGTCTATTGCTCATTCATTTATTATTGTTGAACTTTGTGGGTTCAGTTTTTCATTCAAGGAGTTGCGAGGAAAATATCACAAATTTTGTGTAGGGAAAAGAACTTTAGGCAAGTACTTTAGGTAACGTTTAGCTGTGGGATTTTTTTGTTTTGTTTTTTCGTTTATAGATTCTTTGAGAATGAATGGTTTTTATTCTCTAAAGAATAGTTGAAAATTTTGAAAACCTGTTTATATAGAGTTATATTTTTTCTTTCTAAAAAGATTACTTTGGATTGTGATAGTGGATGGCCACCTCGATGATAGAAGGTGAAGATGTTACCAATAGTGATTAGAGTTAAAATGAGATACTTGAATAGTAAATTGATTTTTTTTTTTCTTTTTTTTAGAGAGAGAAAAAAGTTGAGAAGTGTAAATTGGAGTTTTCAATTTTCTAGTTAAAATTTGAAAAGTGAGAATTTCATTTTTTCGAAAATTATGGGAAAAAAGTGTGACTAAACGGGTTTTCAATGTTTTTTATTTTCTTATTAAAAAAATTCTATAAATAGGATATTTTTCACCAACTAAATACACCCTTAACTATTCATACAAAATCATTTTGAAATTCATCTCCTCTTGCTCGGTTCCAAACCACTTAATTTTCAGGTTTTGAAGGGATTAGAAAGCTTTGGTTATTCAATTTAATGATCCTACAAGTTATCAATTCAAGCAGTTACAAATTTGCCTCAATCATTTGTACTGCTCACTCAACATGTATGTTTCTTTGTTCTTTCAAGGTTGCTTGAATTTGATGCTTTATATTATTGTCTTTCAATTTTAACTAAGCTTAGTTGATGGGGCTTTATAGCTTTTAACAACAACATACCTAATTCCGTCGGGACAGAGTATGGGGAGGTAGATATAAACAAATACTATCCATACCTTAGGATAAACCCGAGAGTAAGAAGACTGTTTCTAGGAAAACCTCCGGCAATTGTGTGTGGTGAGAGTTCTCATAAAAAGTGCATGTGTGAAAGTGAGCAGTGAAAGTTCGCAATACAAGGAAACGCATGCAAAAGACTAAAGGAATGAGCAAACATATAAGCAGAAAACCATCAAAAGAGCATGATTAAGCAATCGCCGACAAAAAGGAAAGGATAAAACAAGCAACCAAACATACAAAGCAGATAGGTAGAAAACCAACACATAAACATAAAAAAGAAAATGCCACAAGAAACTAGAAAATAAAAAGGAAAAAAAAGCGCGAAAGAGGCATGTGTCACGAGCAAAGCTTACAAGATCAAAAGCAAAAACGCAAAAAGCAAAAGGGGCAAGGGCACCAAGAAAAGACGCATGTAAAAAAGGGGCAAAAGGCAAACAAGACCAAGGCTAAATGAAGCAACAAAGATCAAAGCAAGGGCAACGCAAAAGGGCCTAAAGCTAAAGCAAAGAAAAACAATAATAGCCACAAGAAACGCCTAGAGCATAAAGGGAACTAAATAGCTAAGAGTACTTGCAACCATAACTTGAGTTATGGTTTAACACCGTGCCATGTTTGCGCCACATTAGCTTTAACATTTCATCTTAACTCACCAAAAAAACACCCGCAATCATAACATTCCCAAGTTAAACTTTAACTCACTAACAATTTACAAAAACAACCTCTCATTTAGGGGCAGAAATGAAAAAAGAAAAAAGAAAAAAAAAAGAAATGAAATAACGGGCGTTACCAAGTTAACACCCATGGTTTAACACCGAAATAACACCAAACGTGCAATGGTTAACATGGGTTAACACCGAAATAACACCGGTCCGGCGTTAACCATTGCATGTGCTCTAAGAGATATTTAAATCATAAAAAAATATGTGAAATATTAAAATGTTTTTAATCTCATCCATTTATTTCTTTTTAGATGAAGGGTGGGGATGAGTTCATTGGTATGTTAGAAAAGTTTGGTATGTAAAATAACTATCCTCATACGAGTAGAGATCATTTACATACCAAACATTGTTTTACATACCAAGAGATTAATCTCCACCCTCCATCTTTATTTGATCTAATGGATGAGATTAATTCAAACAATTTAAAAAACCGCTTTCATCTTTTTTTAAATATTAATATCTTTCAAACCGTTAATTCTTAAGCAGAAAAAAATATAGCATTACGACGAGTATTTAATTATCTTTCTATAGATAGGCACTTTGATATATTTTCGACAATTGTTTTTCGTGTTTTTCACCCTTTTTTTTTTTTTTTTTTTTTTTTTTTTTTTTTTTTTTTTTTTTTTTACGTTACTGAAATTTTCATGAAAAAATCACATGTGATTACACATTAATTTTAATATCAAATATGATATTAGTGTTAAATCACATATAATATGTATATCATATGTGATTTAACACTAATATCACATGTGTTATTCATATTAGTGTTTAATCACATGTGATTTTTTATGCAAATTTTAGTTTCGAAAAAAAAAGATGAAAAAACGTGAATAAAACAAATTTTTTTCCTTTTTCGAAAGTATATCAAAGTACCCGTCTATAGAAAGATAACTAAATGCTCGTCGCGATGGTGTAATTATTTTCGTTTAACGATTAACGGTTTAAGAGATATTTAAATTATAAAAAATAGGTGAAATATTAAAATGTTTTTAATCTCAGTCATTGATTTTTTTTAGATGAAGGGTGGGGATGAGTCTATTGGTATGTGAGAAAAGTTTGGTATGTAAAATAACTCTTCTCAAATTGTTTCTCTTACACATAGGGTGTGTTTGGGAAGGGCTTATACGGGCCTTATGAGGCTTAAATTTAAAAAATAAGCTCAAACTAAAAAATAAGTCTCGTTTGACAAGAGGCTTATATTATTAGCATCGGACTTTAAAGTTATAAGCCTCAACCCTAAAAATGAGGCTAAATTTTTTAGACCGGGGCTTGTAGTGTGTTAAATTACTTAATTACCCACAAAAATGTCTAATAAATATATATGTTAATTTAGTTATATGTCGTTTTTAGTAATTTTACAATAATAAGCCCAACTTAAACTAATTTGCCAAACAAGTTTATAAAATAAAAATTATAGTTTCGGCTTATATTATAAGCCTCAGCCCTAACTCTAGCCCCAGCCCATTTTACCAAACATACCCATAGTAAATTCATATATTTCTCTCTTCTCTTTCACGCATATACACATGTTTTCAAATTAAACAATATTTTTTATTTTACATTTATATAAAAAACAATTATATAAATATTGTATCTCTCTCATATTTGTTTTTACAAATCTTAAATCAAATCTAAATCTAAATCTAACTCTGTATACAAACCGAATGCATCCTATTAACATATTGACATGCAAACAAGTAAACTGGTTAGACATGTGATTTTGTTACAGTATGTTTGTTAGACTAATTCTGGCTATCAGGAATGAAGTCATAGTGTTTTAAATTGTTTGGTAGGTGGTTGTTGATTTTTTATTTATACTTCATACCCTTGAACTTAGATGCAATTATTCTTATATATTTGTACTTTTTAAGCTTCGTTTTTTCATATCGTCTGTTATTTATCTTTTTTGTAAGTGGTCTTATGTTCAATTTATTTCTTATTTTAATATTAAAATAATCATATATTTCCTATTTCAATATAAAAAAATATTATCTATTTTATAATATATTTTATCTTTTATATATCAAATGTGTAGCGTTCAATGCAGAACCATTTTTATGTACAGAACTTTACAGAACCATTAAAATGAATATGAGCCATTGGATGAGTTTAATCAAAGGTTAAGATTAAAATAGCCATAATTGCAATTAAACAAAAAATGAATGTTTCTTTTTTAAATAAACGAAAGGCTAAAAGGGTAGTATTGACCATTCACCAAACACATTAATCCCCTAAAATAAAATACGTCACTTTAATTTTTTTAGATCCAATATTTTAGGGGAAAAGTTATCTCTCCTGCTCCAAACCCTAACCACCATTCTCACTTTCTTTCTCACAACACCATAACCATAGATCTACCACTTATCCCCTCTTTTTGCCAGCCAACGAATGGAACTAACAAGATCCTTTCTTTGCCTTTCGAAAAAATATAACAGTATCCCTTTTATATCTATGTGGGGATCCAAAATTGATCTCCCTTTTATATCAACAGATCCACACTTCTCCGTCTCCCTTCGTTAAGATCTTACCACCGTCGAAAAAGGAAGATCCCTAAAACAAAGATGATCGGGTCGTTGGGTTCGTATGTTCGAGATTGCAGTTAGGGTCGGTGGGTTCGTGTGCTCGAATTATCTTCTCACGATCTACAAATCATGTAAGTTTTTTATTTATATATTTAAATTGATATAAAGTTAGAACATATATGTTATGGCTTATACATTGAGTTCTATATTAAACAATCACCTATGTTGCATAGGTTTGTCCATTGAATAAATGAAAATTTCTGTCTAATTAATTTCCAAAGAATGGTGTAATTGTGATATCACACGTGGTTCACAAGTAGATGAATAAAAGGTTTGAGGTATGCAACTAAGAATAAGGATAGTGAGTTTTGACCATTGAAATGCACATGTTGTTATCACTTGCAAGTTAGAAGTTACTCGTACAATAGACAATTCATGCTAAATTAAAAGTTGATTTATGATAAAATGGGTATTGAAAAGTTGACATTTAATTCGCTGTTAGTAGAATTTCGAATATTAGCATTTGTATTATCTAATGCCATGAGGTTTGTTCTTTTTTACTTTTTTATTATTTTACTCAATCACAATGTTTGTTGTCTATAATCTTTGTTGCAGCAAAGACTCTTTTGTACAGATGGAGTGCACCAAACATATTACAATGTGGGTATATCGTGGAAGGGTGCACATATGTTTTTTGAATGCGTGCACTATGAATTTGACGAGAAAACGCAGCGTGCACATATGTTCTTGAAGGGTACTCGCATGTTCTAACGAATTTGATGAGAAAGTGAAGCGTGCACATATGTTATTGGAAGAGTGCACACATGTTTTTTATGGTGTGCAGTTGTGCATATATATATTTAACAAGATACATTTGTATTTGAATTGTATTTCATTTTTTATATCAAATTTTGTGTATACTATGTTTTGGTATGTTATAAATTTAGATGCTACATGTATATGTTTATATTTATGGGTTATAAATTTGAAAGATTAAAGAATGTACACCTAAAACATAAGTGCAATTAATATTTTAACCAAAATAAGTTTGATGTGTAAACAATTATAGGGCAAAAAACATATGCAAAGTTTCAATACTAAAAAAACATATATGCACCTTACTAAAAAAACACATATGCACATTCTTTAAAAAAAAGCATAAAACTAAATAAATAAAAAAAAAAAAAAAAAAAAAAAAAATGAAATTTAAAGTATTTAAAAGCGTTTTTATATTAAAAAAAATCCAAATAGAAAAATAAAAATGTATTTTACTATTATGCCCTTTTGAATTAAATAAAAAGAATTATTAATAGTAAATTCTCATTGGTCCAAACTGGTTCTGTAAAGTTCTGTACAAAAAAATGGTTTTGCATTGAACGTGCCCCTATATCAAATTTATATCTAAATTCAAATCAAAATCGTTATCTTAAACTCATACTTGTTTATAAGCAAAAGAGTAAAGAGGTTGTGGCTTTGATTTTGCTAGGAAAATAGTGTTAAATCGGATGAATGGTATTTAAGTGACATTGGTACTTTAAAATTTAAACTTAAAGATTTAAAGTGTTCGTGCTCTATATGAAATAGTATGTTTGTACGTCGTTGCATGCGTATTTACTTCATTCGTTTACTAAAACATGAAAATTTTCCTTACTGAATTTATAAAATGTTTGTATTATGGAATACGAACGTAAATTTAGAGCATGACTTTTAACACACAAAGATAAAAGTATAATATGAAATTAAATGGTTTGTGTCTCAATTATATTTCATGTTGTATGAGAATCTCTTTAATCAAATGGTTCTTGCTAAAAGCATGTGAGATAGATTTGTGATAATACAGTAAGATAATTAAAAATTATTGTTCTAAAAAAAAAAAACGTATAATATCGAATTTGAACAAATTTTAGGGTGCGTTTGGTATCCATTCCGGGGAATGAAGGAATGAATTTTCATTCCAATCCTTCGTTTGTTTAAGATGCAAATCTATCAAATATGGTAATGAATGATATATATGTTCCATACTCCATATACCTCACAAGGGTAGGGTATGGATCTTTCATACCGAGGGGCCCATCACTACTATCAAACTCATACCCATTGTGATTCATGACGGCATACCAAACGCACCCTTAGTAACTTTAGATAGGAATTGAACTATATTCTAGAAATCTTTTGCCCGACAAAACGTGTCACTGTGTGTGATGATACTTGTTGTAGTCTTTATGTAAGTTGGTAGTTGACTGCTTGCGTATTCCACTTCATTTTTTGTTCAATATGTGTGTGGCTATAATTTCCTTTCAACTGTTTTTCATATATATGATCCACAGAATTATCTACATGTATGTTCATAAATTTAATATATTACATCAAACTTGTAGCTTACTAATGTATCATTTTTATGTTTTCCTTTATAAATGGATATAAAAGTTACTAGTATTTGACAAGACGCCAACTCATAAAGAAAATAAATGAGACTTGAAAGCTAACAGTTGAACGGACCAGCAGAAATAATTGAAAGGTCACTCACGTATACTCGTGCGATGCAGTGACGGATATCTTTTAACTAAAATTCTGACAAACAAATATTATATTATTTTGGGCTGTTGCATTTTAGATTTATGTTTTGGAAGCTTAAATAAATTGTACATTATGGTTAAACAATTGTATATTTTGATGAATGAGTGAATTAAATTGTGTATTAATTGTACAAGGCGAGTACTCGCGCCTAGCGGCAGTGGTTACTAACGACAGACAATTAACGATATGCAATATTGTGGTAAGTGTTTTCTGTAGCGTTCAAAATATAACGTGAATAATAACGGGATCTTACAGCAGCAGATAATTATATTGATATTTTTGTTACACAAAACGTTAGACAAAACATTTAACTAAAATATGACTAACTATTTCTTTAAAAATGCGTATCAGGCATTTTTCTTTTTATTCTTTTTTTTTTTTTTGATAATCGTTCATTTATGTAAACAAATTTATTCAAAAGCTAAACTTTAAAACTCTATATTAAAGTCGATGTGTTTTAAATTTTTAAATGTGTATGTCAAAGTTATCTTTGCTTCGAGCCATGTCCAAAACAAACATAAATAGAGATTTAACTAAAGAAAGTAAAAATATACAAAAAAAGACTTTTGGCAAGCATTTGGCTAACTTTAAAAAATTAATACAACAACAAAACATCGGTTCACTTGTACAATTAACATCCATAACTCTATAAATATATAAATCAAAACAGACATTGAGGAAAACAAAACTATGAAATGAGTTTATTCGTATTCCAAATAATCCTCAATTAACATAAATGATTCATAAAATTTATAAAATCATTTAATGCGTATCCCAAATAATCTTTAACTAACATAAATGAATTATAAAGTTTCTATATACTAACAATATTGTTTTTCGTAACAAAGAAGACAATGAATTAACAAATATAAAACAAAAATCAAACTACGGAAAAAAAAACCCAACTTTTCATCTTTTAGATTGAAGATCACAACCATTAATCGGATTAAGCTTAATCTCTATAAGTTCTTCATCCAAATAACCACCTGATTCAGTTAAAATTTAAAACCCATACGGTTAATCACAACGTTACTAATGGCAAGATTACGACAGCGGCTGGGCAGATTCGGATAGTGCTGGCGTACTCAAGTGGCGGAAGTAGATCTACAAAAATAAAAACTTTAGTCAAATATTTTTTAAAACATAAAAAATACATAGATCTATGAACAAAACTTCAAATTATAAAAAGTAAACTTGCGGCAGTTTGGAGCTTTTTCGGCGAGACAACCTCTGTAGCAGCAATATCCGGCAACGGCGTCAACGACGTGGAGGAGGCTTGGTGGCTTTAAAAAAATGTAACAAAAACGTTATATAATCTCCGATCTACAAATAAAATCTACAATTTATTAATTAAAAATCTTCGAAACTTGATTAATATACATAGATCTATGAAAAAAATAGAAAGATACCTAAAAGCTTGGTGGTTCGTCTAGGTGGTTATGTGGTGGTCGGGGTGATGGGTTTCGATAGAGGAGTGACGTCCGATTGTGGTTTGTTTTTTGCAATTATGGGGCCTGATGGGGTGGCATCCGGTGGTGTCACGTCGCAGTGGGGACGTCTGGATGTTATGGTGGTGGGAATGGAAATAGATGAGAGCATTTTATATGTGCGTGTGTTAATCCAGGAAACGATTCATATAACAATACTTGCAATACTTTCCTTTCCAAATGTTATATAAGTCAATTTCAACATTTCAAGGGCATGGCAACATTCAATTTCAATATTTCAAACGCATGGCCACCTTGACCATTTTTCAACATTCAACTTTTCAACATTGACCATTTTTCTTTTATATGTAGTAAAGATGTGTTGCATAATATTTTTTTAGTTGTATTTGTGCTTCGAATATTTGTAAATTATGTTTTTTTCTTGTATTTGCTTAAAATATTGTAATTGTACATTGTGCTTAGATAATTGTATGTATTAGTGAAGGGTGTTTTAAATTATGTATTAACTGTATGTAAGAAATAATGTTTTTGTAGTTTGATTTGTGCTTTACATACTTGTAAATTATGTTTTTTACTTGTATTTGCTTAAAATCTGTTTTAAGAAGTCTTAAAAATTAAATATGAGGGACGTGTTTAAATGTTTTATAAGTAGTATTGATAATATGAGTCATGTGTGTTTTTTAACGAAATTACGATTCACACTATGTACAATATGAATATTCTATATACATTACAAAAGGCGTCGTTTGTGCTACAGGGCTTTAATCTATAGTGTTTCGTGAGGGAAGCTACAGGGAAATCTACAGTAACCCAAGTATAAAAATCCTCTCATCTCCTAAAAATTCCAGATCCCTGCAGAATTCACACACATATCACACACTTGAAGTTTCTCTCCATTTTTATTACATACATCACTCATCATAATCACAATCAAAACCATCGACTGTCAATACTGATAACTAAAAAAACACGCAAAAACATCTCTTTGAGTTAAATGTGTGGTTTCCAGCATCATCCTCTAAAATTCCGGCGAGCCAAAGACACACACACCAAACTTCTCTCTCTAAAATTCTGGCTGCCCAATTGCTGATTGAATTACAGGTGATTTAATTTTTTGCAGGTTGAATTAGGTGTTGGTATGTTTTAATTTTATTTAATTTTTTTTTTTTCATTTTTCCCCTTTTTTACAGATTGAATAATCGATTTCAAACATGGTCCACGAGGCATGTTCTTCTTAAGATATTTTTTTAATATTTTTGATGAAATAATTATTATTTTATGATGGGTTTTTAGTTTTCCGAAATGGATTATAATATTTTTATGTTGTTATGTTGATTCATAGTTTTATGGTATGAGTTTTGTTGTTCTGTTTGGGGGTGTTTGGTTAGCTTATTTTTTCGGCTTATAAGCTTATTTAGTTTTTGTAAAGCTGACTAGTTTACTTTTTTAGGCTTATGAGGTTATAAGATGATTATTAGCTAGATTTACTTTAGGAGGTGTTTTCAAAGCTTATTTGATGGACATAGGAGTTAGAAGTGTACTGAAAATTTGAAAAACTCACTTTTGTGGGCTTATGGGTTATCCAACTTAAGCTTGTGAGCTTATAAAGTCCTTAATACGATGGCACATGATTCATATTGTATTCTATTATTGATCCATTCTAATGTTATTTGTGGAACATTTGCAGATACGAGTACAAGTGAGCTGAAATTGGTAGGCAATTATTCGATGCAGACGGAAAAGTATAGTAACGTTATAAGGTATATTTTGACTCTAAAAATTTGGTATAGGGTGGGAAATGAGTTGAAACAGGCGGGATATTGGGTTAGTACTGTTCCAAATCAACCGCATGCTCCTAACATGATGTTAAGAACGCAAGAAATAAAACAAAATGAACTGTTACTCTAATCAAACTTATTACGTTCTCGGTCATAAAACTGAAAACATTCGTGATGTCTACACATTGGGTCAGGGTCAGTTTGGTACCACCTATTTGTGTCTTTGTATTTTAGTTCATGGAGTTTAAGTTTTATAAGGCTTCGAGGGTATTTTGGTAATTCTATCCCTTAAGTTCTTTTTTGCACCATTAACCCTTTTCATTAACTATCTTGTACTAAAGGTCCTTATTGCTATAAAGTACTATCATATAGACTAATTAATTTTCTATAGAAATATTAAAGTCTATTTTTGAACTTATAAAAATCCATGTGTTACATCTCCCCCTTACTGACATTGTTCGTGTCCTCACGAACATCCTCTGAAACTATTCTCCTTGAATTTCGTCTATTCAATAAGTCTCCCTCACCTAAAATGTGCTTATGAAATTGATTTTTGACCTTATGTGTTATGTCTAATAATAAGACTTGTCACTATTTTTCTAAGTTTACATAATATACTTATTCAGGGTCTTAATATGAAATTTCTGATATTTACTACTTATCGCATGCCTAATTCTAAGTAGAGGCTTTACTAGGATATTATCTGTTTTGGTAGGTTGCATAACCTTTCCGTTTCTACTAATAAATATTAAGTCTGTCTATCTATCCGTTCTTAAGTTGTCTATAATTTAAGGACATGTTTTTTATTTTTCTTATTGACTATACTGTAATGCTATACTAGTGCATACTAAACTCTGAGTTGACCTTAATAATTTATCTTACCATGTCATATTGAACCTTACTAGTATCTAAGTTGTCCTAACTATTCTATTCTACTGATATTTGAATACTAAAATCTAATTACTGAACCTGCACATTGAGAGTGGTTAGATTTATAACTATTCTTGTCGTGCACACTACTCATGATTGCACGCTTTCTAATTCTACTTCTGACTAAACATCATTCTATCTCAATAATGTTCAGCCTCATCTGTTCTTACTATTCTTGAAACTTCTCGAGACATCCTATGATCCCAATAAATTTAAGTTATATGATGTAACTATTATCACATTGGCTATATGTCTATGTAACACCCGTAATTCGTGAATGCAACGGAATTCAAACTAGGTGTTACTCGTTGGTATGACAGTTATAATAATAGAAAATGATATCTAACTGAGTCGTTAAAAAGACATATCATTTGATTTATTAAAATATATCAGAGTTTACAAAGATAGGTCTTAGATGGTTACATGATTACAAAATATATCAATATAAAGTCTTTGATGTTTATCGAATGATAAAATAGGTTATAGCCTTTCTTGATTATTTCCGTGCCCCTCCGTGCCATCCTCGATCATTATGGACCTGAGGTAAAATATGCTTAAAAGGTGAACACAAAGGTTGAGTGAATCAATAGATTTGTTTGTTAAATGTTGAACATAGTGTTTATGTATGGGCTATGATGTATTACACCCAAAATGTTGAAAGCAATTATTTTTTCAGTAAGCTCGTGCAACCAAAGTGTTAACGTGTACCAATATCAATTGACGTGTTTGACGCCCCTGTAGGCAATTTTCCGTTATACCATATGTTCTTAAATATATTGCGTTTGTTTGAACGTAATTGGTCAACACAAACGGGTTTCATCAATCCCAATATGCCTATTCACAATATTCACACTCACTACACTTCGTGATTAAGTGGTTCATGATGTGGGGCCTTATGTTCTGCTCTTGTCAACGCCAAGTATTCCTCAAGAGTGAGGTCATCGATGTAAACAACTTCCATGGTACCTGAAAACTAGAAATATGATCGTGAGAAAAGTTTAAAACGAAATTAAAGACTTAATATTAATCCTAAAATAACTCCTTGGCAACGGCGCCAAAAACTTGATGCGGGTTTTACTGACCAGGTCTTAATATTTATAGTGTCTCGCTATACCTATGGTCTACCCTAGTGCACTAACGGGCAGTGTACCCGGTCGTGTGTAGTGTAGTAAAAGGTAAAGCCGAGGTCGTCCCAAGAGCTATGTGTGTTGGATTATTACTAAGTCTAATTTTCACAGAATAATAGTTTCGATAGGGATTTCATTAATTAAACTATAATGCAGAATAAAGTAAATAAAAGTTGATAAATGGATAAAGGGAAATCAATAGAGGAGAGTGGTGCTAACATAGTTAATCCTCTTAGTTAGTTATGTCTACGTCTACTTACTTCCAATTACTTCAGGTGAGGTCAAATTCGAGAGGACAACATTTGGTCAATTCGCCCTAACCTATCAGCAAAGATGCCACCACAGGAGAAATCAAGCGCACCGTCATAAGTCTTGTTGTTCCTGGTCCCTTAAGCCAAGTCATTAAGTACTGCTACATGCTAGATTCATAATAGTGAGTGCCCGGCCGTTAGGAACTTAGACACTACACCCCCAATTCTTAAGTTCATCAAAACGATAGGTGATCAGTTGGTCAAATCGCACAAGTAGAAAGGGTCGTCAGTTGGTCATATCTTACCCTTCCCATCTCAGTCCGCTCACCTAGGGTCAGTTGGTCATATCTCCTAGGCAATTGGCCTCTACCTCCATTCAAAACTACCGAACCAAGGGTGGCTACCAATGAACTATGCATGCATACACTTAGAAATAATTATACGAAAGTAAAGGTAAACGCAAACAAAACAATTAAGGAATCATAACTAGGCTAGCACCAAAAGGTGCTTAGCCGCTCATATTAATCATGCAAATCAATTCAATATTCAAAGGTACGAAATACATGAATTGAAATTAAAAGAAATATAAAACGCTAATGCTTATCGTAATGGAGTGACTTCTCCCTTGGAAACAGCTCTGTATACTCCCCTAGACCTGCCTTGAGCTTTTTCCCACGTTCTCAGAGTGTTGTGTGTGGAATGGGATGCTTAGAAATACTGGAATTCGTGGGGTATTTATAGGCCAGATCTGGGTTACGGCGTAACCAATATAGGAGTTACGCCGTAACCTTCTATTTCTCCTTAAAATGCACTAGATCTGCTGGTTACAGCGTAACCTTATTAGTGGTTACGCCGTAGTCTTCAATAAACTCAGTTACGTCGTAAGTGATGCAGTAGTTATGGCGTAAGTATCAGCGACGTGGAACCTCTTTTGACCTAATGTAGTTACGTCGTAACCTTTGGGAGAAGTTACGCCGTAAGCTTCTGATAAGTTGGCATACTGAGTCACGCAATAGTTACGGCGTAATGTGAGAGATGAGTTACGCCGTAACTTCTTCAAAATAGTATACTGTGATAAATCTTTAGATATGTTTCCAGTTCCGCGTCTCTTTAGCTCCAATGTTCGTAATTTACCTGAAAGTGAAAAACAATGGAAAACAAGCGTAAATCCATAAATGATATAAATAACGAGCATTAATTGACACTTAATATTCAGGATTATTTGATGTTATCACTATACATGTTTCTGATTTCTGATCTACTCTTACTACTTATATTATCTTGTTATTAAGGAATATCTAATCATGCATTTCTACTCTCAAGGTGTTCTAATATGTTAAACATATAAACATTTAACTCATAACCATTTTAGTAAATTTCCTGGATATATTATGATTTCAATAACTTCATGTCATATCATGTAATTATTATTACGTTTGCCAGACATTATAATAATCATATGTAACCGTGAACTCATTTCTATTATAGTCTTACCCAAGTTATAAAACTAAAATGACCTATCTTATATCATATACTACTATCATGGTATTCTACTGAACTATTTCTGAACCAATTATGCTATGATGTTCATGTTCATCACATCTCATAGAAATCTGCTATTATATATACGCTTCTAATCATGGTATCGTAAAGCATACTATAACTAGTTCTAACATGATATTCATATTGGCTAAATCTACATGGTACTAATAAAGCATTCCTACATGCGTTCTACTAAACATGGAAATTCTATACATGTTAAGCTTAACTAAACATGGCAAAACATGGTTACTAATCATAACTTAACATGATTGTAATCAATTCTGCATAACACATAATAAAGACTACATGCTCTATGGTCAATAACAAGCTATGGTTTAAGTCTAAGTACCCCCTACTAATGTCGGATACTTAAATGCCTCAAACCAACACTCTTATACCAACTTGAAAAGCCCCTTTCTTGATTTGACTAATAATTTAAATATTTCGCGGAAACGTAATAATCATAACGGACATCCTGTTACTCTTACACAAACTGACAAAAATCTATTACAAAACAGCCATTGAAACTATTTTTAGATGAAACTTGATCAAGTTACCTTTAAAATGATGGGTGGAACGACTTCTAATGACTTACGGGTTTAGGAGATATGATTTTTCAAAAACTGACAAAATCTGGAAAATACTCCATTTATACTCTGACAGAAGCATATGGTCGTATTGATAATGCTACACGCGTCGTTCGGGGTCAAGAAACTTCCTTTTCTTCGAGCAAGTTTTATAACACCCTAGGCAGTGAACCTAATCGTTGTATTGTAGTAATTAGGGTAAGCCACGGGTATTGATATCGTTCTCTAGGGGAATAGGAATGCTAGTAGGGAGTTACTACACTAAGGTTAAGGTTGAGGAAGATTATTTTTTATCTTTTTATATTTTATGAAAATGGAAAGGTACGAATCTCGGGTATTGGATTTGGGGGGTTGGTATTTCTACCGATTACTCTACTATTATCTAATTATCTAAACTAAGGTTGTGGGAGTCTATGTCTAATTAATGTGTGCTCGTATGATAGTTTAAAGATGTGTTTACTTAGTTTGTATTACTCCTTAATTATCTCCTATTGATGGTTGAGTGTCACGTCTTATTCCTAGTTGCGTTGTGTGTCTAAAGTTGTAGGGTATGCGTTTCTCCCTAACTCTTTGAACTTACCAAAGGGTCTTGTCTACAAACCCACTAGAGATTATAGACTCCTACTCTCAGGCGCTCTTCGGATGGTTTAGCCTACAATCACCTAGGTAATTATACTCTAAGGTTCACAAAGATGAATCAAGCATTAAGTGCACAACGGATGACCTATCGCATTACTAGATCATAAATCAACTAAGATAAGAAACAACCAATCAATATTCAATAATTAAGTTTCATACTTCCTAAGCAAACACACAAATAAATTAGCCGGACATGGAGAACATGCAAGCATACACACAAATAATCAAAGACATAATTGAATTAATGAAGCAAAGACTTATCTTGATGTAAGATAGGGTTAAAAACCCTAAAATACTGTACAAGACACCGTAGGTTCGGTTTTAGGTTTTTACTCCAAAGACTCTCCACACAAAGACTGAAAAATTCGGATTCTATATATAAGATTACAATTGCGACGACGTCACCTTATGTTTAGTGACGCCGTCGTGTCGCCGCCATTAGGGTTTCGTCTTGGCCACGTTAACTTTGCGACGGCGTCACCTTATGTCCGTGACGCCGTCCTCTTCAGCTTCTGACGTCGTCTGGATTGCATCTAGGCCGTCTGAGTAGCGACGGCCTACTCTTTCACAACTAGACGCCGTCTCTTGAAAACACGAGTTTTGAGTTCTGTCCCGTCACAATAATTTTGGGACGGCGTCGCAAATAGCACCTGACGCCGTCGCCTTATACTTTCAGCAACTGTGAGTGTCTCGATTTCGACTTTGGCCATTTTCTTCATATATTCGCGCCTTTCCGTCCAAATAAGTGCCATTCCGGCATTTTGCCTTCACGAGACCTAAAAAGTGAAAAGGAACGATATTAAGCAATAACGGATACAAAAGTGATCAAATAAGGACTTAAACGACCCCTCAAAATGGTACCTTTTAAAACCTTATCAAATATCCCTACACTTGTTATTTGCTTGTCCTCAAGCAAATGTGCTTTTAGCCAATTAATTTATAACTTAGGGGTCATGAAGCATTAATTCAAAACGGTCCACAACACATATAAGCCCCGCAAAAGTCATAACAAGCACGGAAATTACATACTAGCACCTCACATGGGGTGTTTGGATACTCACATCTCTCTCGGGTGTATAAATGAAATATAACAATTATAGGAAATGGAAGATAAACTGTAACACCCCAACCCGACAAGGGTAAAGATATCACAATACGGTTTCATATCAGAACTTTACGTACTATATAATAGCGAAAACCTTACAAAAATATTCAAGAGAAAACATAAATAACTAAACTTCAAAATAAATCTAAGATCTCTATAATCGAATCTCGCTCTCGCCTCTACTCTCAACCCAGATCAGCTATCCCATAAGCTTATCTTGAACGCTTAATACCTGCCGCAGGAAAAGAAAAGCGCGGCTGAGCTTACAAAGCCCCGTGAACAGATATAACGAAACAAAAGCCAAACAAAACAAAATATACAAATGACGAAATCAAAATAAAATAATGATAATGAGGATCTTTTAGGATTCTGCGGAACTCAAACATACAGAAATCCAAACAACCATATAACAAGTTAAACATCTCATAGCACATTAATGACACAAACACAAACACATCAGAACAACCAAACACTTAACATATCAAGAAGAAATAAATTACATATAAACCAAACGAAAAGTCTAAGGCTAACGGAAACACTTTCTAGAAAATCAACATGGCATTCAACAATTAATTAACCCTTACTTAACACACTTAATCCAATATTGCAGCAGCGGAAATAGCAGTCCAAATCATGGCAGTCTCACAAATAAATAGAAACATAGTAGACAAACTATAATTAAATAGACCAACAAAACATAGCATAACCATTAGCAATTATCAAAACATCTTTCATAAACTAAACCAGTTCTCAGATCAAAATCCTATCATCATCAGAGTTCAAACATGACAGATCACATAGACAACGAAACACTAACGTATAAGCAAAGTTCCCAAAATTAACTGATCAGACTATACATATTAAGCTTATATAATACTAACTATCACACTAATACATTCATCCCACAGTTCAAAGAATTCACATAACAATAAACTAACATGACATCAGATAACAACATGCGAATCATATTAAAACATATTAATCATATCTTAGCATAGCAGACGGTAATCACATAAACATACAAAAGCATAAACACATATAATAGCATATAATAACCTAGCACATAATCATAAACACTTGAACACACCAAATCATAATCAGAACTTAACATAGCAATAACAAATACATATTTAGTTAACTACCTCGAGCCCAGAACATATCATATCAGAAACATCATACATATATAGAGAAATAATCTCAGAAAATAATTTGGAGTAGCTAGCTCCCAGAAGTTGTGAAGACGCGTATTGCACAAGACATCATTCACCAGACAAATCATATCGGATAACAGATCAGATCTAGGATGCATCCATACGCCCCAACAGACATATATAGGTAATATAATACCAACTGAGCTCATAACAAATAACAGATAAGGGACGTGGCAGAACTTCACTCTACTGCCCTAGAGTCATGTAAGAGGTGCATCACTGACACGAACATGGAACCCCCATGACTAGTTAATAATTGGCTCGGGTGTCAAACTAACTTAGGTCAAACAAAAGTTCAATCATAACATGAGTCTGAATCAAACACAAGGTTCAGCAGATTACATATCACTAACTCATATCATAAGGTTCATACTCAGACATAATAAGGTGCATCAATTACACATATCAAAGTCTTTCTAACATACAATTAAGTCAGGTATCTCATAGTTCCATAAAACATAAGTTCAGATAAGCAACAAATCACACAATCAGGAAAGGGTTCATAGCAATGGCATTGGAAACCCTAATAAGTAAAATGGAAAGACTAACGAAAGAACATCAGAAGGAACCTTTAGTAAGAAGGTCAGAATGTATGTACGATAACATAAGTGTCTTAAGGTAAGACAGAATATCCGTACCTTAATGCAATTGAGAGAAAAGTTACGAATGAACGAATACGAAGATGTAACGTCGTGTCTCCTCCAACGAATCTACACGGATTATGATTTATTTAATACTTATTAGAATCATTAATATTATAACGGTTTTATCGTATTAATACTTTTAGAGTTGTCAACATATTCTTATTTTAGTGACAGACGAAATTACAACATTTTAGGGTATTCCTCATTAATTCACCAACTTCCTATTTAGATTATAGGGTTTCCCATACTCTTTAAATACTACTAAATACGCATTAAATTCACATATTACTTCTTTTAATAATATCCCAATTTAACCTAGAACGTAAATGATAACAAACCGAAATTAGCTTAAACTCATGCGTGTCTCTACAAAATCAACTTACACTTGTTGAACCCATAATTACTCAGAATTACAAATTACACCCTTGACATCTTAAATTTCACAATCTAACCTTACTTTATCAGATTTTACACTTTTAACCCAAAGGTTTTAGAATTTACAAAACGTACCCTATTAAATTAAATACAATTCGTATGGCCCTTTAAATATCCAAAATTACATGTTTAACCCCCACACTTATTTTTATACGTTTAGTACAAGTATTTTACTATTTACAAAAATAACCTTTAAGTTTCATAATTTACAAAACCAACCCAAAACTTTTGTTTAAAACCGAATAAGTATAATTTAAGTACAAACCCTAAACCTAGGTTTAACCCATCATTAGTTCATCATTATTACTTCATTAATTACCTTTAATGATTACAAGAAACCCTAGTTCATGCAAAACCCTAATCGGTCCTTTTTAAAAACCTTCCTTTTTCCATGTTTAATCGAACCATAAAACTCAAAACAATTCATACAAGCTTCGAATTCCTAAATACGTATTTTATTCAGGTCTTATAACATATAATAGCTTCTGGAAAAATCGAATCATGGTCTTAAAAATTATTATAAGCTCATTCGTTATTTGTATACGCTTTTTAGGGTTTTAGATTCCAAATAATTCCATACGACATATTAAACATGCATGGCTAATTTTTATGTGTTCCATATGACTTATAGGACTGAAATCAACATTAGGAACTTACCCTTGATGAGCTTGGATCGTTAGAACAAAAGAAGCACAAAACCTCACTTGTCGAAACCCTAATTCACCCAAAAACTCACCACGCTTAAAACAGCAACTTAGGAACTCGAAAACTATTTTTCCCACCTTCTTTACCTTCAAAGTTGTCCAAGAAAATTGGTCTCAAGCTCTGGAAACTGGAAGTCGATTTGTTTAGGGTTTTGGGAGTCGGTTTGGGAAAATCGGTAATTAGGAATTTTATGGGAACCGAATTTTGTATATATACTTGATTTACTATTTTTCTTGTGGGCTTTATAATGTATTGGACTTAAAATAAATGGACTCTTAATAATATAAATTTATATTGGGTTTTTACTAATTAAATTCTTTTATAAAACTATTAATTATACACGACTTAATTATATAAAATACATAAATGATTTTAGAAAATTATAATCTATAAAATTAACTTTATAAAGTCATTCAAGATTTATTTGGATCATATGTGATATTTCTTATAAGTTTTCTGAATTTACATAGCTCATTTGGTATTGTGTTTATTTAATTATTCTTACTTTTGATCATAAGGGTATTTTGGTCTTTTTGTGAATTTTAAAAATTCAGGTATTACAATTTCTTCCCCTCTAAAAAGAAATTTCGTCCTCGAAATTGAACAAGACGGAATAATACGGCGACAAATGTGGATTTCGAAACTTCATGGAATTTATGACGAATGCTAATCGTATACTTATTAAAGTATTAGCAGTAAAAGATGAGATAAGGAAAATTCAAAACACAATCTAACTTACACAGGTATCTAATGATGAAAACTATCATATGCATAGATGGAACGAATCCTAACGGTTTACTAATCGCGGAAGTATGTGGAGACATACAGATCTAAGGCAGGCATAACAATCTATAGGTTAACACAGATAATAACAACTTCGGATCCCAATGGTACAAAACTTATATGCAACATATACCGACGAAAATCTCATAATCAGATACAGAATCTCAACCCAATATGAAAAGTTCCAAATATCGGATACAAGGCAAATCCATACACATATCGACCACAGGCATTTCCTAGACGTCATATAATTTCAATAAGTTCAAATTATATGATCTCGGTATTATCACGTTGATCAGACGTCATAATACTTGCATCACATAACAAGTTCTTATTGTCACTATACTTGGTCTCGGGTCATGACACAACACATAACGATTCTCCGAGCAAAACACACCATATAGAGATAATATACAGATAACAAGTAATCCTACTACAACAGGCAAAAACCACATGAGTATACCATCATAATGGTCATACCTAATCAAGCGATAATAAAACAACATCATCAAGAAAATAATTAGCAGACGAAACTGATGAGGACTAACGGAAACTCAACGAATCTATCAAAAAAACAACGAACATGAACTATACTATCAAATTTGATTTATTCCATTAATCAAACAAAATTTTCAAAATCGTCAAAAGATGTACTCCCAAAATAAAACTCAATAACCTAAGATTTAATCGTCGAACGAAACAAAAGGACCTAACCCAAAATCAATGTCAAAACTTCTCATAACGAGGGCAACTAATCAGGAGCAAAATTCCTATCCTTGTGTCGGATTGAACCTACTAGTAGCCGTAGACTCCGATTCCGACTCCACCTCGTATTCTTCCTCGGGTTCCTCTTCTTCCTCCTCCTCCTCGCTTATCCATCCGTTCTTGTTTCCTTCATGCTGTGGTAGTAAGTTACTAGCAAAGCCACCTTTTCGCTTCCTCTCTTCCTCCTCCGGCACACGATCCACAAAAGCATACAGATCGCGACTCTCAGCCTGTCCTACTCCTTCATCTTCAACGAACTTGGGACACCTATCATGATACGTAGTGGCGAAACCTTGGTCGTCCACAACCTTAGTTTCATAATCCTCTACTACTTTTCCGTCCACTTCCTTCAAGGTCAGCTTCTCCTCGATCGTGCATGGCCACATATAGGCCGGAACTCGTACCCTCTTGTTGGTTCGCTTCACTCTACCAAACCTCGTACAGCCTTTAGCAACAACAACAGCCCATCTCGTCTTCTCCTTAGGTTGTCTAGCAGGTCCTTGATTGCTCCTATCAGACGAACTAGAGCGACGGGGAATAACCATCTAAAAGGACAATCAACTATTAGCAAAGTCTAAGTGCGGTAGGGAACGCAAAGAAAGTATGCAGAAGGGAAATCCTAAATCTACCCAATCCTCACAGGTCATAGCCTAAGCTCTAAGGGTCCTAAAACCTAGAGCTCTGATACCATAAATTGTAACACCCCAACCCGACAAGGGTAAAGATATCACAATACGGTTTCATATCAGAACTTTACGTACTATATAATAGCGAAAACCTTACAAAAATATTCAAGAGAAAACATAAATAACTAAACTTCAAAATAAATCTAAGATCTCTATAATCGAATCTCGCTCTCGCCTCTACTCTCAACCCAGATCAGCTATCCCATAAGCTTATCTTGAATGCTTAATACCTGCCGCAGGAAAAGAAAAGCGCGGCTGAGCTTACAAAGCCCAGTGAACAGATATAACGAAACAAAAGCCAAACAAAACAAAATATACAAATGACGAAATCAAAATAAAATAATGATAATGAGGATCTTTTAGGATTCTGCGGAACTCAAACATACAGAAATCCAAACAACCATATAACAAGTTAAACATCTCATAGCACATTAATGACACAAACACAAACACATCAGAACAACCAAACACTTAACATATCAAGAAGAAATAAATTACATATAAACCAAACGAAAAGTCTAAGGCTAACGGAAACACTTTCTAGAAAATCAACATGGCATTCAACAATTAATTAACCCTTACTTAACACACTTAATCCAATATTGCAGCAGCGGAAATAGCAGTCCAAATCATGGCAGTCTCACAAATAAATAGAAACATAGTAGACAAACTATAATTAAATAGACCAACAAAACATAGCATAACCATTAGCAATTATCAAAACAACTTTCATAAACTAAACCAGTTCTCAGATCAAAATCCTATCATCAGCAGAGTTCAAACATGACAGATCACATAGACAACGAAACACTAACGTATAAGCAAAGTTCCCAAAATTAACTGATCAGACTATACATATTAAGCTTATATAATACTAACTATCACACTAATACATTCATCCCACAGTTCAAAGAATTCACATAACAATAAACTAACATGACATCAGATAACAACATGCGAATCATATTAAAACATATTAATCATATCTTAGCATAGCAGACGGTAATCACATAAACATACAAAAGCATAAACACATATAATAGCATATAATAACCCAGCACATAATCATAAACACTTGAACACACCAAATCATAATCAGAACTTAACATAGCAATAACAAATACATATTTAGTTAACTACCTCGAGCCCAGAACATATCATATCAGAAACATCATACATATATAGAGAAATAATCTCAGAAAATAATTTGGAGTAGCTAGCTCCCAGAAGTTGTGAAGACGCGTATTGCACACGACATCATTCACCAGACAAATCATATCGGATAACAGATCAGATCTAGGATGCATCCATACGCCCCAACAGACATATATAGGTAATATAATACCAACTGAGCTCATAACAAATAACAGATAAGGGACGTGGCAGAACTTCACTCTACTGCCCTAGAGTCATGTAAGAGGTGCATCACTGACACGGACATGGAACCCCCATGACTAGTTAATAATTGGCTCGGGTGTCAAACTAACTTAGGTCAAACAAAAGTTCAATCATAACATGAGTCTGAATCAAACACAAGGTTCAGCAGATTACATATCACTAACTCATATCATAAGGTTCATACTCAGACATAATAAGGTGCATCAATTACACATATCAAAGTCTTTCTAACATACAGTTAAGTCGGGTATCTCATAGTTCCATAAAACATAAGTTCAGATAAGCAACAAATCACACAATCAGGAAAGGGTTCATAGCAATGGCATTGGAAACCCTAATAAGTAAAATGGAAAGACTAACGAAAGAACATCAGAAGGAACCTTTAGTAAGAAGGTCAGAATGTATGTACGATAACATAAGTGTCTTAAGGTAAGACAGAATATCCGTACCTTAAAGCAATTGAGAGAAAAGTAACGAATGAACGAATACGAAGATGTAATGTCGTGTCTCCTCCAACGAATCTACACGGATTATGATTTATTTAATACTTATTAGAATCATTAATATTATAACGGTTTTATCGTATTAATACTTTTAGAGTTGTCAACATATTCTTATTTTAGTGACAGACGAAATTACAACATTTTAGGGTGTTCCTCATTAATTCACCAACTTCCTATTTAGGTTATAGGGTTTCCCATACTCTTTAAATACTACTAAATATGCATTAAATTCACATATTACTTCTTTTAATGATTTCCCAATTTAACCTAGAACGTAAATGATAACAAACCGAAATTAGCTTAAACTCATGCGTGTCTCTACAAAATCAACTTACACTTGTTGAACCCATAATTACTCAGAATTACAAATTACACCCTTGACATCTTAAATTTCACAATCTAACCTTACTTTATCAGATTTTACACTTTTAACCCAAAGGTTTTAGAATTTACAAAACGTACCCTATTAAATTAAATACAATTCGTATGGCCCTTTAAATATCAAAAATTACATGTTTAACCCCCACACTTATTTTTATACGTTTAGTACAAGTATTTTACTGTTTACAAAAATAACCTTTAAGTTTCATAATTTACAAAACCAACCCAAAACTTTTGTTTAAAACCGAATAAGTATAATTTAAGTACAAACCCTAAACCTAGGTTTAACCCATCATTAGTTCATCATTATTACTTCATTAATTACCTTTAATGATTACAAGAAACCCTAGTTCATGCAAAACCCTAATCGGTCCTTTTTAAAAACCTTCCTTTTTCCATGTTTAATCGAACCATAAAACTCAAAACAATTCATACAAGCTTCGAATTCCTAAATACGTATTTTATTCAGGTCTTATAACATATAATAGCTTCTGGAAAAATCGAATCATGGTCTTAAAAATTATTATAAGCTCATTCGTTATTTGTATACGCTTTTTAGGGTTTTAGATTCCAAATAATTCCATACGACATATTAAACATGCATGGCTAATTTTTATGTGTTCCATATGACTTATAGGACTGAAATCAACATTAGGAACTTACCCTTGATGAGCTTGGATCGTTAGAACAAAAGAAGCACAAAACCTCACTTGTCGAAACCCTAATTCACCCAAAAACTCACCACGCTTAAAACAGCAACTTAGGAACTCGAACACTATTTTTTCCACCTTCTTTACCTTCAAAGTTGTCCAAGAAAATTGGTCTCAAGCTCTGGAAACTGGAAGTCGATTTGTTTAGGGTTTTGGGAGTCGGTTTGGGAAAATCGGTAATTAGGAATTTTATGGGAACCGAATTTTGTATATATATACTTGATTTACTATTTTTCTTGTGGGCTTTATAATGTATTGGACTTAAAATAAATGGACTCTTAATAATATAAATTTATATTGGGCTTTTACTAATTAAATTCTTTTATAAAACTATTAATTATACAGGACTTAATTATATAAAATACATAAATGATTTTAGAAAATTATAATCTATAAAATTAACTTTATAAAGTCATTCAAGATTTATTTGGATCATATGTGATATTTCTTATAAGTTTTCTGAATTTACATAGCTCATTTGGTATTGTGTTTATTTAATTATTCTTACTTTTGATCATAAGGGTATTTTGGTCTTTTTGTGAATTTTAGAAATTCAGGTATTACATAAACACTCATTAACCGGTCCTAGTACATAGATTACCATAGGCTTGAGAATAGATCAAACCTCCATCGCTTTGGCGTAAGCACCTATGAAAGACTATCAAAGAGGTCTTTAAAGGGTTGTAACGTTAGGCTTACGGTAGGGAAACAAAGGGTTTGGTGGGATAGGCTATATAGTGGTGGTAAGTCAAAAATCTCTATGTTAAATGCATATGAAGAATGGCGTTGCTAAGCCAAGACTCGACACTTCTAAACTCTAGATAACTGAAATAAACAAACATAAATTTAAAGGATAGATGTAGGATGGTAGCCCGTATGTTTTTTTTTTTTTTTTTTTTTTTTTTTTTTTTTTTTTTTTCACTCTATTTTTTTTCTTTTTCTCTTTTTCTATTTTTTTTTTCGATTTTTTTTTTTTTTTTTTTTTTTTTTTCATACACTTTTACTCTACCATCCTCTATGACAACATCAAAATACTAGGGATTTACAGGCATATCCCTACACTTGAGTTTTTATTATTCTAACACTAATTTGACCCGAATTGAAAAGATCAAAACACTTGGGGTACATTATTACGCAAACAAAGGGAATTTGAATTTTTAACGTTCCTTTCCCGTCATTTCATAAAATTTAACTTTTCCCATGAATCCCAATCATCCCAAAACTGTATACAAAGGATATGACTCGACTTAGCAACTTATGCAAGCAACTAGATAATTGAACTAAGGGTTTAAGGTGATAACAAATAATTGCACTAAAAGTGAGTGCATAAGGGGTAGGCTAAGGCGATTTGGGTGTATATTTGGGGGTGGGGTGTAAACAATGCTCTTCATTGATATTCCGGAAAAACCGAAACATCACGAGAACCGCGAAAAGGATAGGCTCTGAGGGGTTAACTAGGGGTATCGTGTACTAAAGATGAGTACAACGCAAAGGGTGTGGGGGAATTACTCAACCAAAGTGGAAGAAGTAATTATATTACAGGTATCAAACAAGGGTTTATCCTAATGCCTCTTATCATTTAGTTATTCCTAACTACACAAGTGTAACCTCACTTGCGATCTCGGAATGCATCACAAAACAAGTTCTAGAATCTAATATACTACCGGTTCACACTCTAAGCATTAAAGATGAATGCTTTAATTCCTACTAATCTAAGGGCGATCCTCACATTTTGGGTGGAATTTGGGTGGTAAGGGTTTTTGTGCTAGTCATGCAACTTCCTATCCGTGAGACGCTTTTGTTAAGACTAATGGCCCACTCCTATATGTCATGAAAAATTTTAAATTTGGTGCCAAAATTACCCTAACCGACATTTTCTCATGGTTTATTACACGATCACAATTGGACGAAACAAATAATCAAGGATAAGCATAGTTTCAAAGTTCCCGTTTTATTTTCCCTCCCTACACTTAAACTGAACATTGTCCCCAATGTTCCCCGAAAGTATCAAAGTTATGATAATGGAAGGTAATTAAAAACGAAAGAAACTAATACTCCCCTGATTAGCTCGGTAGGATCCGTGTAAAGTGGTGGTTAAACTCTTTTCCAAGAAGAATTATTGCGTGAAAAGCTCCTTCCAATCTTATGTAACTTCTTCTTGACAAACTAAACCTGCACACTTGAAGAAAACAAACGAAACCTTCGCGTAAAATCGGCGGTAATAATATATATAAGACTCGATTTAAACTAGGATATAATGTTTGTGGAATGGATGTTTACAGAATTTCTAAGAAAATTAAGACCTGGAAAATTCCAAAAATTTATAAGTAGCTCAGAAAACGAGAAAAAGTAATCTGATGTTTTTACTCCTTCCTGACGCCGTCAGGTTGCAATCCTGACGCCGTCAGGTTATCCTGACAAAAACTGGTCTGCGATTTTCTGGAAAAAATTCTGGAAAATTTACATCTTTAGAATCTTAAAAAATTTCTGCAAAACATCCATTATGACTCGATACAAGCATTTGACTCGAACAAACAAACATAAATATCTTTTAATTAATTGTTATTCTCATGTTTACGTTTCTTTTGAAAACGTGTGTAATCCTCCCTACACTTATCCCTTATGTAAAATACCTTTATATGCAATTAAGACGAGGTTAAAAACAAAATAAAGCATTTTCACAAATTTAAACATGAGGATAAACAATTAATAAAAGATATATGACACTAACAAGCAAAGAATTAAGCATGGGTTGCCTCCCACGAAGCGCTTTTCTTTATTAAAGAGTCTTGTAGCTAGACTCGTAGTCGTGCTCCTACGTTTTCTCATTACCGCCCTCTTGACGGCTTCTAATGGGGGATTCCATGTTGTAGAAGTGCCCTAAAATGCGCTTCTCTAAGAGTTCATCCTCTCCCCAATCGGTCCTGTATTCCGGTCCTAGGCTCAAGCAATCCTTGTAGAATCCGAAAATCTTAGCCATAACATAATCAACACCTTTCTCCCTATCCTCATCATTCCTATAATAGACCGATAGTTTAAGTTCTTTTTCATCATTAGAGAGTGATGAAAACTTCTCAATCTTAAACGGCATTTGGTAAGCTATGTCATCGGTCTTATTCTTGAATCGCACTACTCCTAATGAGGGGTCATAGGTCATCCCGGTGCTTTCTATGAAAGGTTTTCCTAGAATAACATGGGACAAGCTAGGGTCTATGGCCGTGCTAACATCATCCACAATTATGAAGTCCGTAGGAAACGTGAAACTACCTACATAAACGGGCAATCCCTTAACTCTACCAAGAAAATTGCAACTAACATTAGGATCATTGGGGTCTTGCCTAGTTGGAATAGGCTTCTTCAATATCCAATTGTAGTAGGTGCTAGTCATTATGTTGATTGGGGACTTGCGATCAATGTAAGCTTTTGCCACAAAAAGGTGTCCTATGACACATGGTATGTTGAGATTCCAAGGGTTCCCAAACTTAATTCGAGGACTTTTCCTAACATACATGTGACGGAGGTCACGCACTAAGTGAGGGTGGCGAGATAGTTCTTCTTCCGTAGGAAATTTGTTGAAATAGTCAATGTCTACTTCATCTACTTCCTCGGGTATTTCCTCATCCATAAGTGTATAGTCCTCTTCGTCATTTGTTTCATCAGGTTCAACTAAGGCGATGGTATTGACGAATTGGACATACTTTAGCTTGCTTGGATCCTTAATCTCTATGCCTGAAGGCTCGGGAGTTGAGATAGCACTAACCTTCTTATCACTAGCTATGGCTTTCAAAAGGTTGTCTATTTTCCTATCCATCTCGGCTTATTGATTATTAAAGCGATCCGAGAGCTTAGCCAATTGGGTTTCTTGGGATGCAACTAGGTTTTGCAACACCCCTTCGATGTTTTGTTGGTTAGGACCGTTAGGTGGGGGCCATAAGAAATCATTAGAAGTGAATTCTTTGGTTTGTCCCCAATAAAAGTCGGGCTTGCCTTTCCATGCCTCTCGGGTTTCATTGAAATTCCTAGGTCCGGGTGTTGTAGGGAATCTTCCTCCCGCTCCATTAATACGCGAGGATGCGTAGTCAACAGAAGCGTGTTCGGGGGATCGGGTGCTAGTGCGCGTGTTATGAGGATCACAAAACGGCTCGCACGAGGAAGAAGCTTTGTTCACATGGTGTGAAGATTTAGGATTTTCGTAGGAACTCATGAGGAATTTAACTTGATCTTCAAGTTCGATCATCCTACGGTCGGGAGGAGGCAAGGAGATTGCCTTGACGGTTTTGGGCAGCTCACGGGGGTCATCCCAACTTTCGTTGTCATAGAGGGCGAGGTCCTCTATTATTTCCCATGATTCTTCTGCGGTGAGATCACTAAGTTTTCCACCGGCCGCTTGGTCAATGGATCGCTTAGTGGGAAAGTTGACATGATCATAAAAGATTTGGACTTGGAGCCAAAGATCAATGCCGTGATGAGGGACTTTATGAAGTAAGTCCTTGAATCGGGTCCACGCTTCGTAGAGAGATTCACCTTGACGTTGTTGAAACATCAAGATGTCCTTCCTAAGCTTAGTAGTTCTCCCCGGTGGGAAAAATTGAGCAAGGAAGCGAGAAGTAAGATCATCCCAACTTGAGATGGAGCCAGCGGGAAGTCGCTCAAGCCAATTACTAGCTTGGTCCCGTAGAGAGAATTGGAAGAGACGCAGGCGCGTGGTCTCCCGAGTAGTAGCATCAAGGTAGATGGAATCGACGATTTTGAGGAAATCCCTCAGATGCTGATTTGGATCTTCGGAACGAAGTCCATGGAATGCACATCCGTTTTGCACCAACCGGATGGTGTCGGATCGCAGGGCCGTAGTTTGGGCTTGGTCGGGAAGCTCAATGGTGTTCCTATAGCCTAGGTGGCTTGGTCTCGAGTATTCACCAAGAGTACGGGCTCTTGGCGGGTCATTTGGTGGTGGGTTGATGAATGGTAGTGGGTTATCACCTTCCATGATGAAAAGTGATGGGGTTACGAACAAAGGTTACGAAGAAGGGGGATAGACTAAGAGAAATCTAAAAATGAGAAAAAAGTTTACTTGATAGGAATCAAGCAAAGAAGCCTAAACGAGGTGGACTACTAACTAGCTATTCTATTCCCCGGCAGCGGCGCCAAAAACTTGATAACGCTACACGCGTCGTTCGGGGTCAAGGAAACTTCCTTTTCTTCGAGCAAGTTTTATAACACCCTAGGCAGTGAACCTAATCGTTGTAGTGTAGTAATTAGGGTAAGCCACGGGTATTGATATCGTTCTCTAGGGGAATAGGAATGCTAGTAGGGAGTTACTACGCTAAGGTTAAGGTTGAGGAAGATTATTTTTTATCTTTTTATATTTTATGAAAATGGAAAGGTACGAATCTCGGGTATTGGATTTGGGGGGTTGGTATTTCTACCGATTACTCTACTATTATCTAATTATCTAAACTAAGGTTGTGGGAGTCTATGTCTAATTAATGTGTGCTCGTATGATAGTTTAAAGATGTGTTTACTTAGTTTGTATTACTCCTTAATTATCTCCTATTGATGGTTGAGTGTCACGTCTTATTCCTAGTTGCGTTGTGTGTCTAAAGTTGTAGGGTATGCGTTTCTCCCTAACTCTTTGAACTTACCAAAGGGTCTTGTCTACAAACCCACTAGAGATTATAGACTCCTACTCTAAGGCGCTCTTCGGATGGTTTAGCCTACAATCACTCAGGTAATTATACTCTAAGGTTCACAAAGATGAATCAAGCATTAAGTGCACAACGGATGACCTATCGCATTACTAGATCATAACAACTAAGATAAGAAACAACCAATCAATATTCAATAATTAAGTTTCATACTTCCTAAGCAAACACACAAATAAATTAGCCGGACATGGAGAACATGCAAGCATACACACAAATAATCAAAGACATAATTGAATTAATGAAGCAAAGACTTATCTTGATGTAAGATAGGGTTAAAAACCCTAAAATACTGTACAAGACACCTTAGGTTCGGTTTTAGGTTTTTACTCCAAAGACTCTCCACACAAAGACTGAAAAATTCGGATTCTATATATAAGATTACAATTGCGACGGCGTCACCTTATGTTTAGTGACGCCGTCGTGTCGCCGCCATTAGGGTTTCGTCTTGGCCACGTTAACTTTGCGACGGCGTCACCTTATGTCCGTGACGCCGTCCTCTTCAGCTTCTGACGTCGTCTGGATTGCATCTAGGCCGTCTGAGTAGCGACAGCCTACTCTTTCACAACTAGACGCCGTCTCTTGAAAACACGAGTTTTGAGTTCTGTCCCGTCACAATAATTTTGGGACGGCGTCGCAAATAGCACCTGACGCCGTCGCCTTATACTTTCAGCAACTGTGAGTGTCTCGATTTCGACTTTGGCCATTTTCTTCATATATTCGCGCCTTTCCGTCCAAATAAGTGCCATTCCGGCATTTTGCCTTCACGAGACCTAAAAATTGAAAAGGAATGATATTAAGCAATAACGGATACAAAAGTGATCAAATAAGGACTTAAACGACCCCTCAAAATGGTACCTTTTAAAACCTTATCACGTATGCTGAAAATTTCATATGACTATATGCCGGCCATATGCCCCTTTACAAAATCTCTAATGCAACCATATGCCCATATTATAGAAATCCCATATGGCCATATACTCACTGCATAAAATATTTCATAAGACTGTATTTGCTCTATTTCCGGAAAACATACACAAACTTATTGTTATGACATGAAATTTCACCGAACTATTACATAAACATAACTAAACAAACCTTACATAAACATAACTAAACAAACCTGGAGTTTTACAAACTTTGAACATGAGCAGAAGCGTGTTTCAGGGTTGTGCCAAACACCCTTTAAAACTACTAAATAAGACCATGGCAAAAAGTTTAGCACATTAACCAACATAACTTGTTTCTAAACTGAATATACACATTCTTAGGGCGTTTACAAGCTATATATTAGAGTGAAATTAAGAGACACTCATCATCTATGACATGAGTGTGCTCGTTCTCACAAAATGCGAACTTCTAGGCTTATAGCTCAATCCTTGCATCAAGTACTTATACGAGACACGAAAACTGAAAACGGTAAGTCAAAAAGACTTAGTGAATGAATGGAACTAAACTAAGCTACTATTAGCAAAAGTGAGCATTTTCTAGATGCTAACCCGCCCATTTTCTAAATGGGTCAAATTTAGCTATATACATGAGCTACTAATATAGTCTAACAAAGCTCAAATCCAATTGCTAATTGGATTTCCAACATAATGATAACATATAACCACTTCAAAGAACTATGCTACTACATCATGACTCGTTCAATGTCTAAATAGGTCAATTCGTGAAATTCTCGTGCAAATTCTAATATAAACATAGTAATCTACAACATGGCTTGTATGTTGTTACTTGTACATGATTTTACTTCTAAATTAATATTCATAGCATGATTTCTAATTCATGGCATAATTTATGGTTCATGCCATAATTTCTGATTCATGGCATAAGTTCTGACCACGTGCTTTTGAACTAGACGACTGCTTATTCGTCCTACTAAGATCGAGAACATCCCTAACCAATGATTACTCTTCTTGGGGTTCTAACTTGTCATCGTGCTTATATATACTCGGGCCATCCACAAAGAACGCTTAAATATGTAACTTGATATACTAATTCTAGACATGGTTCATCCACAAAGGATGTAAATACTATGTTAAGAATGGGTCATCTACAAAGGATGCTACTATAGGAGTTCTACACCATGCGCTTCTTAGGCACGCCATGCATTTCTTAGGCACGCTACATGGCATGTGGTGCGTTACTTGGGCACCCATGACATGGCTAATGGCGCTTCTTGTGAGCACCCTTAACATGTCTTGTATTCGGCTATATCAGAATCATGAACTAAACGTACTAAAATCGTGTTTAACTACATAACATGAGACTAAAATCGTTACTCACCTTATTCATAATCTAGGCCCTCCGCTTGCATCCCGAGTGCACTTAAACATATAATCATAACATACTAGCTTCTTAATAGTTTCTACAAATCAAATAACTCATGAACTAATTACTTGGCTATATAGGGTTTCTATGGTCTTGTGCTAAACACCTATAATTCTAACAAAACTAGTTCCAATTATAAGCTTAACATAATCTTTTACTAATCATGAAGTCTTGATTCTAACACAAGACTTAACCATAACTCTTTCGTAACTTGATTTCTAATATAATAATTAATCATAACATCAATCCTAGGGTTCATAAGCTTTAAGCTAACATAACCTCAAATCAACATAATCATAAGCTTAACTAAAACTTTACCTTAACATGAACCCTTAATTAACATGATCATAACCTTGATTAACATAACATTAATTAAAGCATGAACTTACTAATCTTTGATGGGGATTAATCCTAACACATGGAGGCTTTCAAGAACACCTCAAAAGCATCAAATCTTGATCTTAAATTCCTTCTTGTGAATTGTTATAGAGTTAAAATGATAAGAACAATTTTCCTCTCTTTTCTTTGCGTAGCATGTCACACACAAACACGTTAAGTCTTATTAGGCTTCAAGGGTATTTTGGTAATTCTGTCCCTTAAATCCTTTTTTGCAATTGTTGATACAAAAGTTGGGGTTAAATCTTTTTGTTAACTATCTTATACTGAAGATCCTTATTTGTTAGGAATTAGAAAATTCCAGTGCTGAAAGAGTCGGTCACCCCAACTATTATCTAGCATAAGTTAGCTCGTAGATTGATCATTAGTTACGGTTTATGTAGTTAGTTAGTAGTGTAAAATAGTTTAGTACACCACCGTGGAAGAAGGTCGGGTCTTTACCCACTGTATCCCTGATCCACAGGCCGTCAGGAGGTCGTTTAGTTTGTAACCTATAAATACCCTCTACCTTGCAAGGTAGAGGGTTGGATGTTCTTTGGTAATCTAATATTCAACTAGTTTCTCTCACTAGAATGTCCCACTCTTTCTCTCTCTAAAACCATCTATGTGCTCATTGTGTTAATGTTATGATGTGTATGTGAAAAGTTAATATCTTTCAATTGGTATCAAGAGCCATGGTTAGATCATATCTTGCACATCTTTGGATTTATAGTGGTTTTTAGGTGGTTTTTGAGTTTGAAAAAGTTTAGTGGTTTTTGCATCATTTGGTTGATCTCTTGTGTTAAAGTTTGAATTTTGTTGGTACTTTTATGTTTAGAATCATCAAAAGTGTTTAGGTTTTCATTTGGTAAGCTTGAATCATCTTGGTTGGGTTGTTTTTGGATTGAAAAGTGAAGTTTATTTGGTTTTTCAAGCTAGCGACTTAGCTCTCGGAATAGTTTCTTGGTAGCGACTTGCTTCACAGTGTTGTAGCGACTTACAGTGTTAAAAGCTAGCGAGTTAGAGGTAGCGAGTTAAAGTACAAGTAGTGGACTCTCCACTACGGGTAGCGACTTGTGGTAGCGACTTGGTCAATAGCGAGTTGCTCTTTAGCGACTTGTGTCTCTAGCGACTTGTGTAGCGAATTGCTGCCAAAATTTGGTTAGCGACTTGGTGTGTAGCGAGTTACCACCTAGCGACTTACATCTGGCCAGCGAATTGGAATGCTAGCGACTTAGAGTGGTGGCGAATTAGTGTTGGCGACTTGGGATTAGTACTAGTAGCGAATTGATTCTTAATTCTCTAGAGACTTTGGGGAGTAATTCATAATAACACAATGTCAGTCATCACGGATCCTTTAATCACCAAAGTACTTGCTCTCTATGACACAGCACTAAATAGTGAAACTGAATGCCCATCTGAAGACCTCACACCTAATGACTCAGTATCGAACAATCAGAAAAACTCAAATAAGTCACTCTTAAAATCTTCAGATAATACTATGAATATGGAATGCACCAGTGAGCCGTTTCAACATCTCAGTCAGCTTCTCAGATTATTCTTATCTACAACTATGGATCGAACAAGTTGTGCTATCCTTCGTCAGGATTTTCCCACGTTAACAAGAACGGTTTTGCTCAACTTAGAACGACTGAGGGTTCAAATCAACAAAGAAAAGATCTCTTCTGATGATTCTCATGCTGCCCTCCAAACCATCGTCAACCAATTTCAACCACTTATCCGGGAAGAATACTCCTCTGATTTTGATGATATCATGACTGGAATGTCTTTCAAGAGACACACGGGAATGGAAATTCATGAGTTCAGAAACTCATTTATTCAACTTATGAGTAATATGGAAACATACATTGATGAAACTGCTAATGAGAATAACAAGCTGAAGGATTTGAACGAGTGTCAAGAGTGTCCATGGAACAATGATGACGTGTCATGCTTCATTCCAATTGAACCAGCAGAAGACACTGTTTGCAGAATCTCAGCTGTGATGGAAAAAGATGTAGAGAACAACACTGATCTCAAATTCTCAGAGTCTGAAAAGGTATCAATCGACAAGGTACACTTATCTGATCACACCAATTCTCACAAAAAGGTACATGACTCTTACCCAGAACATGACAATGTGGAATCAATCTTTGTTTTGTCTGAATCTAATGCAAGCAACATGATTGAAAAAAGGGTATATGATGAGCTTTCAAACAAATTTTCAATTCTTGAAAAACACTGTATCTCTTTGCAAATTGAAATACAACATAAGGATGAAATGTTTTATGCAAATAAACAGTGTAGTAATCTGGAACTTCCAGAATTTAGAGAATTGTTTGAAATTAATCAGTTAAAATCTCAGATTCAGGACAAAGATTCGACCATAAGAAATCTGAAATCTCTTCTTTCAGAAGCCCAGAAATGTGACCGTCATGAGATGAGTGATACGCTAGATTCTAGGAATTCTGAACTAGCTCTATGTGTGTCCAACCTTCTAAGAGAAAATGAGCAGTTAAGTAAGAACCTTGAGGATGCAGACTCTAAATTAGTCAATCAATCTAATCTATTGATGAAAGATATTGATGACCTCAAAGCACAAATTCAGGATAAGAGCCTCAATATTGTGGCCCTAAAAAATGAGCTCAGGAAGTATGCTGGAAATAGGATGAACACTAAGTTTGCAAAACCTTCAACTTTGGGAAAGTCAACGGTTCAGAACCACTTGAAACGAACAGTTATTAAACAACCTAATGCCTTTAGGTCTGAAAGAGCTAAACCATTGAAATCTAAGCTTACATCCCAAGTTGATTACAAGTCTGTTTTGTCAAAACCAGTCACTTCATTGCCTAATTCAGATATGATGAATCCCAAGCATAGGACTAATGAACATCACCCACAAATCAAAAACGCTATAAGCTTAACTAGATATCATGCAAAACATAGTCTGACAGATCAATCCCCTAAGAAATTCTCAGATCACAAAAAGACAAATAGTCAAAACAAGGGTGTGCACTCATTTAGTTCATCTCACTGTGGCTTCAAATGGATTCCCACTGGCAGATTATTTAAGTATACAGGACTTAAACGAACTTACATCCCTAAATCATGCCTCAAGTGGATTCCCACAGGTAAACTTTTCAAGATTGTAGAACCTAATAGGATCCCCAGTAATGATACGTCTGGATTATACTGTGTTGATTCTAAATGTGAGACTAAACATGTCACTAACCCCTTTATGAACAAGTCTACATGTGCTTCAAGTACAATGTGCTCTCAGTCTTTTTCAGGTACAATGCTCAACTCAATCAGGAACTTCATGACTTGGTTCCCCTCTGATATGAACATAGCTCATTCAGGAGCTATAGCTTGCCTGAATTGATGTACTTCTTACATTGACTCCTATTCATCTTGAATCAGGACTCGTTCTCCCATGTTTGTGTATAAATCAATTTTATTAAAAAAAAAAAAAAAAAAAAAAAAAAAAAAAAAAAATTTGAGAGAATATACTCCTTTCAAAACTTTATCATTTCTTTCATTTTTTCTAATAATGAATATACTCCTTGTTATCGATAACATCTACGGTCCTAGAAATGTCATTCAATAATGGCACGGGATCATAGATGAAGTTCGAACAATTGATATATTCTTGGTAGTATAATGGGATTGGTTAATATCAATCAATGTTCTTTGATGACATTGATTGAGGGGGAGATTAATTTTATGTACCATTGGCTTCTGTGCTGGTTATGATGATTGGTTATGTGTATAATGTGGTGATTTCCTGCTTGTGTGACTAACTGGTTATACTTTCAGTGTGTGCTTTCGTTGTAACTGCCTATGTGTTGAAATGTTGAATTATTTCATGATGATCAGTGTAATAATCGATGCTAGAGACGTTGTCCTATCCGTGTTAGCATTTTATTACCACTCACTCATTTTTACCATAGGGACCAAACTTGTCATATAGTGTAAGTTGTTGCATTAGCGAATTACCACCTTTGTTTATAACCACAAGGACCAATTGTGTCATACTGATTAAGATATGTTGTATAACCCCAGCGAGTTACCCATTAGCGAGTTACCTAATCTTTTCACTTTTCTCTCTCTCGTTTTTTTTCTTCTCTTCGTCTTCTCATTCTTTCTAGCGACTTAGATTAAGGTTTGCATTGATTCCCTATTATCTTTACTATCTTATGCTTTAGTGTCTAGTGTTTAACTTATCACTATTTCCAGATCCTTTCTGTGCTCGCGTGGTGTGATTTGTTGACCCTCTCGCGTAGGTTCGGATTTTCTTTGTAAATCGTATGTGTGTTACTTATTAAATGATTGAACGTGTTATATATCGCTTGGATTATATTGTTTGTTTGGACTATATTGGTTGGATACATTGATGGATGATTATAATGGATTGGACTGATGGGTTGGGTTAGGAATGTTCTTGGTGGCGAGTTAGACTGTTCTTGGTAGCGAATTAGTATGAATGTTCTTCATGGCGAGTTAGAGCTCTACATAGCGAATACGTCTCAGCAGCGAATTAGTTCACTAATTTCCAGCGACTTGGATAGCGAGTTAGTAACTAGCGACTTGTATTTACAAGTTAGCGAATTAATAACCTAGCGACTTAGTTAACCACTTTGTAGCGACTTGGCTTAGTTACTGTACATGGCGACTTGACTTTACGAGCTAGCGAATTATCCTAGCGACTTGGTTAGCGAGCTAGCAGATAGCGACTTGTATTTACAAGTTAGCAAATGTGTTACCTAGCGACTTAGTTGTCTACTTTGTGGCGACTTGGTTTAAGTTTTATTCATGGCTACTTGGTCTTACATGTTAGCAAATTAGTTTAGCGACTTAGAGAGCTAATCCTTTTATGACTTGTCCGTGGCTCTAGATGACGACTTGTTTTTACAAGTTTATAACAGTGTTCATGATTGAGAATTAGTCTTAGGGTCAAGGTTGTTCAAAATGTTCAAAGTTGTTGCTAAAGATGATTTCGCTCTCACTACTCCTAGGATCTCCTAATTCGTCTTGTTGAATCAACTTACTCTATGTAAACTGTTATAACATCTCTGTTTAGGCAAAAGGTACCTGGGTTCTCTCACGACTTCCAAATGTTTCTTTTTGCCTCATACATATGTGTTATATCACTTTTACATGTGTATCTTGGCTCATGTCATGATCACGTAGTTATGCACTCTTTTGCCCTTTAAACCCCTTATAAGCTCGTCATGTAATCATTCTTCTATATGAATGTTCCTCATTGATATATCTTTATGTTATCATATAGTTGAAAGGTGTTATACAGTTGCAATCTTTGCCACTCTATCTGTCTCCATATGTGTTAGGAACTTCTTCAGTGTTTCTACCTCCCTGTCATAAGGGTGCTCTCAATGCTGTCTCACTTACTATGTATTATCTAACCTGTTCCCATCTATTACTGTTGATTGTATGACTACTCAGAACTTCAATGGCTAGTACAATCCCAGAAAAGAGCGGTACTCCGTCAGGATCATCCAGAGTTCTCTCAGACGAAGAAATCCTTCCCAAAAGTCAATGGGCTGCTATTGGTAAAAGCAACTGTTATGTGGACCTTCAAAGGCTTCAACAAAATCCGATACTCAAAGTTTCAATTGACATCCTCAAAAACACTAACTTCTTCGGGGCTATTACCAAGCAATGCTCAATTCCTACCATCTACATTCAACAATTCTGGAACACAGTTCAATGGAATAAAATCACAGCACGATACTCTTGCAAGCTGGATAATATGGAGTTCACAATTGATTCTGATATTCTGAGCAAAGCTCTTGGAATCACACCATGTGACCCTGACGTTCGTTTTGAATCTTCGCCTGGTGCTGACGATCTGATCGTATTTCTTATTGGGTTGGGATATCAGAACAGCATTTCAAGAGCATCTGACATCATCACGGGTCACATGTATCAACCCTGGAGAGCCATTACAACCATTCTGAACTTATGCTTATCTGGGAAAACTTCAGGGTTCGATAAAGTGAGAATTCCTATCTTGCAAATCCTATGGGGAATCTTTAATAGGGTTGATGTGAATGTCTCAGATCGTATTTGGGAAGAATTCTCGTTATCAATGAACACATTCATATCTGATAGAACCTATTTCCTGAACAATGTTCAAGGCCGTAAGAAGCAGAACAAACTTGTAATTCCCAGCATCAGATTCTCCAAACTTGTCATCCAGTATTTGCAACAAACTCACAACTTCACTCCTAGGTCTGAATCAACTCTACACAAAGCAGAACATGAATTTGTTTTAGGAAACTTGAAATATGTTCCTAGAGGTTCGAATCAAGAAGTATTTGGATTGCCAATTCCTGATCGTCTTCTCACAGATGATATCAAGAAGAAGGACTACTTCAAGCAATACATGAAAAGTGCAACCAAACTCTCTGCTAATGTCACACCCTCTCCTTTACAACCAACTGCTCCCAAGACCACCTCTGACTCTAAAGCATCCTATGCCTCTCTTCCTAAAAAGAGACGTGAAAGATCTCATCAGTCAGAATCTTCATCCAAAAAGCATAAAGATAAGAAGAAGAAAGTGGAAAAGGAAATAGATGAGAACACTGAGGTGCCAAGGAATACTTTCAGGTTAATTGATGAGGATGACGCTGATCTGCAACTTGGTATTCAGCAAAGTCTTGAAGATCAAAATGTGAAGGCTCCAGTAGGTGGAGTTGTGTTAAGAGAACCCGCTCAACCACCTCAACAAACAGCCCCAATTACACTTGACAAGGGTAAAGGAGTTGCAAGTGTTGAACAAGCTGCTCACATGCTTTTAACCATCTCATCATCTCCCTCTAGCACCACTAATCAATATGAGCTGAAGAGAAGAACAGATTCACCTCATGTAAAAGAACAATCTGGTGTGGTGCCTGAAACGTTTAAGGAATCTCTATCACTTGGTGAGACTCAATCTGAGTTGAATGTTGACACTCTGTTACAAAAGGGCTCACAGGAGAACCTTGGGACAAGATCTGACGAGACCTTGAAGATGGATGAACCAAATCTATCTACAAACTCTCTATCTTCACTTAAGAATCTTGATGATGACTTCTCTTTTGGTGATCAATTCATTAATGACAAAACCTTAGACTCTGCACAATCCATGTATAATGTCAGCATTCAGCAAGATACTTCAACCATTCCTCCAATGACTGGATCTTCACTATCAACCGCACTTCCACCTCCCTTGCCTGCTCAATCAACCGTACAAACACCAACGACAACACCACCAACTCCAGAACCCATCTTCACAATTGCAGATGAAGTGGCTCCACCAGCTTCCCCTCCACAGATTCTCACGTCTGATCAACTACTGGATAAAACCATTAAAAGGGTAGAAGCACTGGAAAGGCAACTTCCTAAATCTGTTGAGTCTCTGGTGGATCGTGTCTACAGATTGGAGCACCTCAACTTCACTGAAGCAGTTACTGATGCTATTGAAGGAGAAGTCAAGGATGCCGTGGAATGGGCAATGGAGGCTCCACTTCTCAGACGATTCAAGGACCTCCCCATCTCCGATATGAGAGCAGCTCTGTGTGAAAGGATGTATGAGGCTGAAGAGGACAAGCATGAGGTTCACAGTAAACTTTATGAGGCACTTGAAGAATCCATCAGGTTCGACAATTATGAACAGTTTAAAATTGAAGTCGGAGAAAAGGATGCTAAAAAGAAAAGAAGGACAATTGTGATGGAAACATTGATGAAGGTTCGCAAAGATCGCGAAGATCCTCCACCACCAGGAGGCGCTGGAACTTCTGGAGCTGGGAATCCTTCGTCAACACCCAATTCACCTCCATCACAGCCACCATCATCAACTCCAAAACCGTCCAATCAATCAGACTCTACAAACAAACAGGGTACTCAGAAGAAATCTGCCGCCTGGACGACGATCGATTCAAGATTCACCTCCACATCCACTTCAATTCCTGATGATCAAGTGGTCCACGAAGAGTCTCAAGTTATGGCTGACTCAGAACCAGATGAAGATGATGCATCGACGAAACATATTCCTAAGCCATCAGAAGACTGGTTTGACAATTACATGGCTGGGAACCGCACTAGTACATCCAGGGTAGCTCCTTCTAGAGACACAATTCAACGCTGCATTGTGGAAGATAGACCTCCTTCTCCAGAACCCACATGGACAATCCCAGAGTCTGACTCTATGATTCCCGACAACAATTGGGCATCAGTTATCACCAATAACTATGAAGTTCCAGCTGAAGACTCTCTTCTGCACTACACTGGTGATATGGGAAGCTTCATTAGATGGTTTTGTGAGCGGAAAAGTATCTCTTCCATAACACCAAGAGATCTAGAAGGACAAGCCTACGAAATTGTCAAAGTCTTCCATTCTGATGCAAACCATCTTCAATATCAGATGGAAGAATGCCATAAGATGCTGAATGACCAAGTCAGTGAGCAAATCAGTCGCTTCAATGTCAACAAATCTCTTCCTCTTGGTGGTGAACCTGGTCAAATAACCATTCAGGCGGAATTCTTCTTCAATCACGACTTGGACTATCTGTGTGCTCGCTCTGCGGAACGAAGGCCTGCTCTATCTATTTCAAAGATGAAAGCTGCAATCTATTCTGATCAGGGGCTTGAGCAGATGGTTCCTGATCAATTCTGGGCAAATGAAGAGCAAAAGTATGATATTGCAGCGTCTTATGGTATTTCCCACTGGTGGTTCAAAAAGAAGATGTTCTACATTGAAAGACATGGTGCTGATAAAAGACGCAATGAGGTCAGATCAAAACTGCAAATCTTAAGCGTTATCAGTGTAGAGATCTTCGCGATCTATGGATATGAGTACTTGAAGAAGATTGTCCTTAAAAGAGCTGACTTCAAAGTGTATACCATTGAAGAAAACGACTTCAAACATCTTCTACCAAATGATTTCGAAGATCTCTACCTCTTAAATCTTCAAGGACACCTGGAGCACTTACCTGTACGTGAGAAAAAGGCCCTCTCTGCAGCTGTCACTCTTTGGATCAGGGGGTTAGTCATACGGAAACGAGTTGAGGACCTTCAGCTTGGCATTGAAAGCTACCAAACCAGAGTCAACCTCACAAGTCCTCAATGGAATGCAGCTGGGCTTGAATTTCATCGAGAATACAAAGTTCTTGACACTCCTAGAGCCGTCATCTTCACCGACAGATATGGATCGCGTATGCTTATGCGTCTATGTGAACTCTACAAGTTTAGTGATGGTACGCTCAAAATGGTCGAAGAAGAACTTGACACCAGAGTGAAAGAAGCCAAACTTGATATGAGATCTTGGGTTAAAACTACGTTCTGGACTGATGATGACGTGAAGAGGTGTGAACATTTCATCGCTGCAATCCGACGAAGACTCAAGACACGAAGGATCTTCCGCAGCCTTGAAAGTTTTGTTGGTGGAAGGCTCCGTGATGGTCACTACAAACTTCTTCAAAGAACTGAATGAAGACTTCTTCGGAATACCGTTTATGTTTTGTTAACTTTGTGTTATATGTGGTGTATTAAATATGAACAACTGTGATACATGTAATAGTGCTAGGATTTGTACTATAGTTTCCCCTTTTGAAAAAGGGGAAACATCTGTGTTGTTCTTTTTCTTTATCATATAAAATTGGACACATTTTTCTCCTACAAATATTTTACCTCACACTTATTTAAATCACTTGAGATCCAAAATCTCAAAGGATTTAAGATTTTTGATCGGGGGAGAAAATGTGATATAAATATGAAAGATGGTAAAAGATAAGATGACCAATTTTTGTGCATACTTCTCCCTTATATGTGCTAAACAAGTTTTCGAATCTCGAAGCATATATTAAGGGGGAGAACTCTATTTGTAAATTCAAGTCATCAGGGTACACTACACTTTAAATACTTTAAAGTACCTTGATCTCATGGCTTCTAATCCTTTGATGATAAAAAGGTTCCCTCTAGTATGTGCAAAACCCTTTTCAACCTCGAGGCACATATTGAGGGGGAGCGAATTTATGGAAACCTCATCCTTCCCGGAAATGTTATACCCACTTGATCTGTTGAGGGAAGTGATGTTGATATCTTTTAGAAAATTGTAATCAAAGAAGTTAATTCTTTCTCTTGCCTCCATGTGCTCAACATTTCTCAAATACTTGATGCACATGTTGAGGGGGAGTTCTCGTTCTAAAAATATCAAAAACAATTCAGGTACAAAATGCTTTGATAATATATCACATGTATCTGAATTGATTTTCAAATGGTTTTCTATTGGATCCAATGGCAGATGAACAATACCAAATAGACCGACCAACTTACTTTATGTACGGTGATATAAGGATGATAAGGTTAGGTATTGATTCCCATGATCCGCCAGAACCGGAGGGATCTACCCAGGGACAATCCACTAGTTAGTGTAGAAGTCCTTAGGTATGATGTTAAAAGGAGAAAAGTGAGATATGGGAAGAGTGCAGACTAAGACTGAGCTAGTACTAGAATAAACCCAACAAGGTTCTAGCTATGAAGTCTTGGTAAGCACGGAAGGGGTTGAAGAATTAAAAAGAATTGAATGAGAAAAGGGTGAAAACAAATAGCCCTCCATTTATTCAACCTTAGGGCAGATACCGGGTTCAATTCATATGCTACTGATGGTAACATCGGTATTGAAGACAAGACGTCATGGACCCAGTGACGCACTGCACTTCAACTTTCCAAACCACTCAAGTTCCTCTTAAAAGGACTTGTTTCATTCTCACGGGGAACCGAAATTATCTATCGACTTTCTCTTAGAGATTGTTGATATTGAAAAAGGAGACCCTCTCCCTAGTCTCCGGCACAGGATCCAAATATGCACAAATTGAGTCTAGAGCCACGAGATCATCAATAAATCTCATTAGGACACTTTCAATGAAGACTCTCTGTTTCACACAATGTGGAAAGAGAGATTATATCATGAGTCCTACGCATTACCCTTGTGGTATTGCCAGAACATCTGAGTGATGTGTTTACACACTCACAATGAAGATGGAAAGCCTTCTAGAGCCAACATCAAACAAGCTCCTGGTAGGTGGCATGTGTGATCTATTTTATGGATCAACCATGTGACAACTGAACAGAAACAATGGGGCGATTCAATTTCTTGAATCAATCCTGGTTCAGGTTAGGGATTGACGGATACCTTTGAAAAACCGGTCTTTGTGCTTATAAACTCTTTTCTTTAGCACATCGACCGTGTACTCATTTTTCAAACCAAAAGGTATTTTTATGATTGATAATTGATTTTCAATAAAACCTTCGTTGTATTGCAAAAACAATTTCTATTGAGCAATACACGATTGTTTTTCAAATCTCTTTTCATCAATCAGTGGACTTAAAATTCGCTGGTTCACTCACTCCGTGTTGTCTTCTTTGAGACGTTCCGGTTTGAGAACAGCTAGAACAACTGCGAAACCCTGTCAAGGAGATTCTTAGGAATCCTACCTGATCACAGGCAGTACTTGTACTGATCAACGGGGAACCGTGGGCCGTGTACCTCAATTCATCGAAAGTGATCAAAGACACTTTCGTGCAATTTATTGCTAACTGTTGTATGCAGGTACACCCGACGTTTGCAGCTGATCAGAATGAAGCGGTCAATCCATAGCCGCATGCTCACTTAACACATTCATCTCAAAAGAAATCATGATTAGTGCATCAATGACTCTGATATTTTCACACCAACTGCCTATATCATGATTCAACAAATGCTTCCGCTACTCTGATGAGAAGATATCATGATCCAGAATGTGAGCATGTCGGTCCCAAAGTCACAACATCACATAATACCAACACCACAAAGGATGTGTCAGAGATTGTTGATTGCTGATGATCTCAAAAGCTGGCTCATATTTACTATCTCATGAATCAGAAATGGACCTCCAATTTAAAGTACGAATCTTTGCAGTCTTTGAAGTTGCTCCACCTATGCACTAAGCTTACGATGTTGATGTATGAAAGACTACGAGCTCAAGAACAATGTCAAAACTAGAATGCTAGGATTTGAAATGTAAAATATGGGGTGACCTCCCTTAGGGGGAGATTGTTAGGAATTAGAAAATTCCAGTGCTGAAAGAGTCGGTCACCCCAACTATTATCTAGCATAAGTTAGCTCGTAGATTGATCATTAGTTACGGTTTATGTAGTTAGTTAGTAGTGTAAAATAGTTTAGTACACCACCGTGGAAGAAGGTCGGGTCTTTACCCACTGTATCCCTGATCCACAGGCCGTCAGGAGGTCGTTTAGTTTGTAACCTATAAATACCCTCTACCTTGCAAGGTAGAGGGTTGGATGTTCTTTGGTAATATAATATTCAACTAGTTTCTCTCACTAGAATGTCCCACTCTTTCTCTCTCTAAAACCATCTATGTGCTCATTGTGTTAATGTTATGATGTGTATGTGAAAAGTTAATATCTTTCAATTATTTCTATAAAATACTATCATAAAGACTTTCTAACTTTCTATAGCTATATAAAAGTCTATTTCTAAAACTTATAAAAATCAGGGTGTTACAAAAAGTCTTTGGAATGAGAAATAACTAAACAAAATATGTTGAGACCCCAAATTTATTTTAAATTTCCCTCTAGGAAACGGTACATGTTGTAGTGTTTCGTGAGATATGTGGACATGGAATTCCAACCCAATTGTAACCTCCAATATAGGCGAAGCTATGAAGGGTCTATGGTGGGTTGTGGCCTTTAAGAATTTTTATTTTTACACTATACACCTTTATATTAGTGCATAATCTCTCTTATGAACCTTATATTTTATAAATAAATCATGATTTGGGCCTCTCAAGTTTTATAGTTTAAACTTTGGTCCTCTTAGTATTATTGTTCAAGCTCCGTCATTGACCTCAAATAAGTGAATCCATCGCCATCGATAGAGGTGTGCGCATCTCGGATATGATGGATCTTAGATACATGTAATTAGCGATAGTGGTGAGTTTCAGTGGGCCTACAACACAGGACGACACATGTGGCGGTGGCGACGGTATATGGATGTGACGGGATTAACAGGTTGCGATGATGAACTAAAAATTTATTGTTGTCGGGTTTGCGTTTGTAAAAAAAGACATAAGATATTCTTGCACTTATTAAAAGAAAAGTCAAAATTGAGATTGAGGATAAAGATGGAAAAAGATAAAAAGCAAAATGACCATATTACCCTCGTATGTAATGCACATGTTAAAGATAACGGTGTAATTTACTCTAATGCAAAATTTCTTACTACCTCCGTCCTAAAATTATTGTCTCCATTTGACTTTTGCGGTCTTTTTTTTTCAACTTTGACCTTAGATATTTTTGTTTGTGATATAAAATAGTTGATGAAAATTATACCAATGAATATACATTTAAAACGCAATCCATTTATATATTTTGCATCAAGTATTATATAGAACAAACAAAAATATTTAAAGTCAAAATTGTAAAAAAAAAATCGAAAAAGTCAAACGAGGACAATAATTTTTAGACGGATGAAGTAATAATCATATAAAGAGTCGGCTTGGTTTCTAGAATTTCGTGAATAACCTAGTGATCAAGTATTTAATGAGTTGAGGTTCTAACACAAAGTCTTCTGCTTCACATTGCATTTATTTTGAATAGTTAGCTTAAAATTTAAACCCATACCTAAAATTGGCCGAACAAATTGACCACCATCATTAAAAGTCAAGGAGGGTGACTTGTTTCCAAATAATGGCTATTTCGCTAACTGATTGTCTCAACTAAACTACATCGAAACTTTTGAAAATGAAATGTGATTTTTACATTTTTTATTTTGATTTTCACATTTAACTGTACAAGCAGATTGAACAAACTGTAAACAATATACAACTATGTAATATCAAAGCCTTATACAAGCATGGGCGGAGCCAGCATTTTACGTTGAGGGGGGCCGAAATTGATTATGAAAGGATTACAACAAACACTATACATGAGAGCAAAATATGTTGTGTCATAAAATAATATGCTAGTAATAGTCATATAAGAAAAAACACACTAGTAATAAAAAGTAGTTTAAACCAGTATGGCAAATGTAAAAAAAAAAAAAAAAAAATAAAAAATTACAAAATCTAATAACTTGTGCATCATAAATTTGACACGTCTTTGCCATATAATATAAGAACCCATTATTTAACAATTAGTTGAAACATGTGTTTAGATACTAAATAATAGTTAGATATAAGCTTTATCTTCTAGTCGGTGTGCAAAATCTAACTTATGGATGAAATAGAGGGTGGCATATGAAACGCAACAAAGGAAAATACTCAAAATAGCATGCGTTCCACAACTTCCACAAAGTAAAAAACTTTCTTCAGAATACGGATAATTAGGAGGGCCCAACTTAATTTTCTAACTAGATTGTTACAAATTTCACAATATTATAAGGGTGTTGATCGGTTCGGTTATCGGTTTGTTCGGTTCGGTTAATTCGGTTAAAAAAAATTTAGGTTAACCCGAGAACCGAACCGAACCAAATCCAAATTCGGTTTTCGGTTCGGTTCGGTTCTTAGGTTGACCCGAATAACCCGAATTTCATTATTTTTTAAGAAAAAATTAATAATTATATAAATATTTAGCAAAAAAATATATTTCAAGCATAAAAAGTGTTTTATTATATTATAATAACCTTTTAATAATATTTATTTATATATAAATATACATAAATATATATATATATATATATAAATATATAAAAAAAATATATTTATATGAATTCTGTTTTCGGTTCAAACTGCCAAACCCATAACCAACCCGAAAACCGAATTAGTAGTTCGGTTCGGTTCGATTTTAGCAAATTCGGTTCGGTTATTTTCGGTTCAGTTCGGTTTCAATTTTCGGTTTATTCGGTCTTTTCGGTTTTTTCACTCACCCCTACAATATTACACAAGAAAAACTGGGCATATGGGCTTGTTGCGAGGGTCCTAGCACCCATGAATTCCCTTGTTCCCTCCGCTAGGGGTGTTCATCGGTTCGGTTATCGGGTTGTTCTGTTTGTTCGGTTCGGTTTATTCGGTTAATTTTTTTTCGGGGTATAATCGAGAACCGAACCGAACCGAAATTAAAATGATTCAACCGAACTGAAAACCGAACCGAATGACCGAAAACCGAACCGAATGACCGAAAACCGAACCCTCATAACCGAAAACTGAACCGAATAACCCGAATTACACAAAATTTAATTATTTATTCATTTATTTAAGAGTTTTAGAAAGAAAAAAAATTAAAGCTTAAAAAATATTATATTTAAAAGAGTTTTAATATTTTTTTTATATAAGTATATAAAAATATATATATATATATATATATATATATATTTATTTGATTTCGGTTTTCGGTTTGGATTGCTAAAACCATAACCGAACCGAAAATCAAACATTTAATTCGGTTCGGTTTTGGTAAATTCGGTTCGGTTACAAGTTCGGTTCGGTTATTTTCGGTTCAGTTCGGTTTTGTTTAATTCGGGTATTACCCAACCCATGAACACCCCTACCCTCCGCCCTGTATATAAAAGTGTGTGAGGCTTATTATTGCACAGGGCCACAAAGTTTTAGGGGCCTCAAAATATATACCACGTTATGTACTTGGGGCTTTAAAATTTACTTTTAACAAAAATTGTTACCGTTATACAATCTTATGTTGTAAATATGTGTTTAAACTTAAGATAGATCATCAAAATACTACTCCTCTCGTCTCAAAATATAAGTCCACTTTGATATTTTTGATTGTCCAAAATTTAATGTTCACTTTCAAGTGTGCGAGAATTGATTGTCCTAGATAGTTAGGCTGGTAGCAGTGCTGACCTAAGTCGACCTTGCCACATCAGCTTTCTCTCACCGACGATCGGACGACGACCTAGTTGCCACAGTGGTGACCTAGTTAATTTTATTTTTATTTTTATTTTTTTTTTCAAATATTTTTAACACCAAAATTAAATTTCATTGATAATAAAAATATTACACAAATCATATAATAAACATACGAACTAAAATATCCTAATTTGAATGCTCCCCACATGCAGAATCATACGAAGGAGGCCGATAACCAGCAAATTCCTCTATGTAAGCCAAACGTTCCTCGTTTAACAAAGGTTGCTCAACAAATCTAGCATATGAACTTGATGCACCTACACCATCGGTTTTGTTCTCCCGATAGCTCCAATTGATTTTGGTGCTGATGTTGTTCTGTATTTGTTGAACATACCCCCACAACATGTCAGCAATGTAGTCGTCTTTGCGGGCTTCATCCATAAAACATTTGTCGATCACAGCTTTTCGTTCAGGCGTATTGTCGTTGCACATCATGTATTTTTCTCTCATACATTGCTTTTCTGCCCTTGCCCAATCAAACAGCTTGATAACGTCTATAATAGCGTTTTTTCGAGCCTCATCATCGTCTTCGCATTGTTTTTTAACGTACATTTGCATATTTTCAACGGAATGGGGGAGACGACAATCCATAATAATTTTGTGTTGAGAAATAGTTTGAGGTTGAATTGTGTTTGAAATTTTGTGTTTAGAAGTGTGTTTGAGGTTGGTATTTATAGGATGTAAAGTGGTTAGGTTTTTTAAAAAAAAAGATTTTTTTTTTTAATTTTTTTTATTTATTTATCTTTTTTAAGAAACGGTAATAAAAAGAGTGCCTTTGGATTTTTGTGTGCAAAGAATTCGGTCTTAGAAACGGACTAATTCGACCCTTTCTCAACCCATGACCGATCTCGACCCAACCCCCACAGTGGGGCAACCGAGCCTCAACCTTGCACAATCCTTTGGGTCGACCGACCCATTGTGGTGAGCCTTACAAACCAAAATGCTTTTAAGCGTGCGAGAATGAAATTTCATTGGTTAACGTTGTAAGATGCTCACTTTTCTTAAACTTTATGAAATTTGAAAATGAACACATAATTTGGGACAAATGGAGTATGTTATTTCCATAGTTGGTATAATATATTTTTGATCATCGTATTTAATTATGGTATCAATTTTTGTACATGACCTCCGTTAGCTCAGCTACGACGCTAAAAACATACCTATGGAAATCAATTCCTTTTGATAATACACTTTGGGCAACAAATTCAATATTTTAATACTAATAATTATAATCACAAATAAATAAAGAATTAAATATTTATAACTAGTCAAACCAAAAGTTAGAAAAACCGTGTGATCCATGTTTGTAGGATCCATTTCGTGTAGTTATATGTTAGTCGCTGGCATATTTATTGCCATGTCGTTGTGGGCAGTTAGTTGCAAGCTAGCATTTCTCATCCCCTATAAATTCCCCCTCATTACATTATTTTCTCAACCATACTAACATATCTTTAAAAAAAAATGGCTGATTTACCAAACTTCCTATTATCTGTGAAACTGAAATACGTGAAATTGGGTTATCACTACTTGATCACACATTTCATGTACCTTCTTTTAATCCCACTTCTCGCAATCGTATCGGTCCATTTATCGACTCTCACGTCACAAGACCTAATCCATCTATGGAACCAACTTCGTTTCAATTTGCTAACTGTTGTCATATGTTCGACTCTTATAGTTTTCTTAGTCACGTTATACTTCATGAGCCGTCCCAAAAAGGTTTACCTAGTAGATTTCGCGTGTTACAAACCTGACGATTCGCATTTTGTAACACGCGAAATATTCATGGAGCATTCCGCTCTGGCTAATACTTTTAGCCAAGAGAATTTGGCTTTTCAGAAAAAGATTTTGGAACGATCTGGATTAGGACAAAAGACTTATTTCCCTGAGGCTGTGTTGCAAATACCGCCTAACCCGTGTATGGCCGAGGCGCGAAAAGAGGCTGAGATGGTCATGTTTGGTGCTATTGATGATTTGTTAGCGAAAACCGGGGTTAAGGCTAAGGATATTGGGATACTAATAGTGAATTGTAGTTTGTTTTGTCCTACACCTTCACTTAGTTCAATGGTTGTGAATCATTATAAGCTTAGAGGGAATATTTTGAGCTATAATCTTGGTGGGATGGGTTGCAGTGCTGGATTGATATCAATTGATCTTGCTAAACAACTTTTGCAGGTATTTTCTTCTTTACTTTAATTTTCTTTCTACAAATTTTATTCCATAGATAGAATATTTTGAGCTATAGATTTCTTGTCGACTGCAAAATCATTGTCAAATCAACTTGTCTTTTTCATGGTAACGTTGGTTTTAACGTAAGCTGGCTTAAACAATAGTTTGGATTTACCTACCATTTGATTCCTTTATTCTGAACATGACTGGATGGGACATGTGATTTTGGTTATGTTTTGGCTTACTCTTTGCTGTATTATTCAGTCAAAAGTGATCCAGGTTGTAAACTTATAAAGTTACTTTATACAAAGGGTGTGTTTGTTAGCGAGCATAAATGGAGTAATTAGCATTTATCATTTAGCGTTTTTGAAAAAAGCTTGTTTGAAATGATTAGCAGTTAGTATTTATAAGCAAAAAAAGCTAAACGCTAAATGCTCTTTGAATAAGCATTTAGCATTTAACATTTAGCGTCATTTTACACAATAAAATTACGGTTACAACTATTCTATCAAACACTTTTATAAATTAAACTGCTACTACTAACTGCTTACTGCTACTGCTAACTGCTAGTTTCACAAACACACCCAAATATATTATTTATTCATGACCATATTTGTTAATTGTTCTTACTATTTGATTTAATTGGACATGGTATTAATTTAAATTTATGTCACTTTTAAGATTTAACAATTGGCTATGAAGTGTCACGTTCATCATTTAAATCACTTGGTCACTTGTCTGCATTGGACAGATAGGTATACTTGTTTTTTTCTGCAAAATTAGTAAAGAGTTATAGATGCTATCTCTCTTTGCTATAGTACAATATATATAATATATGCAAACATATTAAATATTCAATAATATGACTCTTTGGTATAGTATTAAAATTAATATTGTTGATACTAGCTTGTGAAGGACAAAACATTCTACTTATCTATTGCTAATTAAAGGTTTATGTTAATATAAAATGCTATAAATTGCGTGTTAACTATAATGGTATATCTATTTTATTTAGAGAAAAAGTTGATAGATTATCATATGTTTGCACTTTTAAATCTTTTTTATTTGGAAACTTTGGATTTTCACTTATTATTTGTTTTGTTACCATCTCAGTACTAACTTGAAAGGGTCTTGTAAGGAAAAATAAAAAAAATAAAATAATAATAAATAAATACTGTAACTATAATTTGGCTTTATATTTATTAAAAAAAGTTAGATGTCACTAGGGCTATTCACCCACCATGTGAGAAAATGGTCTTATTGGAGCTTCCTTTTTTAGAAAATTATAAATCTAGCTGTTGGACAACCTGGCCTAATATGAATAATGACTACTCCTAACGTTAGAGCATTGAAGTTCCATGTTTTCAGTATATCATTTATTGCAAAATAATGCAACTCATTAGACCATATATCCATTTTTTTCAGAGTTAAAATAGCCACAGTAATAGAAATAAATGCAGTTTTTGTGACTTATACACATGGTAGGTACAATATAACTTGTGTAATATTATGAGAATGGTTATTTGGAAATGGTCATGGCTAATTCTTTGCAGGATGTGTTAATCTTTCAATCTTATTTTTGTATTTAAAATTTAAAAAATGTAAAAAAACTGAAATTGTTTCGATTTGTTTGTTTGAAATAGGTGCAACCTAATTCCTATGCTTTGGTGGTTAGCATGGAAAACATTACATTAAATTGGTACTTTGGTAACAATCGGTCTATGCTCGTGTCGAACTGTCTTTTCCGTATGGGAGGTGCGGCAATTCTCTTGTCTAATCGGTCTTCTGATCGTCGCCGATCTAAATACCAACTCATGCACACTGTTCGCACCCACAAGGGTGCTGATGACAAATGTTACAGTTGTGTTTTCCAAGAAGAGGACGATGAGAAAAAGATAGGTGTTGCTCTCTCGAAAGATCTTATGGCGGTTGCTGGTGAGGCATTGAAAACAAACATCACCACGCTTGGTCCGATAGTGCTTCCAATGTCCGAGCAACTCTTGTTTTTCGTGACATTGGTAGCAAGAAAAGTATTCAAAATGAAAATTAAACCCTATATCCCAGATTTCAAGCTTGCATTTGAACACTTTTGCATTCACGCCGGAGGAAGGGCTGTTCTAGACGAGTTAGAAAAGAATCTCGAGTTGTCTGAATGGCACATGGAACCTTCTCGAATGACACTTTATAGGTTTGGCAACACCTCGAGTAGCTCATTGTGGTATGAACTAGCATACTGTGAAGCCAAGGGTAGAATAAGGAAGGGAGATCGATCATGGCAAATTGCTTTTGGTTCGGGTTTTAAGTGTAACAGCGCGGTTTGGAGAGCTCTAAGGACAATAGATCCGGCAAAGGAGAAAAATCCATGGATAGATGAGATCCATGAGTTTCCGGTTGAGGTTCCTAAGATTGCCAAAATTGGCTCGTAAGATGTAGTCCATTTTTTTGTTCTTAATCGAGATTAAGGTCTCGACGGCTTGATTGTTGCTATGTATAATACTTGTCATTTCGAGCTAAAAGGTCAGAATCCATCGGTCTTTTGCTCGTCGTGTATGCGATCGTATGTGAAACTATAAATATTTTAGTGTAACTCTTGTTATTAAAGTTGGTTTTGACGATTGCTATTTAGGTTGATTAAATTTTTATAATCTAGCTTTCCATATACTGAACTTAGATGAATTCTCCTTTTTAGTTTTCTAGGATTTGAAACTTTGTTATAGTAGCATTGTAGTAATAATCTTAATAAGAACAATTTTTTGCTTTTGTTTTAAGATGAATAAAAACGAAATACTTGATACTTTGCATGAATAATTATGTTAATTGTAGATTTCAATGTTTTGTATGATAACCGAAAGCTCAGTGATATTTTTCTCTATTAAGATTGGTCTAATTCAGCAACCAATAATTTTAGTCTAAGATTTGAATAAAAAATACTACAAGTGTTACATAACTGAAAACAACAATTAGGTTATTGAGTGAACAATCATTTAGTAAGTTATCTTCAAAGTGCTCAAGACGAGTCTAATAAGAAAGTCACCATTCATTAAAGTGGCACTAATTGATGGTACATTAGCCAAAGAATAAGCTGATGGGTTCACTAAATGATAACAATAGCACACTGAACCCCAAGTCTCCTCAATAACAAGAAGAACTCAAACTTAGATGATTATCTAAGTGTATGAAGAAAAAGTGGGACAAGGCGTGATAAGTTTGAAATGTATAAGGCAAAGTCCTTATCATGTAAAGGTAAAACTTACCCTTAACGGTTAAGGATCGGGACTGTGTCATCATTGTTCCTCAGAAAAAGTGTTTGCCGTTTATCAAGAATAGTCATTTGCAATAGGGACAACATACAGACGCATTTTGTCCACTTAGCTTAGGACATCACAACCTTTTACCCAACGGTTATTAACCATTTTCATGTGTATAAAAAGACTTGTAGTGAGGAGTAAAAGTTGACAAGTTTGTGCACTAAATGATGAGACATTCACAAACACTTTTACTCCTCCAAAAATAAACTTAGTTGGTTTGCATAGTTGTACTCAAAGTTTAATTTTGAGAGGAGAATATACCATAATTGTGTTTGTCATGGCCATAGGGTCTTCTGTTGACCCTTGTCCATTTGTTTGAGTAGGAATTCAAGTTATCCATTTGTTGTAGTAAGAGTGTTTGGAATAGGATTGAAAAAGGATGTATATGAAGTATGCAAAAGTGCAGTCAAAGATATGGGCGGAAGGAGCAATATAAGAATATGGGAGGAAGGAGCAATATATGAAATAAAACCTTTTATTACTTTGAATGAGAATACATAATGTATGTAACAAACTATTTATACTAAATGAAAAGGTGTGATGAACCATTGTGTCGGTTCACCAACAGACATGCCTTTTCCTACATAACTGAAAATAACTCTAATACCTATAAATATCAATTAACTGCTAACCATATTAACTGTCAAATGGGTCGAATTGAATACATATGACCCATTCCTGCAGACCCATATTTACATGTACATAGGACTGCATATTAACTAAAAACATATACTAAGGTTTGTAATTACAAGGACTAATAACATAGGAAGGATTATGATCTTGTTTTCCAACAATCTCCCTCCCAAGATTATAAGCCTTCAAATCTTGATTGTCCTTTAAGTGATGATTGTGAAACCATCACAAGTGATATTGTTGCTTGAATCTTCATGTCCTTGCATCCTTGATGTTGATGGTCCTGAGTACATTCCTTGTAGGTTCTGACCTCTTATGGAGTGTGATAAGATTGGTTGTTCTTGACTGTCTCCTGTGTCTTCTAATTTGACACCAAAATGCTCCAATGTCTTCTTTTCTTTTAGGACTGCAGGCCTTCTGTTAAGTGCACCAATTCCACCAATGTCCCATTGGTTAAGACAATCTATGTCTTTGTCTTCTGCCTTCCATGCAGATTCTTCAAGGATATCCTTGTGTCCTTGCTGTGGTGCTTTTGGTAAAGACATTTAAATATCTCATGTAGCATTCTTTAATTTCTTCTCCATTTCTTCTTCACAGCCCCATAATTTCGCCAATAGTGTCAAATTCTTGACAAAAGTTCACACTCAAATATCCTCATGATCCTTCTATTAGTTTGTATAAATCAAACAATTGAACCTGTACTCCTTTTATACTTGGAGGGATTGGTCCAGGAAGTGGTTTCTCAAGGTAGTGAATGTAGAACCATCTTACAATCTTATTGAATCTGTTTCTGAAGAAGTCCCATTCTTGGCTTACAATATCATCCTGCTTGATCAAATTGAGAAAAGTTACATAGTCATTAAAAGTTTGAACCTTTGTAGAATAAAGGTTTCCTTTGATCTTGATCAAGTCTCCTTCTAGGCCTTCTTCCTTCTTAGTCAGTGATCCAAAGTAATCTTCTAGGTACTTGTTCTGCAATGATCTCATTTTGTCTTCATCAAAGAACTCAGTTTCCTTGTTATTGAACATATAGGACAAAGTGCATCTGTTCCCATCATACTTAACCTCAAAACCTTGTTTCCCAAGCAAATCAATTGAAAGTATGTTTAGGGTGACCTCTGATGCATAATGCACACCATGGACTAAACAACCTTGGCCACCATATTCAATTAAAACTTCACCAATTCCATAGGTGAATAAAAATTTTCTTTTCTTTTCTAATTCTTTGACTACGAACGCTTCCTTAATATTACAAAAAAAATCCAACTTATAGCATACATGCCTATTTAATTGATTACTGCCATACCAGGTATCATCCCATTTTGCATGATCAGTTCCTTTGATCATGAATGTTGTGGAGAAGTGGATGCTTTCTGGATATTTGATTGGCACACTTGGCTTGGTGGTCTTAAAACCTTCCATTCTTCCTTTTGCAAGGTTCTTTGTGTCTGTATTTTCAGCCATGTCTTTATCATTATTGTCCATAGGACAAAATTTGATGATGTGCCCCAACTGCTTGCATTGGAAACACTTGTAATTCTTGTACTTGTTGTGTTCAAGGTTTTTGGACTGTGGTTGGTTTAGGGTGTTGTTGTATTGCATAACTTCCTTTAATTCCTTCTTTAGCATGTCTCTACAACCTTCTGAAATCTGCTTTATGCAGGACCCTAAGTGGTATTGACCTTCTCTCTTTATCTTTCTCTGGATGAAATCAAGTTGTTGATTCCTTCTCAAATGTCCCCAGTTTTCGCTATGATGCCACTGTTTGTCATGGCCATAGGGTCTTTTGTTGACCCTTGTCCATTTGTTTGAGTAGGAATTCAAGTTAGCCATTTGTTGTAGTAAGAGTGTTTGGAATATGATTGAAAAAGGATATATATGCATTATGCAAAAGTGCAGTCAAAGATATGGGAGGAAGGAGCAATATAAGGATATAGGAGGAAGGAGCAATATATGAAATAAAACCTTTTATTACTTTGAATGAGAATACATAATGTATGTTACAAACTATTTATACTAAATGAAAAGGTGTTATGAACCATTGTGATGGTTCACCAAGAGACATGCCTTTTCCTACATAACTGAAAATAACTGTAATACCTATAATTGTTAATTAACTGCTAACCATATTAACTGTCAAATGGGTCGAATTGAATACATATGACCCATTCCTGCAGACCCATATTTACATGTACATAGGACTGCATATTAACTAAAAACATATACTAAGGTTTGTAATTTTAAGGACTAATAACATAGGAAGGATTATGATCTTGCTTTCCAACAAATTGTCATTCAATCTCAATTGTTGTTTCGCAAACACTTGGGTATAAATTCTTTGATTTACTTATAGTAAAAATTTAAACGTTGAATAACTTTTGTGTTATTTACTTTAAGTTTTTATCTCTTATTAACAAGTATTTCATTACATCACTTAAGCAAGGAACACGAGTAGATTAACTTTGTAGTTAAGCTAATCGTGTAGAGGGATCAACAATTGGTATCAGAGCGATTTGATTTATAAAACTTGTTTTATAAACCATTCAAAACGTTTTTAAAATCAAGATCCTACCGTGGCTGATAGTGATATATCCCAACTAGTCGATAAAAAGGGAGGAAGCTATTCAACTACTACTCCCCGACTTGAAATTGACAAATTTGCTAAGTAGAAAAAGCGCATGCTTTGCTACTTAACAGGAACAAAACCTTACTACATTAAGTGTATTAATGAAAGCCCATTGATTTACAAACCTGCCGTAGATTTACCCAAACCTGAAGCTCAATGGTCAATTGATGAGAGGAGGGTGGTCTATCAGGAACATAGCCTTAAAAGCATCATTATATCATGTCTACCAGATGATATAATGGAGCTAGTCATTAAATGTGATACTGCTAAACTAACATGGAATGGCTTGGTTCACAACTTTGAAGGTCCCTCAGATACTAAGGAAATCAGGATCATGGATATGAAACTTGAGTATAATACTTTCAGAGGCAAATACTCTGAAAGTCTCTCTCAGACCTATACTCGCTACAAAACCTTGCTCAATGAGCTTACCAATGATGGTATTAAGTTGTCTAAGCGTGAGATAAATGTAGGTTTTGTCAACAGTCTTCCTGAGAAGTAGCTAAGCTTCTCTTAGGGACTAAGAAATGCCAATCACATTGAAACCCTTAAACTTTCTGAAATCTATGGGAGATTTGTCTATGAAGACAATCTGATCTTTAAAAGATACCCTGATGTCAAAAAGTCTCAAGAGACCAAAAAGTTCCTAATAATTGTACCCATATCAACTAATTTCTTTTCTAATAATGTTGTTCAGGACTTTCTAAGAAATTTTTTATGATGTAGCCGATGAAAGAACTAGTGAAGAGTAGCTAAATGATTTAAACATTGAATTTCAAGAAAGGGCACTTCTTGTAAACTCTAAACGTTTTATCAAAAGAAACAAATCTAATTTTTCTAGTCCCAAAGCAAATGAGAGAACTGAATGTTTTAAATGTTGAAAAAAATCATTTTGCCAAAGATTGTTTTTCTAGAACCACTTAGAGCCCTCATACACATTTTCACGGTCAAATAATTCTTCAGGGACCAAAATGTTTCAACCAAAACTTCTTCAGTCTGCTCAACATTTTCAAAACAGTAAACCTGAGTGTTAATACTAATGATGTCAAAAATGTCATTTGCATTATTCGATCTCTATACGTTTTGATAATCACAAAATGTAAAAACATGTTACTTAAAAATACACTTAATAAGTTTTTAATCGAGAAAACTCGTTTCAACTACAACATCACTTAAGGTATGAACAAACACTACACCAATTTAGTTAGGTGATCAAAGAAGTTATTTTTCTTCAAATCTCACATTTTTATGTGACAAAACATTTTTACAAGTACTTTTGTAATTTAAAGAAATTTTTTAATAAGAAAAATTAATTTGAATTTGAAATTCTCCAACAACTATATTCCCTGCCCAAATCAATTAAAACTTTTAACAGATAAATTTTCACCATATCAGGACAAAATCTAGAGTGTCTCTTGGGACTGTCCCGTAAACATGTGGACGGTCTCTTATATATATAGGACCGTCCAAGGTTTAAGGGACAGTCCCCTGCTCCTCCTGGTAACTATAAATACAACACTATTTCAGAGAAAACTGCAGCCCTCTTAGCACAAAAAAACTTTCAATTTTCTAAACCTCATTTCTTTGATCACTATAACTTGTTGATATATGTTTATAAGTGATCCCGCTACCTCGTTACCTTCTACTTCAAAGTGCAAGAGAAGAACGCTCGTATTCGCCAAGAAATGAAGTGTTATAGATTATGTATCATACACACGTAACTTGTGTTATGATTCTCTTATAATCTAAACTCTCTTTATCCTCCTTGTACATTTGTGTATCCAACTTGTGTGTGAGTTGAGACTAGTTGTGATAGGATAGATTTGGAAAAAGTGTACGTCCGTGAAGTGTTGTATGTAGATTAGGACTTGGTGTGACTCCGTGTATTGGTGTGTGTGAAGATTAGGACGAGGTGAAAGTCCGTAAAGTGTAGTGTGGAGACTTGGATTGTGTGTAAATCCAAATGGACGTGGTGAAAGTTCGTGAAGTGTAGTGTGAAGACTTGGATTGTGTGCATATCCAAGTGGACGAGGTGTAAGTCCGTGTTGTAGTGTATATTGGTGTGTAGATTGGTTCTAGCTAGGGTTAGGACTCGACATTCTGCTTAGTGTCGTAAATTGGTGTAAGCAAAAGTGTACGGTTTTCTCCGGATTTTGTTGACATAGTGATTGCGAACTCTCGAGTGTGATACTCGAGGAATAGAGCAGGGCGAAGAGTGAGCTTCATGTCGAACAACTATAAATCTCATTGTCTCGTTTTGGTTGCTTCTATCTCTTTATCTTTTTTGCATCCATATACTATTTACTTCATGCATATTTAAATATATTGTTGATTAATATCACATAACCTCGAATTTAAAAAAAAATCAAGAAAATAACAAAAAGCTTCAAAAGTCTTAAAACGTAATTAACAACGGTGAAATTATTCAATCCCCTCCCTTCCAGCTTCTACAGTTGGTATCAGAGACTGGCTACTCAAGATCTTTAAAGTATGTTGTACCTTAAAGCTTGAATCCATCTATGGAGTATGAAAGAATTCTAGAAGGGTAATAATTAAAAGAACCATCATTTTTCGAAAGAAATAATTTTATTCACTGGAAAAATAGATTCAAAAATTATGTGAAATCGATAGATCAAGATCTTTGGCATGTTATTTCAATTGGTGATTTTCAACCAACGAAAATTAATTTTGAAAATCAAAGTGATGATTTTAAAAGAAATTTTAAAAAAGATATTGAAGCCAAAATATTGATTTACAAAGCTTTACCGAAAAATGAATATGAAAGAATTTTCATTTGTCATATGACAAACGATATTTGGAAAAATCTATTAATCATTCACCAAGGAAATACTCAAGTTGAAGATGACAACATTGATCTTGAAAACATATATGAACAATTCGTCATGTCTAAGGACGAATCTATAGATAGCGCTTTTATTATGATCAATACTATCGCCGCTACTTTTGATGAAGGAAATTCCGTGAAGAATCTTTTAAGAGATTTTCAAGAAAAACTTATTAAAGAAGCATGGAGTGATACGGATGAAGAAGACAAAGACTGTGATGAATACGATAAATGTCTAATGGTTGAAACTTCAAGTGAGGTCCACTCCATTCAGCTTGACTTCTAATTTATGATCAGCAAAACAGCCAATTTTCATGATATTCAGTAGCTTGAATAAACTATGAATGGCAGTTTTGTGTGTGTGAGAAATGAGGATGAAAGGGATGGGTCTTATCGTGAGTAGCTGTGGATTTTAATTTTAGTTAATAAAATAAATATATGAAATGACATAAATAGCCTTTCAGTTGATATTCAAAGTAAGAGAGTTAAGATCAAAGGATCAAACCTGTTACAAGTCAAAAGCACAAGGAAAAGATCCGAAGAATAAAAAAAGCTCATCGATGAAACCCGTTATACCCGACAAGCCACAGGGAACATTTAAGTAATTAACTAAACTTATATGTATGTTTTCTATAAGTCTAATTGTACGATATTAGGAGCAACATTAACGTAGTTAGGGTTTTAAGTGTAATTTGAAGTTATATTAGGTGTTAGACATAAACTAACATTAGGTAGCGGAGGGCAAGGCAAGTTAGGCCTTATCTAAGTTCGGTTGTAGTTTCCTTAACTCTCTGAATGAAGGTTTTTACCCCCTCATTCTATAAATAGAGGTGGGGGAGGATGCTAGTTCTTAATACTCTTTTCCTCAAATTGCAAGCTTTATTGGTTGATTAATAAAGGTGTGTTTGAGGGTACTTCACGTATGTATATCCGTCTTTTGCTCTTTTTTTCTTCTAATTCGGGCAATCAAACATGTACAGGTGTTTGGGTCCTGCAGCTTGTAAACACGACTTAGATTTCTTGATTTCGTGTGGTCGATATTTGGGTTTGTTGAAGACGAGATGTCAACACTAATTGGTATTATTAACGAGCTGGTTAGTTTTTTCGATTTGGCTTCGTAACATAAAAAAAAATGAACTTACTTATATCATTTTGTATAGTGTAGGGATTGAAGCTATTAAGTTAAAAAAAAGTTCCACTCCTATGGAAGTATAAATAGGAGTTGGATAGTTTCTCATGAGTTTGATGGATTGAATTGTATCAACATCAACTTAACTAGCAAGGTAGTACTCTATGACTATATTTTCTGGGAATGTGATGTTGTGCGGCCATATTATTTTTAACAATTAATTTACAAATAGTAATAACTTTAGTTAAAATAGTAGTAGTATAATTCATGTTAACCGAAGCTACCAAAAACAAGAATCTTGATTTAAGTTTGCTTTCTTTCTATTATTAAATCCTAAATCTTAACATTATTGAAGATTGCCAGTAAGATACGAGCATATGAAAGGTTTTCAGTTTATATAGTCATTCCATTGTGGCCTGAGGGTGTCCCTAGCTCTGCATCTGTTCAACGAATTCTATTTTGGCAGGTAGGTGGATTTTGACTACTTCATCTCGGTAGCCTTATAATGGCAACAGTCTATAGGAAGTTGTATAAACCAAAGGGCTAATTGCATGCATGAAAATCAAATTTCGTTCCCATTTCTGCTTTGGTAACCAACTTATTTTAAGCAAGAAAAAAAACACCAAAATTTTAAATCTGTTGATTTCAAGTAAGTACCTATAATACCCAGTTTCTAGGCGTCACGTCAGAAGAGTCAACATGGTCAAAGTTACCAACATGTTAGCTGCCATAGTGCCATGTCATAATTTTGACTGCTTATGGCCGGAATATCTTAGAACCGAAATTTTGTTGCGTTCAAGTGTTTTGAAACTTTGATTGTCTTTTCTGATCTAAAAAATTGGTTAACCTAAAAAAGATATTGGATCAGGATTGGTCATCTTTTGTCTGCAATTACCCCACATCAGTATGCAAATAGTTGAAGTGTAGAAAAATCAGACTAATAAAGTTTGCACAATGTGACATACAACCCTCCCATTGAGCTTTCTAGATGTCAAATTTCAGTAGAAGTTTCTTTTAATAGGATGGATATGCATATAAGTTTCATTTCATTTTACCATCTTTATTCAACGGAGACAAACGATGCAAATGATGTATGAGGTAATTGCTCGAGAGCTGAAGAATTCATATCCCGAGGATGCACATCCACAAGACTACTTAAGTTTCATTTCATTTTACCTTCGTGTTTTATACTTTGATCCATAGTCTTTAAATCAGCTGATAATGAAACAAGCCAGTTTGTTTATGTTTTCCAGGTTTCAGCATCTCAAAAGCATGGAAGGTTCATGATTTATATACATGCTAAGGGGGTGATAGTAGATGATGGGTATGTGATATTGGGATCAGCCACCATAAAGCAACGATCTATGGCTGGTTCAAGAGATACTGAGATAGCTATGGGTGCTTATCAGCCTCATCATACACGGGCTAAGAAGAAAAACCATCCTCGTGGTCAAGTTAGTCCTTTTTCATTGCTTAATATTCTTTTCATATTTTGTTAATTTATCTAAGGGTTACAGAATGTCAATATGGAGAGAACACACTGGAAAACTCGAAAACTACTTCAAGCAACCAGAAAGCTTAGAATGTGTGCAGAACATTAACAAGCTTGCAGAAGATAACTGGGACATTTCACCACATGATTACACTCCCTTGCAAGGTCATCTTCTTAAATATTCAATCAAAGTCGAGTTTGATGGAACAGTAAGCCCTTTGCCTGGACATGAACAGTTCCCTGATGTAGGTGATAAGGTCCTTTGTTTCACAACTACTCTCCCGAATGCATTAACAACATAGCTTTCTATACACTTAGCGAAAATTTTGGCTTTACATATATATATGTACCATAAAAATCATATTTTTGTTCGCTTGAAAGTTTATAAGTTGAGGTAATTTTTGTAGATTTAATGTTGTAGCAAGTTTTTTCACACACATTGTTACAGCAACTCAAAATGGTAGGATATAAAACTGCATATAGTTCTGTAATCCTGTTTGCTCAGAAATTGCTTTATATCAGTTCATATGCATTGGAATTTATATGTCACTTGATTATTAAACATATTTCAAAGACAGATAACGTTTCATATCACATATTATAATGTCAGATAGCGATTCATATTACATAGTTCGACTTATTCCGTTTAGGAAAAATGCAAGAAAATGCCATCTTTAGTTCACTTTTTACTAATATATGCAACCTATACTGTTATTCATCCTTTAATGCAATACCAGCAACTTTTTTTACCAATTCAACAAAGAGTAATGAATAGTATAATGCATTATTCTTGCGATCTGTGATGGTGATCCGACACCCATTAGAAGATATAATATATATTATTTGCTAGAGATAACCAGCAAACTCGATTAAATTCGCACCAATGGCATATAAACATGGGGGCTACATAGCAAAGCTTCTACTATTCTAGCAAAACATACTTCGGTGTATTCGCAGAGAAGAATTCAACTTTGTGAATTTAGTCTGCCAAAAGTCGGACACAGTACAGTTAACCGAAAAATAAAAGCCTATTTGACCGTATCTTTGCCAACCATACCACCTCCTTGGTGGGGTGTACAGCATGTGCAACTACTTTATAAGTATACAGGTTTATGTCCAGTTAATTAAGTGTTGGATCTAACATATCCAAAAATGTTGTGCATAATCTAGCGAATCTAATTGGAAGTATGACTTATAACACTGTTATGTTTATCAATTCTTATGGAATGCAAAAAAATGATCCAGACCACAGGTAACATTCTAGAGAAGAATCTATATGAATATATGAGGGTTTTTGGATGATAATTCAATATTCTTGGATTGGCCAGAATCAGTTTAAGTTCCTTCGGCCAACGTTTGATTTGTTAACCTTTTCTTTAGAACAATTGGTTATAGGACATAATTAATGATACATTATATGACTTCTTGGTAAACATTTTAAAAATGTATGAGACACAATGTTATAAGAACATAGTAAGAAAAAATAGTATCCAGAGTCTTTGGAGACATAGTGAGTTAAACGGGATTTGTATTGACAAACTAAGAGCATCTAATACACAACCATGTTTTAATCTAGCATAAGAAACAAGAAAAACAGATGTTACCTGCCAAAAAAACAATAAAACGACATTACATAAATAGGATAACAGCTACAATGAAAGTTGTTTCAAAATCAGACTTTCCAATCATTCACAACTGAATCACGCATTAAACGTTACAATTGAAGTTGTCTAGTTTTCTCCCTCATTTGGTAAGAATAAGCACTTCATTCCCTTTTGTTGAGTCCATGAAAAAATCGATGTTTTCTCCTTCGTGAATGCTTCTTCGAAGCTCTTGACATGACATATGGAATAAAATGCACCTATGCAATAAGAATCTTAATTATCAAAGAAACACCCGAAAAACAGAGTATTTTTGTCCTTTTTGGTGTCACATACAACGATTTTGAGACTCGAAGCATGCACCAAGATACAAATCTGATATAGTAAACAGTTCAAACATTTACATCAATGGTGGATGGAAGTACCTGAGAGTGATTACGTACGCCATGATCTTGAAGTATTGCATCATCATTAAGAAGCTTTTCATTATGGTAAGAGAGGCAGAAATTTCGCCACACATGTTTCCTGAAGAAAGTGAGCAACTATTAAGAATCAAATATAAACAAACCAGTACAGTATATACAGTATATGAGAGTGAAAAAAAGGAGATTAAGGATAAAGCTAAGGGAAAAACAGAAACCAAGAAATGTGACGATGACCCATCTTTGACTGCTCCATTTCGTTGACCTTTTTCTTGATAGCAAGTTTCAAATCCTTAACTGTTGCAGAATTCATCACTGCAACATCTGAGTGACAAACACAAAAGCGAACAATAAACGATATGCTATGCTCAAAATAAGAAACCTAAAAAATAATCATAAATTATATACCAAAAGATGTTTGGTCCAACTTAAGTACAGAAACACGCATAGCACTGCCAAGTTCCAAGCTTATTAAAGTGTCAACGTCTGATAGAGTCGGGTTTCTTGGTACATCCGCGAGTACAGGATCATCGAGGAGGGCAGCTAGTGTTGAATTTAGCTTTGCTTTCTTGACAGTGTTAGTATTATATTCGAGGGCCACACTGTCGTCATCTTTGACACCACTTGAAGATGGTTCAGTCATTTACTTCATACACAAAAACAATACAAGAAAATACCAATCAGGAATCCATCAAATAGTATTGACTCTAAAGATATCCGATGAGGCATTACATCAAACAAGAAACACTGCAATTACAAAACAATCATCACTTGAGTAAAATTGGTCTAGTTTCAAAGTAAAATCACTTTAATCTAATGATCCCACATGCTCAAGCTCCTAAATCCGAACATATAGATATAATATGAAGATAACAACTTCCTTTCAAATTTGTATCGCAGTGAAATCTTAAATTTTTTTTTTTACGATCATGAACGACCAACTTTCATATTCACGTCGATATGATACATTTTGCTCGCGTGTAAACACCTTAAATACTGCCTAAATAACTCTAGAATGTCAGCAAAATATATCATATAAGGATGAAACTGAAAGTTACTTGTTTCGTAACTAAAAAGGACAAATTTGAAAGTAAGTTAGTATTATAAGGATTTAACTCTAATAAGAGATCTAGGGTTCAAACCACTTGGTATATTTCGGTTATGCAGCATACGAGTATTATCTTAACACTCTACATCACCAACAACAACAGCTAGCCATTTTAACTTATTTACGCATTTCATCAAACACTTGGTGTACATATATAAACTCAACACACTAACAGTCATCATCAAATATGCCTTAAACTATTAAAAGAATAAATAAGCTGATACCTTGATATGATCTGGAGGATTGCCAAAAGATAGGCACGTGATTATTGTGAAAGGATATTATGAGTAGTTTTGCTAGAATTTAAAGTACTAATGATTTGTGGCTTTAAAAAAAATCTGTTTTTGTTCTAAAAATCAGAAGCTTCTGAAAGCTGTAACTCCAGAGTGTTTGAATGTATTGGAAGTTGTGTTACTTATTAGACAGTCAGCAGTTTGACAAGTGTGAGGATTTAAGGGGGAAAAGAAAATATATTATAACGAGATAGAGAGAAAAAATGAGTGCTTGTCAAGGGTTGTCAGTAGGGTCGGGTTGATCAGACCCGAACCCGATAAAGCTTATCGGGTCGGGTTAAATCGGGTTAAAAAATCTTGTCGGGTTGTTTTGACCAGAACCCAATAAATCAATAGTTTTATCGAGTCGGGTTAGGGTTAAATTATTTTTATTATTGGGTTATCGGGTCAATCCGATAAGACCCGAAAATTCATTTTCTAAAACTTTTTTACCTAAATGTTTACAAGTCCATTAGATATTACAATTGCGTGGGACATTTCATTTAACAGTTAGCATACTAGTAGTTCATTAGTTCACTTGCATAATACCTATTTTTGCCTATTAGTGTACTACTGAAACATAAATTCCAGATTAATAGATTGCTTGCAGATACATATTATACTATTGTATAGTAATCGCGTCACACACAAAAAATAAATAAATATTAAACTAGCACAACAATGATGCTTTAGATTAGGGGTGAGCATTCCCGACCGAGTACCGACACCCGTTTCCAACCGCCGTAAACCGATTCCGACCGAATCCAACCGACTGCAACTCGGGTCGGGACTCGGTTCTAGTTTTCCTCGTTCTCGGGACTCGGGTCGGGACGGGCAAAAAACCGAGAAAAAGCAAGCGAAGGTGACCGGAACCGACAAACCGATTCTGACCGAAATCCGACCGACTGTAACCGACTACTTTCGGGTCGGGATTCGGTTGAGGTTCTAGCGGCTAATCGAGATCGGTATTTGTCGGGACGGGTCGGGATCCGGCCCGATGCTCAGCCCTACTTTAGATTATGGACAATAAGTAAGAGTGCTAGATAACCAACTATGAATAGTTAACTAACATTAAATTGTCTCTGTTTCCTAATTCATATTATACTATGCTAGACGAGTACTTGTGCATAGCAACGGGATTTTAAAGCGGCAGGTAGTTTTAACGATAAAAAAAGTTTATGAATTATAAACGGAAAATAATAAAAGTTTGAGGATTAAACATAATATTTTAAAACCCGGTTTGACCCGGGTTGTTCAACCGGTTGAACCGTTCCGATCGAGAAACGGGTCAATATAAACCGCGTCAACCTGACGGTTGGGTCGGAAAAAAAGGGGTCAAATTAAATCAGGTCAACCCGTCGGGTTTGAAACGTCCCGGGTCAACCCGGTTTTCAATGTGTATTAGTAATAGTTTTCTTTTGAAGTGCTGCCATAATAGAGATTCAAAACATTCCGTTAATATATAAAGTTTCATTTATTGTGATGTTTTAAGTTTTTTCTTACCTAGTATAAATTTTTTCACATTTCACATATTAGCTTTTTCATTTTTCCACATTGACCATTTTGCTTTTATATATGTAATAATATAGATAATAGTCAGTTACTTTGTAGTTCTTACTTCTTAAGTTGATAGAATATAGTTTGAATGATGTATAAACATAGAGACTACAAACTGACAATATACTTTTAGACTACAAGTGAAAACAAATTATGCCAATTATGTGGCATTGTTTAACAAGCTTTCATTTTCTTCATTTGTACAAGTACTAGTATTAAAAGACATAAGCTTAATTAAGTCGTGAAATATTTTTGGGCAGTAACATATTATATGGACAAAAAAACTAAGGAACCCGAATGACCCGACCCGAAATAACCCGATCCGATAACAATCCGAACCGACAACCCGATTACTTATCGGGTCGGGTTGCGGGTCATTTTCCATATTAAAAAAAGCCGAATCAACCCGACCCCGGTAAACCCAATAACCCGATAACCCAACCCGATAACACCCCTATTTTTTTTTTATAGATCCCCAAATATTTAGGTTGTATATCCAAACCTAAATACCAAATATGCAAACAAACAATTGATTTGAATTTTTAACTCAAACCTCAAGCTAACCCCTTAAACCAAACGGGCCCTTAGATGTAAAATGATTCCAATTAATTGTCAATATCAAGGTTTTCAAGATCGGGATCCTACTTAGGATTGATTTCGTCTTTATAAGATCAGAATCGTAATATCAGATCGGAATCTTAATATCCTACCATAATGTTATTTTTTTAGTAACCTTTGTAATATTATACAAATTTATAAAATATTGTGTATCATATACAAAATTATATAAAGGCCCGTTTGGTTTGTAGACGGGTTTAAGATTTGGATTAGGATTTGGATTTGGATTTGGATTTAATGTAGAAAAGAAAAAATATATTATAAAATAATAAATTATTATTTTATAAATTTATATATAAAATTAATATTAGATTAATTATATTTTAATATAGAGAGAATGGAAAGATAGACAGAAATTTTAATTGGGCCCACTAATTTTTAAAAAAGAGAAAAGAAGTGGGAATAAAACAAAATAAATTAGTATTCTTGAGTTTTTTTAAAGGAGAAGAAAATAGAAATGAGATTAATTTTAGCTAAACTTTTCTTCAAAACTTTGTTCCTAAAAGTGAGATGATTTGGAGAAAATTTATATTAGAAAGGTTTAAATAAATACAATTACTTAAATGACCTAATATAAATATAACTTTTATATATAACCAAAGGTATAATTGTAAAATTATATGTTATCTTTTCTTTTCTCTCCTAACTTGCGAACATGATATAAAAAATTTAATTTCATTCATCTTCTCTTATTTTCTGCTTATTTTTAACTCTTCTCTTCTTTTTATCATTTCAAAAACTTGGGAACAGAGTGTATATTGTCAAAAGTAAGCTAAAGATGGCTACTCCCATAACTTTTACGTATGCTCATATTTCCAGTTTTCACTTCCAAAAGCAAACAGTGAAAATTGAAACAAACAATGGATTTGACTTTGGCCTCACTAAATCTATCCTAAACCAGGGAACCAAACTAAACTGCACCTAAATGTTTCGTAGAATTGTTGTCTTAAATTATGATTATGATTATATAAGAATATTAACATGTTGTTTTTTGAATTCTACAAAACACAATCCATAAATTTGTAGTTTTTTAGTTTGTGATTCGATAAAAGTAAGATCGGATCGGATTATATCTTAAGATCCTACGGTCAAGATCGGGATCCTATAAGATCTTAAGTTTTCAAAGATCCTATGTAAGATCCGAATCATTTTTTGTTTGCAGTATCGTAAAGTAGTAAAGACTGTAAATTCGATGAAGGAGATGTAAGTTACTTTTCCATCAACGTTTTTTATGTTAACCGGTTTACACATGTAAACACAAAATTATGTTATTAATAGGTATGTACTATTGGAATTATATAACATGATATTCAAATAAATAACTACAAAACATCAAAGTATTCAAGCGGAAGCGTATAGGATTTATTAATGAACAATTAATTAACATAAAAGAATATGCATACCTTTTCTTGATTCTAGCCGAACAAGAATCAAATCCACAAACTAGCAATTAGGATGAACCCTAATTAGGGTTTATAGGATTATGTGAATTACCCCTTACCGTTTTGTAATTCAATCTAAGATAATAACAAAAGTATGTTATTACTATGTTCTTGTACACACGTACTAAACCGAATTAAAGTAATGCTAGTTTTATCAAACAAAATAACTTGGTATGTGGAAAAGTTTTGGATCAACACCCACAAAGGTGTTCGACTGGTTTGGAGAGCAAAAACACACACAAACAATTTAGGGTTTAGCTTAATGAATACAAGAGATGCAAAATCAAGACCCTAAGCCTTGTATATATACCCAACTAACTTGGTGAACAAGTTTGGCTTTGTTTCCTTTTCTCCTTGGCCGATCTTTGGTAGGCATCCCCAAGGGATTCCGGAAACTTCCCAAACTTTGCAATCTAGTCCTTTTCCAAATACATTTAACGCCCGTTAATCCATTACATTAATTACTTACGTTCGTTAGTTATTTCGTTTAATAAATAAATAAATACAACGTTTATATTTAATTATTTAACTTTAAATTCTCATACGTAAAGTGTGCAATCCCATAGTCTCGAGTTCGATCCTAACTCACGTCTACTAATTTATATCCATAAAACCAACAGCTCCCACTTGGATATATCTTAATAGAGTGATCACATTCGGTTAGCGTCTAGTAACACTTCGATGCCTCTAGTACAACTCGAGCAAGGCTCCTGGAAAACCTTTTAATGATTTCTCATTATTATTATCCTTTTGTTTCTAATACCATGTTAAATAAATATATGGAATTAGGTCATTCTTTATTCAACCATTCTATTTCTCGTTATAAGTGATTGAACAAGATTACCAAATCTTCTGAACATATTCAGGGAAGATCTTTGGGCGTGGCCACGCAAACATCTTGTCAACCCTACGAGGGGCCCAGCAGTATTAAACTCCAAATAAATTTGAAGGAACAAATTCTATCTTGACTACGAGAATAACCCACAAACTTTGCAACACTTCAGGAAACAACCCTTATGACTACCAGTTACGTATAGCGTTAAGTTGTTCCACAAAAGTGCACTACATTCATGACACTTATCTGGTATCTCAAGTCTGAGGATAACTATTCATAATTTACTTATAACAATATCCACAAAGTAAATTATGTAGTTGGGATAAGTCATATATTCAATTCATTGAATATCATCTGAAATTGGTATGCAATCTCATCAATATACTTTCAAGTATATTCTACCATATCTCTCAGATTTGTCTTAGTTTAATGATACTCCCATATCATTAATTGACAACGGAAGATTTAGAATAAATAAAGTTATTCACGGATTAAACATGCAAATATAGGATACAATATATTATAAAATTAAACATACCAAGTATTTGATTTATTATAACAATTGTTTAACATCCCTTATCCAAATACCAAATAGATCAATGCATGAAAATTCCAGTTGATGAATTATGCCTCAAGTAATGACAATCATACTTGTTGACAAGGCATAAATCAACCAACTTGATCTATCATAATTTTGAGAATACTTATTTCAAGAATTCAATTAATGAAGTCCTCGTATGTGTGCATTCACCAATTCACATAATAATTCATAAAGTGTGTGACATCCTCTTTCACCAATTTATGACAATTTAAATTTTCAAACATTTTAAAATTTAAAGTATTCTTATTCTTTTAATGTATAATGCAACTGTGCTTTTAGTAGCACAACTAGTTCACATGGCCATTAACAAGGATGAAATCCTATCATGACTAGTATTGAGTGTCATCTCAATTAAACCAACATCATTGTATACAAACAACAATATGCTCATTAAAACTCCGTAAACTTTAATATCCTTGTGTAATGTTTGATGCTTTCCTAACTTTCAAGTTTAAAGCTGATGACAATTTTCACAACATTTGACATATTGTTCATCCATAGAATCTAGGAGCAATTCCAGGCTGAGGATGTAATTCTTTTAGAATATTCATTACACAAGCTATCTAATAACTTTTAGTTAGATATCAATGTTGTCAAATCACTTCTTATTCAAGAATGATACAACAATTTTAATACACAACATGATGATGATGAATCTACAGGTCAACCTTAGAATTCATTCACGTTCTATCTTGTCAAAAGATATTTATCAATTTCCCAAATGATATATCATGTTTTATTAGAATCATTTATTTTACTGCACATGTTTATTAACAATAAACATATATTTCAAGGTTGTATGTTTTAATTCTTAAATCTTACAAGTGAAGTTTCATTCCAATCTAAGACTTAACATTTAGCTTACAAGGAATGTTACTTACTATATGTTATACAACATATAAGATTTAAGAAACTTAACATAATACTCCCACTAGCTTTCAGGAATACTTAAAATTTATCTTATTTCAATTATAAATCAAAACTATGATTTAATAACTAAACATAAGAATAATTTCATAGATGCATGCACTTATCCATTCATGAATTATTTGCACTTCGTACGCTTTCAAAGATTATATGAATTCAAAAAACCTTTCAATTACTTACCGTCCTCGCTCAAGTAATTTCTCAAGAAAGAGTTTTGATATTCCATTGTCATATTTCATATTAATGAAAACAAGTATGACTATTATCATCTTTATATATTTAATGTGTCTAGAAAAGAATATTCAATCATAATTAATTGCTTAAGTATGATTAATAATCTTGTCATAAAACATGCATTAAATATGTGTACAATTTTGTCCATATGATTTCTACATAGAAATTCAAACCACTAGGGTTTTTCATCTCTTTGAAGTAACTCATTTCCATTCTCTAGTATAACTATTAAGATAAACCAAATTTCCAAAATTGATTATCTTTATGGACATCATCTTTAACATTCATAGTATGAGTAATTTACCCAATTCAATATTTGGTAATTCATCATAATGATTATCAGGTTTACTATAATCCTGTAACTCATATTTCTCAGCATATAAGTCAAATATCTGAGATATCATTGCAGATCTATGAATGAAAATTCCATCATCATGAGGTCTATCATTTACATGTCTAACCTCATCATGATATTTACTAGTGTGTTTTAAAAGATTATTTATCTTGTAATTTTATCTTTCAAGATAAAAAAACTCCCACTTGCCTTTTGTAATATATAGACTATCTATATATATTTAGCAATTAGAGCAAAACTACATTGTTCTCTTTTTGGGACATTACAAATACACATTGATAATTCCTGACATTAGTTTGTTAATAACCTATTCATAAGTAGTTTAACAAATTCAAAATCTTCAATTTTAAAACTTAATGTGATTCATCACATTCCATAATGAAATGGTGTTTTATTAATCTTCTAGGTTGGAGTTTATTTGAGTATATTCAATCCATACTCAAATTTCTAACCTTGTTACTTTTTCTTTTTTTAAGAAAGAAGTTATGGTTATCATGAATCAAACAAACCAAATAGAGTTTGATTCTCCTAACTGAACATACCATCAACTTGTGGTATTCATTAAAATTAATATTGTAAGACAATCTAACAATATATAAGATAAACATATTCCTTTTGGCTTAGTTATTTACCAACTAAGTCAACTTAATGGTATAATAGACTTTCCAAGCTGATAACGCTACACGCGTCGTTCGGGGTCAAGGAAACTTCCTTTTCTTCAAGCAAGTTTTATAACACCCTAGGCAGTGAACCTAATCGTTGTAGTGTAGTAATTAGGGTAAGCCACGGGTATTGATATCGTTCTCTAGGGGAATAGGAATGCTAGTAAGGAGTTACTACGCTAAGGTTAAGGTTGAGGAAGATTATTTTTGTATTTTTATATTTTATGAAATGGAAAGGTACGAATCTCGGGTATTGGATTTGGGGGGTTTTGGTATTTCTACCGATTACTCTACTATTATCTAATTATCTAAACTAAGGTTGTGGGAGTCTATGTCTAATTAATGTGTGCTCGTATGATAGTTTAAAGATGTGTTTACTTAGGTTGTATTACTCCTTAATTATCTCCTATTGATGGTTGAGTTGTCACGTCTTTATTCTTAGTTGCGTTGTGTGTCTAAAGTTGTAGGGTATGCGTTTCTCCCTAACTCTTTGAACTTACCAAAGGGTCTCGTCTACAAACCCACTAGGGATAATAAACTCTTACTCTAAGGCACTCTTTGGATGGTTTAGCTTACAACTACTCAGGTAATTATATTCTAAGGTTCACAAAGATGAATCAAGCATTAAGTACACAACGAATGACCTATCGCATTACTAGATCATTAATCAACTAAGATAAGAAACAACCAATCAATATTCAATAATTAAGTTTCATACTTCCTAAGCAAACACACAAATAAATTAGCCGGACATGGAGAACATGCAAGCATACACACAAATAATCAAAGACATAATTGAATTAATGAAGTAAATACTTATCTTGATGTAAGATAGGGTGTAAAACCCTAAAATACTGTACAAGACACCTTAGGTTCGGTTTTAGGTTTTCACTCCAAAAGACTCTCCTAAAAACTGAAAAATTCGGATTCTATATATAAGATTACATATGCGACGGCGTCACCTTATGTTTCGTGACGCCGTCGTGTCGCCGTCATTAGGGTTTCGTCTTGGCCACGTTAACCTTGCGACGGCGTCACCTTATGTCCGTGACGCCGTCCTCTTCAGCTTCTGACGTCGTCTGGATTGCATCTAGGCCGTCTGAGTAGCGACGGCCTACTCTTTTACAACTGGACGTCGTCACTTGAAAATACGAGTTTTGGGTTCTGAACCGTCACAAAAATCCTCGGACGGCGTCGCAATTAGCACCTGACGCCATCGCCTTCTATTTTCAGCAGTTGTGAGTGTCTCGATTTTGATTTTGGCCATTTTCTTCATATATTCGCGCCTTTTCGTCCAAATAAGGTACCATTTTGAGGGGCCATTTTCTTCATATGTACTTAAAAAAAATGTATTCTACTATGTAGATGATGAATTATTCATCAATGCTATTAACTTGAAATAATTGGGCATGCAATTTCTTTCTTAATAGTTCTACTATTCCAACAATTGTAAGTAGTACTTTTAAATGGTCAAAGCACAACAACTAGATAAAATATGCTAGTTTGTCTTTTACCAATTATACAGTAATTAGTCCAGCTTCTAATTTAATAACTCATAAAATATGCAATTTTCTTAACTATTAAAATTTGCTTACGAGTTACGTATTTAGAATTTAGACAATTCTAATTGTCCTATCATACCTTTCTTCATTCATGAAAAGGAATATGATTTATTCTCACTCTTTATTAAGAAAAGAGGACTAGGTTTATTCTCTTATTAAAGTTGACTCTACCAAAAAACCATTACAGGCGTAGATCAATTTACCAATAAAGGAATAACCTACGTTTACGGTTTAATGTTGCATTAATACATTTAAAGAATTAGCAAAATTCAATTTCAGTATTTTCGATAATTAAACTTTTCAAGAAAATAAAATACCCAAGGTAATATTCATATAACCATAGAATTTTCTCGAAAACTAGGATCCAAATTATCGTAGTTCCATTACATCAGTTGATCTGCTAGTAACGAAAGCACATAATAGGGTAATCTGTCGAACATTAATTGGCAAACAATTTCCAATTCCTAGATCATTATGGGATTTATATTTTCCAACGCTATTGCAAATATAAACATGTTTCATCCCATCTTATGCCATTGAGTCCAAGTCTCACTTCCTTCTCAACTTAAGTGTCTAACTTAAAGAACTGCAAATATGTCCATGTAAGGTCTCACTTTACATAAAGATTTACCTCTCAATCACAATCTAGCCAAGTACTCTCATGACATAAATTGCAACTTCAAGTGTTCCTTTTAATTAGATGGCATATAACTTAATTTAAAAGGGTACTAGTTTTGATTTTATGTGGTCAAATCAAATATGTACAAAGATGTCATGCATTCATCTTGTAGCATAATTTTAATAAAAAAAACTTTTTATTACCAATTCATAAAGATCAAATTATCAAAGTTTTGATTGAGGTACTGGGTTCACCAATCAAGGAATTTAGCGTTAATTATCATCCATTATACCGTACTTTTGCATAAGTGTAAACACTTAGTGTTTCGGATAATTACCACAGAGGTGGCGCATGGAATTAAAACTAATTCGCCCTTAAGATGAGTTTGCACATTTTATGGCTTACTAAGTAGCTCCATTCGAACTTACAGAGGGCAGAGGACCACGTAAGCGCAAAAGCATAACCTTAGACATCCATTCAGTGTGACTGTGCGCACTTCTTAAATAACCCCTTTATAGTTCATTCAAATGGGTGAGCCGTTCAGTCATTGTACCAAAGTCACCAATCAATTAAACTATTAAAAACTTAACTCTTCCAAACAAATCAAATTTCGCCATTGTTTAGTCCGTATTATTTTTCTATTCAAATTACCCTTTGCTTAAAACTGTCTAACATAATAAACAAACAAGTAATAAATAAAAAAAACTACTAAAAAAAACAAACAAGTAATAAATAAAAAAACTACTAAAAAAAACAATGCGCACATAATAAACAATTTATACGTATAAACAAGTAGCCACATGCAACTTATTCGATAAAACCCTATTAATAATCAATATCTAGGTTAAATTAATGTATATATTAATTTAGGGTTTTCACTCCAACATTAGAAAGTGAGCCACATACATCGATGAATCGATTGCGTAAACCCTTAATTAAATTATATCAAATTGCACATAATTGATTCATTAATATATATAATTGGAGTCTTCCCCAATTCAAGATTTATCGTAATTAACATGTCTCAACAATTAAACAATAATCAAAGCAACTTATCCATGACTAACATGCATGTATAATCATGGATATCATAACAATTTATACAAATAAGTCACAAGATCGCATATAAAAATTCCATGACACATAACAAATTATTCATGAATTAATCACGTAACTAATATATTAATTCTAGGTTTTAATAAGGTTAGCAAACAATTTTCAAAACCCTAAAAAATTTTATGTGTATGTCGACATAAAAAAAATAGGGTACGCCCCAATTTAAAAAAAAATCGACCAAAACATAAATTAAACATAAACCCTAGATTAACATATCAAACAACATACAAGTATTTGTTTTATTACGCGTTTATGTAATTAATTACTCATTAAAAACCAATGACTCGTGATGCCACTGTTGGAATTATATAACATGACATTCAAATAAATAACTACAAAACATCAAAGTATTCAAGCGGAAGCGTATAGGATTTATTAATGAACAATTAATTAACATAAAAGAATATGCATACCTTTTCTTGATTCTAGCCAAATCCACAGACTAGCAATTAGGATGAACCCTAATTAGGGTTTATAGGATTATGTGAATTACCCCTTACCGTTTTGTAATTCAATTCAAGATAATAACAAAAGTATGTTATTACTATGTTCTTGTACACACGTACTAAACCGAATTAAAGTAATGCTAGTTTTATCAAACATAATAACTTGGTATGTGGAAAAGTTTTGGATCGACACCCACAAAGGTGTTCGACCGGTTTGGAGAGCAAAAACACACACAAACAATTTAGGGTTTAGCTTAATGAATACAAGAGATGCAAAATCAAGACCCTAAGCCTTGTATATATACCCAACTAACTTGGTGAACAAGTTTGGCTTTGTTTCCTTTTCTCCTTGGCCGATCTTTGGTAGGCATCCCCAAGGGATTCCGGAAACTTCCCAAACTTTGCAATCTAGTCCTTTTCCAAATACATTTAACGCCCGTTAATCCATTACATTAATTACTTAACGTTCGTTAGTTATTTCGTTTAATAAATAAATAAATACAACGTTTATATTTAATTATTTAACTTTAAATTCTCATACGTAAAGTGTGCAATCCCATAGTCTCGAGTTCGATCCTAACTCACGTCTACTAATTTATATCCATAAAACCAACATGTACATGGTGTTTGCATCATGTGATACTAAAAGACACTCGAATTAGCTACACCAACTGTGGATATTTAGCGGATTTTGTTGAACTTGATCCAGTTCTTCATTCTGATAAGAAGCCTTCAGGGGCTGAACTTGTTGAAGAGTGTGCTAAGAAGTTGATTTTGGAATTGGCTGAGCTTAGTGACACTAAAGTTGATCCTCAACTGCAAAAACCAGCTGCTCGGAAGGTGCAACAATATGAATTTCCATCTAGGAATGTTGAAATGAAAAGAGGTGATTGGATGTGTCCCAAGTGAGTATATGTTCAAATGTTTTCGTTATATTCATGCACCTTTCTAATATAAATGAGGTACCTAAAATTTTATAAAATTCGTGTTATTACAAGTATAAATTTTGAGTTATATTTGTTTTTTTATATATTGGAATTTTAGTGCATATTGGGATAATTGTGTGCATTCTTGTTCAAAACTGATTTGAGTATTTTTCTATCGACCTTTTATAGGTGCGATTTCTTAAAGTTTTCAAGGAATAGAAAGTGTCGTGAATGCCGGCCACTAGGACGGCCCCCTACAAGCTGGCGATGATGACGTTGAAATGAAAAAAGGCGACTGGAATTGTCCTCGATCCAGTTCTTGATTCTTATAGCATCTTTACAAACATAACCATTTGGAGCAGGGGACATGCCCAATGCTACAACATGATTATCAGCTAAGACTACAATCATTCTATACAAAGGATTAAGATGAACATTAGCAGCCTTTCAATCATATTTCTCTATATTCTGTCCCGTTTAATACTGGTTATGCAACTTGCTGCAACAAATACACGACACCTGAGCTCCTTTTTGAGACCAGTTATTTGGAAGCAAGACATCTTTGATCATGACATTATGCATGTCTACTTAGATTCAACATCTTTTTACAACTCACCCATATGAGATAAGAGCTCATTTTGATTTTAAACTCTCATAAAGTGTGCTCCACTGGATAGGAATAACCAAGTGAAATTGAACTACATTTTCTTTAACTATGAGTACACAAAACTAATCAACAAAATAAAGTAGTCTCATCTTTCATGACTCATTAAATTTGGTAATTGGTGTGTCATAGAAGGCTTCATCCAATGTATTAGACATCCATCCATAACCATCCTTCTAAACACCGCTTTCTTCATCCCAAATGCAAGCAAATATATAAACTGCAGGCAGACATTAACATGACATTTACCTTTGTCTGCCAAATATCATTTCTGATATTGATTTGTAATCAAATATATTGAGAAGATTGAGGACAAACCATCATACTCAATATACCATAGCCACCACTAGATAGTCAACACAAAACCTAATGACTACATTTCCTTTTAGACTGTGATGAAACACAACCAATTACCAAAGTTAAGCAGTCCCGTCTTTCATGACTCGTTATACATGGTAAAAGATGGTTCATACAGATAGGCTTCATCACCAGTTCAGTCGTCTATCCTTCACCCATATCCAAACACTCCATAATACCCTGACATGTTGCTTTTAGTTGACATTTAACAAAACAGTCACATTAAAGAGGTAACCTTTTCCTATGGCCTTTGAGTAGACATTCTAACTCTGTATATCTCTGCCACTTTAATCACTGCTACAGAGTTCTTGATTGTGAGGCTTAAGTGTTTGAGTCCAATATTCTCACAAATATGTTTTTATCACCACTTCAATAAAATTGCTCTTTTCTTGAAACAATCTCTGATTTCTCACTCAAAATGTAGTACACAATGGCTGCTAATGACAATCTTTGCAGAAGGCTCCATATACCATTACTCTAATGCATAGAGCTAATCTGTTGAATTAAAGGACTCAACACCATACTATGAGCTCATCGGGCTTTTTGTCCAGTCCACTATATTCCAATGTGTTGACATATTAATCATATAATATAAACACATATAATCACAAGTATGCAGCGGATTAAAGATCAAATAGTGCAAGTAATTAACCTAATCAAATTACCTTATTTACCTTTGTAAAATCGGGTACTAAATCACCTTAGTAAAATCAACCAAGAACCCTAATTTGGGTTTATGTTGAACGATCAATAAGAACCACAAGAATCAAAAGGTGACTCCTCTATTTTCTACACACACATTTTATTAACGATTCAATATAATGCTAGTTCTTGATCACGAAAACAAACCAATTACTTGTATTCAAGAACAATCAAAACCCTTGCTTTGAGAGAGGGTGTTTGATCGATCCAAGAAGAAGAAAATTGGTTTGCTTTGAGTTTGAAGTTACAAAAAATATATAGGTTCTTTTTAGTTAGAGTGTAGAGGTGTCAATTTAGAAGAAAAAAAAAACTAATTTGTAAAGCGTTCGGACACATTTAGCCTTCTTCATTTTTTGAAATAGCATTTATGACTCATTGAAAAGTTAAATGGGCACTACGATGCACATATTTTCTCTCAATTGGAAATCATTACAATTTTTTTTTAACTTATAGATATAATATATTAATTTTTTTACATATAAATGAGATTTAAAGAATTTATTTCGTAATTTTGGGTATTTTCTAAACGATTTGTATAATATGAGCCCGTTTGGCCCGTGCCTGTTTAGCTCGTGCCTGTTTATGCCCGTGCCCTTTCGGGTCCGAGCCCGTTTGGACCATGGCCCGTGTCCGCCCGTTCAGCCCGTTTTATCACCTCTATTGTAGTGCAAGAAAATCCAATTCACCTCTTTAGAAGGATGTTAAGCCGATCATAGAGTAGGGGGTTCTCGAACCTTTTTTCCTTTATTTTACACTTAACTCCTTGTATTTATCGTCTAACGACCGTTAATAAATACCGTTAAGTGTTTAACGACTATTAAGTGGTTTTTTCGTGAAATAATTAATATAATACATTATATATATATTGATTATATAAATTGAATTTTAAACGTAACGCTTGCGATCCCATAGGCTCGAGTACTTTCCGGACATACGTTTATGAAACACGTTCATCATCCAACAGCTCCCACTTGCACATATTTCAATTATAACTATTAATTACAAATAGCTTTAGACTATAATCAAGAAATGGGATCCACCCACGCCATTTCAGCTTGCGTCTCAAGAAATGGGATCCACCCACACCATTTCAGCTTGCGTCTCAAGTCTAAGGATAAACAATGAAATCATATACAAGATTTACTTAATGAATGAGATTCATAAAGTAAAATCTTGTTAGTTGGGATAGTCTGATATACAATCTCTTGAATACCATGTGAGTTTGGTAAGACTTTCCTTGAATATACAAAGTATATTACAAATCTCTCACATTTGTCTTAATTCAACCATATTCTCATATAGTTGATTGACAATGGACAGTTTAAAATAACATAAGTTATTTATGGATTTAAACATGCAAACACACGATACAACTTATTATAGAAAGATAACAAACATACCAAGTACTTTAATTCATTATAAAAATAATAATTGTTTAAACATCCCTTATCCAAATACTAAATACAGATTTACATGAGACTATTAGCTAAACGAAGTTCAATGCTCTGAGCATGTTGAGTAAGTTTTTCCTTAGGTAAGCCTTCGTAAAAGGATTAGCTAGATTGTCACCAATTTAATTTGTTCTCGAACATAGTGATATCTTCTAAGATAGTGTTTGGCGCCTTTCATAACTCCAGGTTCATTGGCGATAATAATTGCTCCAGAATTGTTGCAATACATCTCCATAGGTTTCTCGTTTTAGGGCATAACACCCAGCCCTGAAACGAACTTCCTTATCCAGACAACTTCCATCGCAGCTTCTGAAGCAGCTATGTACTCAGCTTATGTTGCAGACATGGCAGTAGTGATCTGCTTGGTACTCTTCCAATCCACTGCGCCTCCGTTAATAACAAAGACATATCCGTCTGAGACTTTTTATCGTCTTTATCGGTTTGATATCCAGCATTGCAGTAACTATTCACTTTAAGCTCTGCTCTAGGATTCCCACTGTAAACAAGAAACATATCTCGAGTAGCTCTTAAATACTTGATGTTATTTTTCATAGCAGTCCAGTGACTTTCACTTGGATTCTGTTGAAACCGGCTTATTGTATTTTGGGCAAACGTCACATCAGGTCTTGTGCATCTTACTGCGTACATGATTGATCTTACAACCGAAGCATAAGGAACATTCTGCATGCACGCCACCTCAGCATGCGTGGAAGCACATTGTGTACTATTCAAGTCAAGTCTTTCTTGCATTGGAAGATATCACTTCTCGGAATTCTCCATTCTAAATCTTTTTCAAAATGTAAGCACTTTGACTTAGTCCACTTAACTGCCTAGATCTATCTTTGTATATCTTGATTCCAAGAATATATATGCTGCATCTCCCATATCCTTAATATCAAAACACTTTTCAGGATACGATTTCACATCTTATAAACTTGGAATGTGATTTCCTATAATAATTATGTCATCAACATATAAGACAAAGAAAGTAACATTACTCCAACTAGCCTTTTGATATACACGTGGCTCATCAAAATTTTGAGTAAAACCAAATTTCTTGATTTCCTCATCAAATCTTTTATTCTAGTGCCTTGATGCTTGTTTTAACCATAAATGGATCTTTTTAGCTTGCATACACGCTTTGGCTATTTTGGATTCACAAACCCCTCCGGTTGCGCCATAAAGATGTCCTCATCTAGGCAACCGCTTAAGAAGGCGTTTTTGACATTGTCTGTCAAATCTCTTAGTCATAGTACGCAGCTATTGCTATAAGAATCCTAATGGCCAAATCTTCGAAAGATCGTTAAGTTAGATGGTGATGGTGATGGTGATGTTGATGATTATGATGTCATCATCATCATCAACTATCTGAATGATCTCTAGAAGCTTGGATTCTTTTTTCTCATGTCTTGAAAGTGAAGGTGGTATGCTCTTGCCTTACACTTATTGTGGAAAATTGCTTGCCTCTGTTAATCGGATACGTTCATGTCTATATTTATTGCTTTCGTGAAAAATTTATTTTTCCTTGCTTTCTAACATGGAAAAGTTTGATCAGCTGAACAATATACCCAATATGCAATCATTTCACACGTGGAACACGAGAAGTGGCGCTTGCTATGCATCTCGACAAGAAACGATTGTTTCAGAAGCAAGGATTGATTGAGAAGAAGAAATAAAAACGATTTTGTTACCAACAAAAAATTAGGAAAAGTTGAAACAAAGAAGAAATGAAAATGATTTTGTGTGACTTTATATGTATCTTACCTATAAGAACTGAAGCCAAAAAGAAATAAAAACGGTTTTGTGTAACTTTTTATGTATCTTACATACAAAAACAAGTGTTTCAATAATCAAATATAATTATTTTCTCTTCTACTTTTCCAATGATTACATGTTTCATTCATGTTTAGATCTTTTATTAGAACCCCATTTATCATTTGTTTATTCTCAATGGATAAAAAATGTCACTACTTTGTTTACAATTGGTATACTTCTAAAAGCATTAAATAGTGCTAAAAAGTTATTGCTGTAGCTTTAACAAGACATAAATCATAACGATTATACTTTAAAATTTTAGTAATGATATGCAGAGATTTGCTAGAAAATGTGAGAAGCTTCTGAAGAGCATGACCGAGATGGACATTTGTTGAAGTGAGATATTTGGGTTGGGTACCGTTCCTAAGCCGCCAATTAAATGGAGCCGGGTTTTTAGTTATGAAGAGAGAGAAATAAATTAAAAAATGGGATGAGAGAGGCGCCATCACTTAAATCATTATTGTTCACACGCCGAGTTAAAGATAGCCGCTCATTTTTCTTTCCCGATATGCTTTTTCCTCTTCAAAACCTTCCTCTATTTCCCACCAAATCTCCAAAAATTAAAAGGCGGCTCCATTTATACCAATGAACTTAGCATTTTTTAGAAAAAAACAATTAAAAAAATATGGATCGGGTACTGTTTAGTAGCCGCCAATTCATAAGTCAAGCCAAAGGTATCCCGACTAAGCTCTCTTCTTCCCGTAAAAAATTGTTCTTCCAACACATATAATACTATCGTATACAAACGCTCACCCGCAACGTGCGGGTTGAAATCCTCGTTAACTAACATTGGCGATCTCTGTTTGTTGAAATCTGGGCTTCATTTTCTTTAGTTGTATATTGTTAAGACTTAATAATGCACTAAAAGGTGTTTTATATAAGTGCGGCATGAAAAAGCTTATTGAGCCAAAACTTGCATTGAAAAAATTAACCCAAACATTACCTTAGAGTTGTAACCTAAATTAATCAAAAATAAACTATTCATTCCAATAATCGTAATCAAAATGCAGAATAGTCGATAAATTTAACATTTCACTAATATCATATGCGCACGAATTAGAACCATATGATCAAACATATTCCTCGTCATTCCCATTATTCCAAATGATCAAGCACAAATAACTGCCAAATATAATACATCCCAATATCCATAGAAGAACACAACAGCTTCTAGGGTTTTTAATGTTAACAGCAGTAAGCATTTCAGACAAGATTGTTGCACATGCATGATGAGTTTTTAATTTAGCTAGGTAAGTTTCATTTGACGGCTAATTAATCAATAAAGATTACAATTTTTCGTACCACTTGATTTGTTAGGTGGGAACTCAGTGGCGGATCCAGAAAACTAACATAGGGTGTGCACTATGTATTCAAGAATTTTTTTTCCGACTAACATATTTTCGGTTCGGATTGGTTTTTACGGGTCGGGGTTTTTTTGGGGTCAGAGTTTCAAAGTCACATTTTATGAGGTTTTTCGTGTCAATAATCAACTACACTTTTTGTTTTTTTTTCTTGTTGAAGATTCTTTTTTGTTCGCTTTTATTGTGCTTTTACTTGGCTTGAAAAGGCTAGAAAAAGATCTAAATTTATGAATATGCGAATTTGTATGAATAAGTTCTTACCGTAACAACATAAAGTCGTTGATTACATATTTTTCGGTTTGAGTTTGGCAAAACATAAACCGATCTTAAGCTCTAAATAAAAGTATTGAACATTTTGGGCCAGAATAAAAACAATTGGGCCAATCTCTAATCAACTGTTAGACGTGAAACGATGAAAAATACACAAAATCCATACACTATCACCTATTTTACTATCTTCTTCTTCAAGACTACTGTCAAAAGTGAGCACTTATTTTTTTTCTTTTTTCTTCCTTTGGTTTTGAACAATGGTGAGTTAAATTGAGGTATGCACTTGTAATTTTCTAGGGTTTAAGAGGGTATGCTCTCATAAATCTTTAATATATTTTATAGCTACTTCCAAAAAAATCAAAATTTTTACGCTACTCAAAATTTACACAGGGTATGCACTTGCATACCCTAACCTCAAGGTAGATCCGCCCTTGTGGGAACTGCACGTACCTGTTTAGAGCACGTGTTGAATAATTTACGAATTCGTAAAAATATCTTTTGACTTACTGATATCTAACTCGGGCATGCAGATTCATAGTTTGGAGTACATATTACGTACGTTCCTATTGCACGACTCAGCAAGGGGTGAATGAAGTGAGTTGCTCAGGTGTGTGGCATTAAATTTAGGTTTTCTAATACCATTCTTCATTGAATCATTTCTCTCATTTGTTGGTATGTTCTCATGTGACTTTAGGCATTGTCTTATGACATTCTTTAATTTAGGTTTTCTAAAATACAGATAAAGTGTTATTAATCTTGAATCTTACATTGTTTGCAACACCAATGAATCTTTGACTTAGCCTGACAATCATTCAAAGTAGAATTTTAAAAGAATATACAAAAATTTAATCTAGTTAATTAGGTTACTAAATGCATCAGAATATACATAGACAATAACATATATAGAATTTACAACAACAACAACCACAAAAAGCATAAAATCAATATATAGTTGCACAAATAGTACTCGAAATTAAGTGCAGCGTCAGGGCCATCCCATGAATTTATGAAATTTTTGAGAGCCTTGGACGAAATTAAATAATGAGGCATTTCGATAAAGAATTTTATATATAATCTGTCACCGTTTATAAGATATAATGCAATTAGTTATCTAGACGTTATAACATATTACTCATTTAAGATATTTTGCTTATTTAAATACTTTTTTTCATGAAAAATATGTGTACACATGCATATAATTATTAATGGGACAAATTTTAGGGCCTGAGTGGTCGCTCACCTTGCACACCCTCAAAGAAGGCCCTGTGTACTATGTCGCTTATTTATTCACACTCCTTGATTGCAAGGATACACTCTCTAAGGCTCAAAATAAACTTAGATTACACATACATTACAAGATTTGATTGTATAATCCTTGATTGCAAGAATACACTCTCTAAGGTTCAAAATTAACTCAGATTACACATATATTACAAGATGTGATTGTATAAGCCTTGATTACAACATGTATACATGTGTAGAAGTATGCTTCTCACTCAGAACTTGCCTTTTCATAATAAGCTCATCAACAAGTCCATGAAGGATCAATTTGCACAGACCGTCCAATTTGAAGGAAGTCTATTTGAACTCAAGGGGGTATGTTGGGGACATTGATGTCAAGTGGAAGCATACAGTACTCAATGTCAAGATTTTTCAAAATCTCGATCATTTTCTCAACCAAAAGAGCTCTTTTTATCCATCTTCCACCCATGTCCTGGAAATTCGATCGGAGTGTAAGCCATATTGATATTTTGAGCCGATTCATGTCCTCAACGTCCCTCACCACGATCATTGGTTCAAGTTGCCAGTGGTCGCTCTTGTCTTCAATGTAGCTGCAACCAAGCATGTCGAAATTATGTGATGATGAATATTTAGATTCGATAGTGTTGGATACGAATAATTACACTCATTCTAGGCACAATCAAATAAAAAAAATGCATTACTTAATACCTTTTTGTTCTTTCCTTCATGTTAGCAATTTTTCTGGCAGGAGTTGATACATGGATGTAGAAATCAATAACATCACCCATATCGGGACTACGCTGATAATTACCAATGGGCATAGTAGACAAGACATTGTTTGGGTATGCTATCTTGTGATTATCATACCTTAAAAAGGTAGTTGTCAATATATTCATCTCCTCAACTATCATTGGATACAATAAAAACATCAAAAGTTAAAAATTACAGCCCAAAAATAGAAAACAAATATAAGTTTCCGGTAGTCTATTTAAAATCTCACCTGAACCATCAATTTCGCAACGATCACCAACATCAAATGGATGCATAATACAAGAAAATAATAACCTCGAACAATGTTTTGGATCTGTTTCCAAACACGAATGCTACCAAAATTAGTTGCAAGCTTAAGAATATGAAGAAATGGGTTGTCGCTAGTTTGAATATAAGAAACCAAATGATAACTATTATGATTGCCACAACTATATTTAACATCTGATGCAGCTTGTGTGACCCGATAATCTTTATTCTTTGCTTATTATGTTTAGTTTAAAACGCCAAGGACCAGACATGTTAAAACAGAAGATAATAACTACTTGGCAGTTATTTCTGTAGGAATTCATGCAAGGGTTGCGTCGGTTCAATACACCGATTCAGAACCTATAAATATGTAATGTATTACAACGATTACAATGTTAGAACAATAATACAATTTACTTATTCAATCACTTTGCAACTTTATAATCGATCAGAAGAATAGTTGGGAACAATTGGCATCAAGAGCAAGGATTAACATACACCGAAACATTCACTATTTCTGCATAAAAACCCTAACGAGAAGCCAAAAGAAAAAGCCAGAAAGAAAAGAACACCGCTGTTTTTACTTTGGCAGGGAACGTTTTTTTTTAATCTTCCAAGGAAAAACGTACGAGTTTGGATAAGGAGAAACGTAGAAGAGATAGTGCACAATCTACTTTACGTTGAAGTTGCAAGCGTCAAAACACCAGACGATATTGGTGTCGAATTTTTCTGTTGGTAAACAACGAAAGATCAGGAAGAACGAATTGGAGACTTTGTGTATACCGGTTAGAAAAACAAAAAACAAAGCAAAACGTTGTTGTAGAGGAAGACGTATACGCAGGACGAAGGAAGTACTCAAGGAAAAGTGTGGAGTTTGTGTTGATACAACACAAGAACGACAACAACGAGAAGAGACAAACAGAAGTGACTGTTTTTGTTTCGCAGGAACGAATCTGAAAAACAAAGGACTGTTGATTCGAGAGGATTACCAAGACGTGGTAACAAGTTTGTGCGTAGGAGACTTAGGAATTTCAAGACGAAATCAAGTACAGCGAACACAAAAAAAAGGAGAACGTGTAGTGTGGTACAAAGGAGTTTTGTTAGTATCGAATCCATATAATTCGGAAACAAAACAGAAACATAACGAGACAAGGCAAGGAGGCATTAAAAGTTTTTTACTCGTTTGGCAAAAAAAATCCGAGACACAAACTCTAAAGATTGAAGTCGAAGTTTTTGAAAACAAGTAATGAGGCATAAGACAAAAAGGAATTAAAGTGGGAACAAACAACGTTGGTGAACGATCTTTACTAACAAAGCAAACGAATACATCTCGTATTCATCAAAAGTAACGAGGTCACAATTTCATTTTACTTATCCTTAAAACTAATTATTGATCCCGTAGTACTAAGATTCCCGGAAACTATAATTCTCACGTTAGAAAAGAGTACCATACTAAGATAAGTAATTCCATTAGACTAGAAAGTGAAAATAATAAACACTTTCAAAATGACAACCGATGATATAGTAACCACATCAACTACAATAAAACCCGTAACACCTGTCGCACAATACCAATGCCCTAAGTTAAAAAACACAAACTACACAGTTTGGGCTATACAAATTAAAGTAATATTAGAGGCACACGGTTTATGGGAAGCAATAGAATCAAAATTAGACACACCAGTTGATGACAAAAAGGATAAGGCAACAATCGCCTTCCTATATCAAGCGTTGACGGAAGATATGATCTTACAAGTAGCGGGTTGTAAGAAGGCAAAAGATTTATGGGATTCACTAAAGAAAAGACACGTTGGACAAGATAAAGTGCAGCAAGAACGTTTACAATCATTGATGATTGGATTTAACTCACTTCAGATGAAGGAAGATGAGACGGTGGATGCATTTGCAGACAAGTTAAATGGCTATGTCACGAAGGCAAAAGAATTAGGGAAAGAATTAGATGAATCACTTGTAGTTAGAAAACTATTAGACTCCACACCCGATAGATTCATTCAGATAGTAGCATCCATAGAACAAACAAGTGATCTAGACGACATTACCCTAGATGAGATCACTGGAAAACTCAAAGCGTTTGAGGAAAGAATAAAACTCCAGAAGGGAGGTCAAGTTGAAAGCCAGGAGAATCTACTGTTTACACATGGTGAACACTCAGATAAAGGAAAACGTTTTAACAAACGTGGAGGTAGATCGAATTACTCACGAGGAAACTGGCGGAATAATAACAACAGAAACAACTCACAAAAGGGAAATTCAAATTATAAAGGAAACCCAGACAATTCAAGTAGGAAAGACTTGAGTAACATTAGATGTTTTAAGTGTAATAAACTTGGACACTATATGAGTAAATGTAGAGCAACATCAACAAACCAGGAACAATCAAACCTTATCTTAGAAGACGATGAACCATCACTATTAATGACTATGCACGAAACCGAACACAAGGAAGTGTTGTTGAATGAAGAACGAATTCAACCAAAGAAATATGCTACAGCAGATGCGAGCATATGGTATTTAGATAATGGTGCAAGTAACCACATGACTGGTATAAAAAGTCATTTTAGAGATATTGATGAAAGCATAACAGGACGAGTACGTTTTGGAGATGGATCGTATGTACAGATAATGGGTAGAGGGTCTATACTGTTAGGTTGTAAGAACCAGGAACAAAAAGTAGTATCGGAAGTATACTACATACCAAACCTCAAGAGCAACATACTTAGTCTAGGACAACTTACTGAAATAGGTTGTAAGGTCATTATGGACGAAAATAAGCTGACTTTGTATGATATAAACAAGAAATTGTTGATGAAGGTAGAACGATCTAAGAATCGACTCTACAAGATCCAGTTACAGATAGAGGCACCTATATGTCTCTTAGCAAACATAGATAACCAAGCATGGTTATGGCACGCTAGATTAGGTCATTTAAACTTTGATGATATCAACAAGATGACTAGAAAAGGTCTAGTAGAAGGAATTCCTAGAATAAATCATGTAGGACAGATTTGTGACGCATGTTTATTTGGAAAACACAGCAGAATACCATTTCCAAACCAAGCCAAATTCAGATCAAAGAACCCGTTGGACTTAGTTTATGGAGACCTCTGCGGTCCTATTAGTCCAGCAACACACTCAGGCAAGAAACTTATTTTCTTGTTAGTAGACGATTGTACACGTTTTATGTGGGCATACTTTCTTACATTGAAAGATGAGGCATTTAGTACGGTCAAGGAATTTAGGCAGAAAATAGAAATGAAAATGAAGTCGAAAATTAGAATGCTAAGAACGGATAGAGGTGGTGAATTCACATCAAAGGAATTCACAAGGTACTGTAAGAAAAATGGAATAGGACGACGGTTGACAGCACCATACTCCCCACAGCAGAATGGAGTAGTGGAGAGAAGGAATAGGACAGTGTTATCAACTACAAGGAGTATGATGAAAGCGATGAAGTTACCATTAACTTTTTGGGCGGAAGCAGTTAAGCATGCCCTTTACATACTCAATAGGGTACCTACGAGGGCCCTGACAGATAAAACTCCATATGAGGCACTCTACGATAGAAAACCAAACTTAGAGAACCTAAAAGTATTTGGATGCACAGCTTATGCAAAGATAACGATACCTCACTTAAAGAAGCTGGACGATAGAAGCATACCATTGGTTTACTTAGGAGTAGAGGAAGGATCAAAAGCATGTAGGCTATATGACCATATAGCCAAGAAGAAACATGTTAGTAGGGACGTAAAATTTATGGAAACAAAACCGTGGGATTGGAACGAAAATGAAGAAGATACGAACACACAAGACACCTTTTGGGCTAGTTTTGTAGTAGACGGAGTTGACAATGAAAACCTTACACCAGTCAACACAGAAAACGATGACAACACGTATCATGAACAAGATCAGATTCCTGATCCAGTTTCACCAATCACACCAGAAGCATACCATTACGACCCACACTCAGAAGAGGAAGCAGAAGCTACTACTAGTTCTGTAGAGAACTCAAGAGATAAATTTGATGATACACCAATACGTGAATATAGAAATATGTCAGACATATATAGACATGCACGTAGAGTTGAACCACAAAGCTTGTTATTTACGGAAGAAGAACCCCGTAACTACAAGGAAGCATCAGCAGACGAGAAATGGATTGAGGCCATAGAGATTGAATTGGATTCAATCAACAAGAACAATACATGGACTCTTAAAACATTGCCAGAAAATCAGAAGGCAATAGGACTCAAATGGGTTTACAAGACCAAGAGGGATGCAAAAGGAAACATTATCAAATATAAAGCACGGTTAGTGGCAAAAGGTTATGTACAAGAACAAGGGATAGACTTCGATGAAGTATTTGCACCGGTTGCTCGGATAGAGACAATTCGGTTGATATTAGCATTAGCGGCATATCATGGATGGCAAGTACATCATCTAGATGTAAAATCAACATTCCTACATGGAGATTTAAAAGAAGAAGTCTACGTTACACAACCTGAAGGATTTATACAACAAGGAAACTATGGAAAAGTCTATAAGCTTACTAAAGCTTTATATGGCTTAAGGCAAGCACCGAGAGCTTGGAATGTGAAGCTTGATCAAACATTAAAGTCCTTAGACTTTAAGAAATGCAATCTCGAACAAGCAGTCTACACAAAAAGAAACAAGAACTCTACACTTATTGTTGGAGTTTATGTAGATGACTTGATAATCACGGGCACTCCAAGAAAGGAATTGGAAGCTTTTAAATCCCAGATGGAAGAAAAGTTTGAAATGAGCGACTTAGGATTGTTAGCTTATTACCTTGGGATAAAAGTTACACAGACAGGAGGAGAGATTACAATCAAGCAAACATGCTATATTAACAAGATCATAAAGGAAACGAGTATGACGGATAGTAATGATACGAAGATACCAATGGATCCAGGTACTAAGTTGGTCAAGGCGGAAGATGGAAACTCAGTTGACGCAACTTACTACAGAAGTTTAATTGGAAGTCTCAGGTACTTACTTCATACAAGACCAGATATTAGTTATTCAGTCGGACTACTCAGCAGATTTATGCAAGACCCAAAGGATCATCACCTAAAGGCAGTAAAGCAAGTAATCCGATATATCAAAGGAACACAGGAGCATGGCATAATTTATAAGAAAGAAGGCGGCTGCAAGATTACAGGTTACAGCGACAGTAGTTATGGAATCAACACTGATCAAGGAAAAGGAACTACTGGCATAGTATTTTACTTTGGAGAGTCACCCATTACTTGGTGTACTCAGAAACAACCAACAGTGGCGCTATCATCATGTGAATCAGAATTCATGGCGGCTACTGCAGCAACATGTCAAGCCTTATGGTTGAAGAGATTACTTAGTGAATTAACTGGAGAAGAAGAGAAGAAGATAACGCTGAGGGTAGATAACATTTCAGCAATAGCACTAGTCAAGAACCCAGTTTTTCATGGAAGAAGTAAACACATTGACATTCGCTATCATTTCATTTGAGAATGTGTAGAGAACGGACATATCAATGTGGAGCACGTCAGCGGAGAACTACAAAGAGCTGATATACTAACAAAGGCTCTACCAAGACTAAAGTTCACGACGATGCGACAAATGCTCGGAGTTCAAGATTTAACAAGAAGCAACGATCAAGATTAAGGAGGAGAATGTGACCCGATAATCTTTATTCTTTGCTTATTATGTTTAGTTTAAAACGCCAAGGACCAGACATGTTAAAACAGAAGATAATAACTACTTGGCAGTTATTTCTGTAGGAATTCATGCAAGGGTTGCGTCGGTTCAATACACCGATTCAGAACCTATAAATATGTAATGTATTACAACGATTACAATGTTAGAACAATAATACAATTTACTTATTCAATCACTTTGCAACTTTATAATCGATCAGAAGAATAGTTGGGACAACAGCTTGTCCACCACTGTTTTTGTGTCGTTGAGGAATAGTGCAAAAGCTCTACGTTCTCAAAATACATTAACCTACCAAACAAACGACAAAGTTTTAGCTACATTTATAATTAATTATTTATATAATAATCACATACTAAAATGAATTGGTAGTTCATAAATAACCGTACCACCCAGTGTACTAGCTAAATCTCGTTTTTTGATTACTTTGGTCGCACTTGCTTCATGAAAGAGTCGAATTGTCCTCAAAGCTTCGTCATCGCGCAAAAAGCGCATCAAATCCTCAAGTTGAATATATCTAACCAAAAGTCATACAAACAAAATCACATACATATTGGTTCTTGTAACTAAATATAATAGGGAATCTAAACACCATAAAATGATAGCTTGCTCACTTGGATCCTTGTTGTGCCACATTGAAAAATATCTTTTTGGCTGCATATTTAGCCTGGTTTTTGGTTTTTATCTGTTTAGAATTTTCGTCATCATCACTATTACCATCACCATAACCATAACCGGTCATGTCTAGAAATTGTTCATTTGAAAGAGTTAACATGCTCGTTTTTTTCTTACATGGGAACACCCGACTACATTACAGATTCATTACAAATATTGGAAAATTTGCTATGAATTCGTAACAGAAATGAAACATAATTTGTTTTATATAATGAATTTATTATCAGTTGCAAATTTCCAAATAATTGCAAAAGTTTTGTGAAGGAAATCTCAAAAAAAATTGTTACACTTTATTTTAAATCGTCTGTTGCAAACACCGTTGCAAATTTTGAAATTTTTTAACAGAACTGCAATGGTAATAAAAATTAATTTCTTTTATATTTAATTTAATCTTCCATTGTAATTTCTTTGCAAATCTTCAAAATTTGCAATAGAATTGCAACGGAAAAATATATATAAATGTAAAAGAATTAGTTAGTTTTTGGTAATGTATTAGCAACCGTTTTCTATGTCGTTGCTATTCAGTTGGTAATAGGCTGCAATGATATTTTACATATTGATCATTATATCGGATGGTATATGGAGCCGCAAATGGGTTGGTTTTTGTAGAAAAATTATACAGCATACATTTGAGCCTGTAAACTCGTTGTTATACACTTGAAACATATAATTAGTTTTACGTTTGCAAAGAGTCATGTACTTACGGGTAATACGGTAATTTATGTTACCATTATTATGTAAACTTATGGGTAATACATGTCATGTTTTACTGAAAGGGTCAAGCGTGTAAAGTTTAGGCATGTTCATAGTGCAAATCCTCATCCACTAACACTGTTAGTTGTCAAAATATCTTAGAAGTCGAGTTAAACTCATATCTCTAATACTTTACCCAAAACAAAAATTCACATCTCTAATATTTAACTTATGTACTTGACTTTACATAGACTAACGAATAACCTTTAAACACCCAAATATACACCAGCATTACAATTTACCACTAAGAGTATTCCAAATGGACAAACATATAATGTTTTCTCTATCTAGATTACCCTAAGAGCATGTCCAACCCTAACGTCATAACGGTGTTATTGAACCTTTAACGGCGTTACTGCCGTTATAACCATTGGAGGACCTGCGTTAAACCTGCGTTGGAGGGGCGGCGTTAAACAGGCAACGCCCGTTAGAGGGCGGAAATGAAAAAAAGAAAATAAAAAAATGAAGTGGGTGTTTTTTGGGATGTTATTGATGTGGGTGTTTTTTGGGGATGTTAAGGTGAAATGTTAAAGCTGATGTGGCGCTGACGTGGCTGGTGTTATTTTATAACTTGAGTTATCAATGTAAATGCTCTAAAGGGCGAGTCTTTTGACTCAGATGTACACATCTTGACCTTGGTATCCTGGTTTCTCCTTTTCGGCCTTTTTATGGCTACCCTCAAAATGTTCCATTAGTAAGGTTTGAACCCTAAACTTTTTGTGAGGTCATAAGGTGCTTTACCACTAAGCCACTTTTGTGGTGGTTATTACTACGAGTCAAGACTCTTTCATCTTAACTAATTAGTAACTTTGAAATACATACCATTAGGTAGTCTCCGGCCCTAATTATCATTTTTACAAATTCTTAGTAAATGCAAATAATGTTTGGGAAAATGGTCTAAAAAGGCATCAAAATTTTAATTTTCCTATTGTAGCATTCAACTTTCTTAATTTTTCTATTGTAGCATCCAACTTTCTTAATCATCTTATTGTATGCATCCAACTTCCTTAATCTTTATATTCGTAGACATCCAACATCATTAATTTTTTTATTGTCACATCAATTTTTGTGCGTTGGATGCTACAATAGGAAAATTAAGAAAGTTGGATGCTACAATAGGAAAATTAAAAGTTTGATGCTTACAAAAAGAAAAAGTTATTGGATACTAATTTATCTAATCCATGAAGGTCAAACATGAAAGTCAAAGTCAAACACGAAAAGTCAAATATATGTATAAGTCAAAGTGGCAGTTATTGTCGGTTAGGAAAAACAGTTATTTTTAGATTAACCGTTTTATGAAACGGTATGTTGTTTGTTGTGTCGGTTCATGGTCTATATATACCCATAAACCAAAGTCTGTAAAAACTAATGATTGATTATAATAAAAACTTAGTATATTTCATATATTCGATTGTTCATAGAAGAGAATAGACTAACAATTGGCATCAGAGCCAAACGATTCGAACCAGAGAAGAGAAACAAAACCGATTGATTCAGGGAATCAATCAAGAGACAGAAAAGAGAGACAACGATTCAGGGAATCGTTTTAGAGAAGAAAACCAAAGGATTCGAACCAGAGACGGAGAACAAGTACTAACGATTCAGGGAATCGTTCCAGAAAAGAAGAAGAGATTGATTCAGGGAATCAATCAAGAGAAAGAGAAGAGAGGAGTAAACATACCGGTTGTGCGACCGCCGCCGTATTGTTTGCCGGAGAAGAAAGAATAACCACCGCCGCCGCAGTCATCGGAAAAGTAACAAGAAATCTTAACCACCATCGATTGCAACAGGAAGAAGAGAAAAGTGATTTGCCCTAATTAGTGTAGAAGAGAGAAGCGGATTTATTTGGGTAAGAAGATTAGACCAAAGTAGCAGTGTTTTTATTTGGGAACAGAAAACAGTAAGTAACTTAAAAAAGCCCACAAGATATCTAGAAGCCCAAGAGAAATTACAGGTTTTATTTCAATACTTGTTTTTTCTATTAGTAGATTAGATTTTTCTATTACAATTCGTATTAGAAAACATTTAGAATTGCTTGAGAATTATTGTGATTAGGCAGAAAGTTTAAGTTCGACCATTATTAGGCAGAAAGTTTAGAAGTATTAAGATTATATTGTTTTTAGAAGTTGCATATTACTATTGTGGATTAGAAAGAAGAATTTAAGGTCGACTATTATTAGAAGTATATTGGTGTTAGAAGAAAATTAAATCGAAAGATATGACGGGAGATAAAAACGAAAACAGAGTTATTTTCACCACATCGTTACCATCATATCAATGCCCAGTTTTAAGCAACACAAATTATACATTATGGGCATTAAGAATGAAGAAGATATTAACGGCAAATGGAGTATGGGATTTAATAGAAGGAGTAAGTACATCAAAAGAGATTGATGTAAAAAAGGATAGTTCGGCGTCAGCATACCTATTTCAAGGGTTACCAGAGAATTTGCAAATGCAAGTTGCGGGATGTGAAACATCAAAAGAAATTTGGGACTCTCTAAAGTCCAGATTTATTGGAACAGAAGATGTACAACAAGCACACTCGCAACAACTCAAATCAGAATTTGAGAGACTTGTGATGAAAGAAGATGAATCAATAGATTCATTTGCTGGGAGGTTGATGAGTATTATTACAAAGGCTGCTACATGTGGATTGACGTTTGATGAACAAACAAAAGTACGAAAATTATTGAATGCAGTGCCAGATAAGTTTGTACCAGTAGTAGCAACCATTGAAATGGTTGTTGATTTTAAGAAAGCAAAATTAGAGGAGATTATTGGAAACTTAAGACGTATGAAGAAAGGCTTAAGTTTAGAAAAGGAAGTGAGGAAGATAATAGTGAGAAATTGTTATTCACACGTCAAGGGAATAACAGAAATTATGAACGCAACTATGGAAATGATAGACGAGGAAGTGGTAATCAGACACGAGGAAGAGGCCAAGGAAGATTCACAAGAGATAGTAAGAATGGAGATAGTTATGATAGAAATAAGAGAAACCATGGAGATCAAAACTACCAGAGGAGAGACTTTAGAGAAATAGAGTGTTATAATTGTCATGAGTTTGGACACTTTGCTGCAAATTGTCCAAAACCAAACCATAGAGAAGAAAAGCAAACCTTGTGTTTGAAGATGACGAACCAGCACTATTAATGGTTACTAGTAAAGTTGAAAAGGAGATAACATCCTTAAAGGAAGAATCAAGAAGGAAAGGAATTGTCATTGAGAAGGATGAAATTCAAAGGAAAAGTTAGTAGATATGCGGTCAGAGATAGAAATTGATTTGAAGAGTAAATTAGAGTTTTGGAAGTTTGAAATGCTTCAAGAGTTAGAGATTGAAAAACAAGAGTTTGAGACGAAAATAAGAAATAGAGAAATGGCATTTGAGAAACAAATGCATAGAGAGTTAGAGAACCTCAAGAAGTTGAGAGATTGCACAAGCAAAGAGATGAAAGAGTTAAAGACAGTAAGAGAATTGTTTGAGAAAGAGAACCATGAAGTTGTTTCAAATGAGAAACATCTAGAAGAAGAAAGAGTTGACAAAGGCGAATGCAAGAAGCATCAAGAGACGCCATCAAGACTTCAAAAGGAAAGCCAGATTGAGAAAGATATTAAATCATGCAACAAGAAAGTTGAACCAGAAGATCGTGATACAAGTACTACAAGAAACAAATTGTTGGATCGTGAAATGAAGCAAATGAAGGAAGATAGTGACAAAGGTAATAAAGATGATCGAGATGAGATTGAAGACAAGGAAGAAAGAAGACCGATCAAGGAGAAAACTCAAGACATATTTAGTGTTGAAGATCAAGACAAAAGAAGTGGAAACAAGCCAAAGTTCAAAGATAAAGATGATGGAGCTTGAAGATATCGAAGACATGGATTAATAAATTAGGGAGGAGTATTGGATACTAATTTATCTAATCCATGAAGGTCAAACATGAAAGTCAAAGTCAAACACGAAAAGTCAAATATATGTATAAGTCAAAGTGGCAGTTATTGTCGGTTAGGAAAAACAGTTATTTTTAGATTAACCGTTTTATGAAACGGTATGTTGTTTGTTGTGTCGGTTCATGGTCTATATATACCCATAAACCAAAGTCTGTAAAAACTAATGATTGATTATAATAAAAACTTAGTATATTTCATATATTCGATTGTTCATAGAAGAGAATAGACTAACAATTGGCATCAGAGCCAAACGATTCGAACCAGAGAAGAGAAACAAAACCGATTGATTCAGGGAATCAATCAAGAGACAGAAAAGAGAGACAACGATTCAGGGAATCGTTTTAGAGAAGAAAACCAAAGGATTCGAACCAGAGACGGAGAACAAGTACTAACGATTCAGGGAATCGTTCCAGAAAAGAAGAAGAGATTGATTCAGGGAATCAATCAAGAGAAAGAGAAGAGAGGAGTAAACATACCGGTTGTGCGACCGCCGCCGTATTGTTTGCCGGAGAAGAAAGAATAACCACCGCCGCCGCAGTCATCGGAAAAGTAACAAGAAATCTTAACCACCATCGATTGCAACAGGAAGAAGAGAAAAGTGATTTGCCCTAATTAGTGTAGAAGAGAGAAGCGGATTTATTTGGGTAAGAAGATTAGACCAAAGTAGCAGTGTTTTTATTTGGGAACAGAAAACAGTAAGTAACTTAAAAAAGCCCACAAGATATCTAGAAGCCCAAGAGAAATTACAGGTTTTATTTCAATACTTGTTTTTTCTATTAGTAGATTAGATTTTTCTATTACAATTCGTATTAGAAAACATTTAGAATTGCTTGAGAATTATTGTGATTAGGCAGAAAGTTTAAGTTCGACCATTATTAGGCAGAAAGTTTAGAAGTATTAAGATTATATTGTTTTTAGAAGTTGCATATTACTATTGTGGATTAGAAAGAAGAATTTAAGGTCGACTATTATTAGAAGTATATTGGTGTTAGAAGAAAATTAAATCGAAAGATATGACGGGAGATAAAAACGAAAACAGAGTTATTTTCACCACATCGTTACCATCATATCAATGCCCAGTTTTAAGCAACACAAATTATACATTATGGGCATTAAGAATGAAGAAGATATTAACGGCAAATGGAGTATGGGATTTAATAGAAGGAGTAAGTACATCAAAAGAGATTGATGTAAAAAAGGATAGTTCGGCGTCAGCATACCTATTTCAAGGGTTACCAGAGAATTTGCAAATGCAAGTTGCGGGATGTGAAACATCAAAAGAAATTTGGGACTCTCTAAAGTCCAGATTTATTGGAACAGAAGATGTACAACAAGCACACTCGCAACAACTCAAATCAGAATTTGAGAGACTTGTGATGAAAGAAGATGAATCAATAGATTCATTTGCTGGGAGGTTGATGAGTATTATTACAAAGGCTGCTACATGTGGATTGACGTTTGATGAACAAACAAAAGTACGAAAATTATTGAATGCAGTGCCAGATAAGTTTGTACCAGTAGTAGCAACCATTGAAATGGTTGTTGATTTTAAGAAAGCAAAATTAGAGGAGATTATTGGGAAACTTAAGACGTATGAAGAAAGGCTTAAGTTTAGAAAAGGAAGTGAGGAAGATAATAGTGAGAAATTGTTATTCACACGTCAAGGGAATAACAGAAATTATGAACGCAACTATGGAAATGATAGACGAGGAAGTGGTAATCAGACACGAGGAAGAGGCCAAGGAAGATTCACAAGAGATAGTAAGAATGGAGATAGTTATGATAGAAATAAGAGAAACCATGGAGATCAAAACTACCAGAGGAGAGACTTTAGAGAAATAGAGTGTTATAATTGTCATGAGTTTGGACACTTTGCTGCAAATTGTCCAAAACCAAACCATAGAGAAGAAAAAGCAAACCTTGTGTTTGAAGATGACGAACCAGCACTATTAATGGTTACTAGTAAAGTTGAAAAGGAGATAACATCCTTAAAGGAAGAATCAAGAAGGAAAGGAATTGTCATTGAGAAGGATGAAATTCAAAAGGAAAAGTTAGTAGATATGCGGTCAGAGATAGAAATTGATTTGAAGAGTAAATTAGAGTTTTGGAAGTTTGAAATGCTTCAAGAGTTAGAGATTGAAAAACAAGAGTTTGAGACGAAAATAAGAAATAGAGAAATGGCATTTGAGAAACAAATGCATAGAGAGTTAGAGAACCTCAAGAAGTTGAGAGATTGCACAAGCAAAGAGATGAAAGAGTTAAAGACAGTAAGAGAATTGTTTGAGAAAGAGAACCATGAAGTTGTTTCAAATGAGAAACATCTAGAAGAAGAAAGAGTTGACAAAGGCGAATGCAAGAAGCATCAAGAGACGCCATCAAGACTTCAAAAGGAAAGCCAGATTGAGAAAGATATTAAATCATGCAACAAGAAAGTTGAACCAGAAGATCGTGATACAAGTACTACAAGAAACAAATTGTTGGATCGTGAAATGAAGCAAATGAAGGAAGATAGTGACAAAGGTAATAAAGATGATCGAGATGAGATTGAAGACAAGGAAGAAAGAAGACCGATCAAGGAGAAAACTCAAGACATATTTAGTGTTGAAGATCAAGACAAAAGAAGTGGAAACAAGCCAAAGTTCAAAGATAAAGATGATGGAGCTTGAAGATATCGAAGACATGGATTAATAAATTAGGGAGGAGTATTGGATACTAATTTATCTAATCCATGAAGGTCAAACATGAAAGTCAAAGTCAAACACGAAAAGTCAAATATATGTATAAGTCAAAGTGGCAGTTATTGTCGGTTAGGAAAAACAGTTATTTTTAGATTAACCGTTTTATGAAACGGTATGTTGTTTGTTGTGTCGGTTCATGGTCTATATATACCCATAAACCAAAGTCTGTAAAAACTAATGATTGATTATAATAAAAACTTAGTATATTTCATATATTCGATTGTTCATAGAAGAGAATAGACTAACAAAAGTGGCAAGTTAGATGCCTTTTTAGACCATTTTCCCATAATGTTTTACACAAACTTGTCTTCTCTTTGGCTTCTATCTCAACTAACATTGGTTCAAGCTCACTCGGCCTACATGGTATCATGACCGAACGTTCATGGTCAAACCCATATTCTTCGGTTGCTTGTTCCATTAGCCTTACAAACGAATCGTGCTTAAGATAAGACAAAGGAACAACAAATACTTTCATCATATCCATCAACTGCAATAACCGTAAAGTGCCCTTGTTTTGATGTCTTTTTTTGGGGTAAAAGGGTTACCTCAGTAAAATATTATTACTTCTACAAAGGTGAAGAACGGTGGGATCACCCTGGTCCCATGCATCCTAAAGATGCCAACGGGACCCTCCCCCAAAGACCCAGCCCCAGGAAATGATCACCTGTCCCAGTGACTGTACTTATCATAAGGTGGGCTTTGAACCCTGGCCATTTTCTCCAATAGGCTCCTCGTTGACCAGTCAATCTGAGTATTTGCAGTGGGGGGATGGTACCAATTGAAAGCTTTTAGGCCGATGGAGAGATTCGAACCCCGGTCTATTGACACAAGGTTGGAAGCTATTACCATTGGACTAAAGGCCCATTGGTGGTAAAATATTGTTACTTAAAAAGAAAACAAATCAGTTCAACGGATGTGGGTGAGTCCCACACCTCAACCCAAGGCAAACTAAAAGCGTTTACAGTGCTTAAGACCTAAACTAGCATAAGAAATAACATGTCATACTTATGCAAAATAAAAAAGAACGGCCTATCTAAACTGACCAAAGAGACTAATGTCATATGTATTAGCAAACTTCAAATGTGCATGATCACAATCATCAAACTCATCATCGACATAAGGTTTTTGGTCACAGGTGTCCTCCTTCTACTGCTCCAATAAGCACTTCATGCCCACTCCACTACCACTTTTAGAACCGTCAAATGCCATAAAACTTGTGGTTTCATTGTAGTCCTCAAGAACTTCGAGGTACCTATAGAAGCAAATAGTCTCTTTTGCAACTTCTCTACCATCGTAGTAATGGTGCTCCTTCTAGACATTTTGCACATTGGACATGTGATCCTTTTTAGTAAGATAAGTTTTTGATAGTATGCTTATTTATATTGTTAATAGTAAGCTTATATATACTAATGGGCATTTGGACGTACAATCTAAATGGCGTGCATGCGTGCACGTATATATGAGTACATTGTGTCTTTGTCTATGCTAGCCTGTACGAGCCTAGAATGAGGGGTTTTGAGACAAGAGATTGTAACACATGATGGGTTTTTGGTTTAGATACGTATATTTCATTTGCCGGCTAAAGGTTACAATTTTTTGTACCACTTGATTTGTGAGATGGGAACTGTAAGTACCTGTTTAGAGCACGTGTTGAGAAGTTGAATATTTTACATATTCATAAAATTATCTTTTGATTTACTGATATCTAACTCGTACGTGCAGATTCATAGTTTGGGGTACATATTTCGTTCCTACTGCACGACTCATGATCGAGGGACAAATGAAGTGAGTTGCTCAGGTGTGTGGCATTAAATTTAGGTTTTCTAATACCATTCATTGAGTCATTTCTCTCATATGTTGGTATGTTCTCGATCTTGTGACTTTAGGCATTGCCTTATAACATTTTTCAATTTAGGTTTTCTAAGTTACAGATAAAGTGTTATTAATCTTGAGTCTTACATTGTTTTGCAACACTAATGAATCTTGACTTGGCCTGACAATAATTCAGAATAGAATTTCAAAAGAATATACAGAACAATAAAGTTAATTAGGTTACATACTTTAAAACAATCTTACGAATAGGATGAAAGAACAATATACTAAATAATGAACCAAAGACCTTTGGTCTAGTGGTATGTGAGATATATTGTGAGAGGTGATATAGGGTGTGTGAAAAAAATTATCGTTAAAAAAAAATGTATATACTGTACTAAATAATGAGAACATAGATAAATTAAGTGGTGATCGATGCACTTATGGTCGTTTTGGTACAAATATTAGCTACTAAATGCGTCAGAATATACATAGACAATAACATTGGATTTACAACAACAACAATAACAACCAAAAAAAGCGTAAAATCAATAGTTGCACAAATATTACTCGAAATTAAGTGTAGCATGACACTTCTTAATTTGGTTGCTTTATTCACTCCTTGATTGCAAGAACACACTATCTATCAAGGCTCAAAATTAACTCAAATTACACATAGATTACAAGACTTGATTTCATAAGCCTTGATCACAACATTTATACATGTATAGAAGTATGATTCTCACTCAGAACATGCCTTTTCATAATAAGCTCATCAACAAGTCCATGAAAGATCAATTTGCACAGACCGTCCAATTTGAGGGAAGTCTGTTTGAACTCAAGGGGGGTATATTGCGGACATTGATGTCAAGTGGAAGCATACGGTACTCAATGTCAAGATCTTTCAAAATCTCGATCATTTTCTCAACCAAAAGAGCTCTTCTTATCCATCTTCCGCCCATGTCTTGGAAATTCGATCGGTGTGAAAGCCATATTGATATTTTGAGTCGATTCATGTCCTCAACGTCCCTCACCACGATCATTGGCTCAGGTTGCCAGTGGTCGCTCTTGTTTTCAATATAGCTGCAACCAAGCATGTCGAACTTATGTGAAGATGAATATTTAGATTCAATAGTGTTTGGATATGAATAGTTACACTCATTTAAGCCATAATCAAATTCATAAAAAATGCATTACTTGATTACCTTGTTATTCTTTCCTTCATGTTAGCAATTTTTCCGGCAGGAGTTGATACATGGATGCAGAAATCAATGGCATCACCCATATCGGGACTACGTTGATAATTACCAATGGGCATAGTACATAAGACACTGTTTGGGTAGGCTATCTTTTGATTATCATGCCTTAAAAAGGTAGTTGTCAATATATTCATCTCCTCAACTATCATCTGGATACAATAAAACCATCAAAAGTTAAAAATTACAGTCCAAAAATAGAAAAGAAATATAAGTTTCCAGTAATCTATTCAAAATCTCACCTGAACACCATCAATCTCGCAACGATCACCAACATCAAATGGATGCATAACAAACAGGAAAATAATAGCCTCGAACAATGTTTTGCATGTGTTTCCAAACACGAATGCTACCAAAATTAGTTGCGAGCTTAGGAATATGAAGAAATGGGTTGTCGCTAGTTTGAGTATAAGAAGCCAAATGATAACTATTATGATTGCCACAACGATATTTAACAACTGATGGAGCTTGTCCACGGCTTTTTTTGTGTCGTTGAGGGATAGTGCAAGAGCTCTACGTTCTCGAAACACATTAACCTAGCAACAAACGAAAAAGTTTTAGCTACATTTTTAATTAATTATTCCTATAATAATCACATGCTAAAATGAATTGGTAGTTCATAAACAACCGTACCACCCAGTGTTCAAAATCTTGTTTGCTGATTCCTTTGGTCGCACTTGCTTCATGAAAGAGTCGAATTGTCCTCAAAGCTTCGTCATCCCGCAAAAAGCGCATCAAATCCTCAAGATAAATATATCTAACCAAAAGTCAAACAAACAAAATCACATACATATTGGTTCTTGTAACTAAATATAATAGGGAATCTAAACACCATAAAATGAAAGCTTACTTGGATCCTTGTTGTGCCACATTGAAAAATATCTTTTTTGCTGCATATTTAGCCTGGTTTTCGGTCTTTATCTGTTTAGACTTCTCGTCATCATCACTATCACCATCACCATCACCATAACCGGTCATGTCTAGAAATTGTTCATCTGAAATAGTTAACATGCTTGTGTTTATAACATCTATCATCCTGTTCATATTCCAAGCAGAAATATTCTTCTGATTAAATCTGTGCAAATGATCAATGGTGATCCCGTTGACATGCTTTTTAGGAGGACTATTTGCTTCTTTTTTACCCATCACGGGTGTACTAGGCCTCGATCCTCCAATACTTCTAAAACCCTTAACAATATTTGCACCATCACTTTGAAGTTTCTCAACCTCTTCCATCATCCAGTCTTCCTCCTTTTGTTCCTTTTGAATTTCGATCACAGGACGGCCGGAGAGTGTTTCAATCACATATTGGTTAAATAACGAGTCTTGAATCCGATCAAAAAACTTGCTGACATGGAAATTCGAAGCAAGAACTTTAATAATTAAAGTTTTTAATAACCATACAAGAGTTCCCACCAAAAGACAAATCCAAATTCTGGTAACATAAGGTAGGACCTTTTTTCCGTAGATGGTCCTTTCAACCTTTTTATCGAATATAATTTGCCAAGCTAATAAAACCAAACCCAACCAAATGCAATTTTGAACTGCACTTTTTAACCCGTAAACAAAATAAAGAACGCGTTTTCTCAATAAAAAACTTCGTTCAGTAAAAAACACCAAGACTCGAATTCCCCATCCAGAAACTAATCTCCCACAAATGATAGCAAATATCATAACTTCCCATTTCCACCATTCGAGATCATAGAACTTTTTTCTTTTTAGTTTTGGTGACACAAGTGTGAAAATTAAAGCACTAATGATAAATATCAAACCAGTTAGCTGAAGTAAAGTCCACTTGTTATACCTTAGTTGCTTATACTCGTCCGGTAGATCTTCAACCATTGAAATATCATCTTCTTCAGTATCACCAAAACTTTTCCCTTGTGTCTCATATTTCGGCGTATTATGGGGTGACTTAATGTGAATTTCTTGTTGATCCATTAACCTTGATTTTGTTTTCATCCTCATTAAAGATGATTTTCGCTTAAAATGAGAATTTGGAGAACAAACCACGACATGTTCCCCACTACGACCAAAGCTACTGCTACGAGCAGTTGCATTGGATCGTCGTGGTTCACTAGTTACTTCATCCAACGAAACCCTAATCTCTTTTGGAGTTACATGTCCGTAGTTATTAGGACTTTCTTGAAACTGTGTACGGAGCATTGTGGGATCCGACATGGTTGTGGTTGTTTAGTGATATGATGCTAGGAAAATTTGATTTCAGGATTAACAAATATTGGGTTGAGATATGATCAAACAATGGTTTTTGTGTAAACTTAACAAAGGAGGGATGATAGTTTAAATGTGAAAGCACAAGGCATTTAATAGTTTTTGTAAGGGATGAAGAGTGTTTTTGAAAGTTGAAATTGATAAAGACGTGAGACATGGCGGGGAAAGAAAGTCCAAACTTTATACTATGCTTGCCTTCGTCATGTTTTTAAAATGACTATCCCTGTTTGCTCAAATATCTACTTATTTTCAAAATGACTATCCCCGTTTGCTTTTTTAATGCATCAAATACATTATGTTGAGCGTTGAACGTTGTGATGTTTAATGCTCGTTTGTCAAACAACAAGTAGCTTTATCTATTTTTTCGACATGCTCATTTTCTGACACTCCATGAAGTAGCATTTGGGAGCGTTGAGCATTTAGAAGTGTATTACACATTATGATTACACCTACAACTTCGTTACTTACTCAGCTATACTTTAGGGTCATTTGTAAATATAGTTGTGATTTATCTTTTAATGCTTTATGACTCAAAAGAGGTCTCTACAATTGTATTATAAATACCGGTAATAGTAAATTTATGGTGGGTTTGTTTATCATGTTGTGACTTGTGAGTTTGATTTGTGATGAAGATTTGTAAATGTGTTTGTTGATGAAGATTATGTCTTTTGATTTTGATTATAGATGATTTTAAATTTTGGATTTGTAACTGTTTGTTGAGTGTTAAGATGTGAGATGTTACAGATGTAGTGTAGATGTAAATAGTGTGTTTGTTGATTTTTTTTTTTTTTTTTTTTTTTTTTTTTTTTTTTTTTTTTTTTTAAGATTTGAAATTGGTAGTTTGGATGTTGAGTGTTTTTCTGAGATTTGTGGAGTGAATTTGTAGTATGTAGAACATATAAGAGAGTTTGCTGGAAAAATTGAGCTTGCCGGATGATATTGACCGCCGAAAAAATTGCTGGAGAAGATGGTGGTTATTGGAATTTGATGAAAAGTATGAAGTAGCAACTGCTACAAATATATATTACTTCCATGTCAAATTTTTAAATAAATATAAAAACGTAATTTATTTTCTCCCTCAACAAGTAGCATTTAACAGCCAAATCCTCGTTGAATTTTATTTTTCCATTAGAAGGGGCTCGCACATGTTCCGTAGCTAATTATCATATTTTCTTAAAATAGAACGCACTCGAAATTTTGGTTGGTGATAATGGTAATGAAAACACATATTACCTAAGTGTTCAAATTTTGAAAAGTTTGTTTGTACTTAAGGACTTTAACTCGATTATTTATGACGAGTTTTACCTGCAATTTTTATACATTTAGCGATGACACTTGATGATTGCCTTTTAATACCACTTTTTCATAAACAAATGTCAAATAGAAACGTCACTAAGCTGAAAAAGAATTTTAAACACCTGATCGAAAAAGAAATCTTAGATTCTCCAAACAAAATTTGAGTGCATTTTAAACCAAAATATTGTTTTCTATCGTTTTGTAAAATAAATCCTGGAAAATAATATTTTTTCCTTAAAAGTTGTATTAAAAAAACCATTCTAACGGGCCATATGCAAACCCACATGTCTACAAAAGAAGGCTTAAGAAAAATCAAATTTGATTCCCCATACGAATTTCTTTTATATTTTAGTTTATCTTTAATTCAATTTATAATTTGGTATTTAATTTCTTTTATATTTTAGTTTATCTTTAATTCAATTTATCCATTAATGATGAATTTGGTATTTAGTATTGGGGGTCTTTTAGCATATCCTTAATCCACTATGAGAGTTTGTAAGATCACATTCTAATTAACGTAAACACAAAAATGTGGTGACTTGATGATGGTGGTGTGGTGTTCGTGACAAAGAGAGGAGAGGAGAGGAAGACCGAAAAGATGAGAGGGTTTCTATTATCACACACTAGTTACACCTACAAACACATATACAAGTGAGACTTGTGTGCATCATATACCATCCCAACGCCTCCCCTATAGGCTTGGCCTTGGGTTTGGTTCTTGGGCTTGGCTTAGGATTCTTACACTATTAGACTAAAACATATAGCCTATTAGCTTAGTTCCTTTAGCCTGAACCTAGACTCTTACATATTCTATAACACCGTTACAAAGTTCCTAAATGTAGAATGACTATCACTTCTATTATTATAAGTAATGGTAACAATCTTCTCCTAAAGGATGTCATTCCTTAGATATCTTGGATGCATTGTTTTGAGATGGTCTTTTTTTGTCTTGGTCTTTGAACCTTGATTATTGAAATAGATGAGTCTTGATTCTTTGCTCTTTTATGCTATGTGATCTCATGACCTAAATTTGCTTTCTTTTCATGCCTTCGATCGATATCTTCATCTTGTCTTTTTTACATTCTTTCAAACATACTCACACGTCTTGTATAACTTTGATCTTCATACTTAATCTTTCCTCATTTGACATATGAACTTGTTCTTGACGTTCTTTGTTTAGATCTTTGACTTTGATGAAATACTTTGTCTTTATCTTGATTTCTTTGTCCTGAACATTCTTGATTTGAGCTTTGTTGAGGATTATATGTGTAAGTATGAGTATGTGAAAGTAAAGATATCGATGTAGATGGTGGTGCATCTCGAGTGGTTAACATCTTTTGTAGCTGCAATACTAAGGTAGATAATAATCATGTTAGGCCAATTGATTATTGCGAATCTCCTCTAAGAGAATTGATCCACTACAATCTTTCTACTGATGAATGTCCTAATCCCATTTATAACACCCTGAAAATGTGCCCAAGGTATTTTATTACAAGATTTCCATTGGAATAGTTGACCATGACTTTTATAAGTTTAAAAGACTTACGGGATTGGTTAGTCAAGCCCGATAGTCAAACTATAAGTATTAAATGTTATGTAAATGGTTATACAAAATATGATTTGTCATAATTATAAGAAAGATGAACTTAAAGACTAATGTTGTCAAGTAGTAAGTACGTTATAAAGTTAGTGTGGCCAAAATGAGAAGAATAGCAGTTAAGAGACCTAATGTGCCAATTAGGCAAACTTTCAACTAACAAATATCTGGATACTTCTCATAATATCAAAATGGTTCCATGATTTTTTTTGTGTATATGATGTCGCTTCAACAAGAAAGGAGGGAAACAACATGAAGTCTTAATGATCAATGGAAGAAAGATCGGTGTTTAGATTCAAGTAATGAATCCCTTTCTATGTCCATATGCAAGTAAGTAATCCATATTTATGTTTAATTGAAGAACTAAGAGTTAGGGTTTATGTACCCAATTTGGGAGAATTAGGTAAATGGTGTTTTGAAGCTAATTAAAGATTATAGAAATTATGAGATGATTATATTGGGTCTACGTTAATAATTTAATGTGGTTAATTATCAATTAATCATTGGATGGTTATGTGATAATTAGAGGTTTTTAAAGAGGAGCCATGGTTTTAGTAATCATAGTTTAGTAACTTGATTATGTGTTTATGATAATAGTGATTTGGCCTAGATTGCAAGGGTAGAGATGATGATGTACTTGGTTTCATTAGCTTTGGATCAAGGTAAGTAAACCGGTCATTATATCTTGTTATAATGATTCTACACATTATATGAAAGTTAGGCAAGGTGGATTAAGCTAAGGTATGCTGATGTTCAACCTATAGGAAATGTTATGCTTAAGTGAATTAAGGTATGTGTTAATGTTTAATGGTTTGCAATGGTTAATGAGTTATGATGTATATGAATGTCTATGATAACATGATATGATCACTTTACTTACTAAGCTTTATGTTTACGGTTTAAGATGTTAATGTTTTATAGGTCCATACGTGATGGTGATGGTATGCATTGGATTAAGGCTTATGGATTGCTAGAAGGAAGTTAGAAGATTTGTAAGAATGGTAAGAAAGTAGGAGCTTAGGTAGATACCGAGCTCAAGTCTATGTTGTACCCCGAGAGTCTAAAAGGTTTTGTAAACTTGTTGTCAAATTTCAGGGTATGTGTCGTAGTCGTTGAAGTAATGGAGTCGTTAATGGTATGTCATAGTATGATTTAGTGTATGGTCTTGTCTAAAGGGGTGTTTGGGATAATGTGTAATTATACCCATTTTGGGTTGTAAGCGGGTTAATGATTATGAATATGATTTATTATATTAAGTTAATGATTTCTAGAAGGTTTGAAGTAATTCAGAAGTGGTAAAGGTTGTATGTAATGAAAATGGGTCAAAACATGTATTTTACTTAATACCCGTCATTTTGTAAAGTACCATTCCGAAGGTCATTTGGTTAATGCATGGAAATGATATATATATATATATATATATATATATATATATATATATATATATATATATATATATATATATATATATATATATATATTTGTATGAGGTCTTAATAAATTCTGGAAATTTTTGTGTCTTCCCGAGTAATTGAAGTCGTTTTCCGAAAAAATTGGTCAAAAGTGCATAAAAGAGATATGCAGAAAAAATGGTGTTTGGAACAAGGTCCTTTTTAACCCATTTTGGGTCAAACGGGTTAAGAATTTTGGAAAAACAATTTATATGGTTAATTGTTTGTAAAGTGGTTAAAATATTTGGAGAACTAGTGGAGAACTAGTCGCAGTTAGTTATTGAAAAATCATATCTTTAAAACGGTAAGTCGTCACGGGTCCTGCCACCAGGCGTTTCAAAGGTAATCGAGTCTGGTTTCATGTAAAAATACTTTCTAGGGTCAGTTTGTTATAGAATTATACCAGTTTAATGATTTTTTTATAGTGGTTCAGTTTTAAGTCAAGTCATTTTCGCGTTAAAGTTTTTAATTTTTGATTATTTTAAGTCGCATCGTTAACGGGGTGTTACACCATTCACCTTGGTCGGGCGAATCAGCCATACTAATCCCATTAGGGATAGTTATCAATACATTGGATGAATCCAACTAAAGACCTACAAAGGCTATTCTAGAATAAGATGCCACGGTAAATACTTTTCAAATCTTTACAAAGGCTATTCTAGAATAAGATGCCACGGGAATGCTTACAATAATTTCGTTCAGTCGTTGAAGTATACCGAGATATCACTCCACGACTATAGACCGTTTGATGCATAAGTGATCACCGTAACACTAAGCTTAATTCATAAAGAATTAACGAAGTGACATACTGTCAGTGTTGTTTGATGTTGAAACTGGCAGGAATTTTTGTTCAATCACGAAGTATCATAAGTATGAATCCTCTATGAATGTTCTGGCAAGATTACTAAGATCTGCAGAGGACTCTAAGATTACAATTTGTGTTCTTGATGATGAATAACAAATCTAGATTGGCATGTGTCCTAAAATATATTTTTTATGAATCTCGTTTGGCTCTAGACCCAATTTGTGCATTTTGGTTTAGTGAGCGGTGGTTGGAGCAAAATGATAGGATTTTATTTATGATTATCAACACGACTCAATCCTCATCCAAGAAGGTATGATAGTCCAATGATGTGCTTCTTGTCCAACATAACTTGTAAATCTCAAGGAAAACAAACTACACCACACGTAAAATTGGCGGCAAATAAAATATAATGCTTGAATACATTATTGAAAAGTAAATAAGACATAATGTTTGCAAAAATAAATTATACACAAAACAGGAAATTTAAAATTTTTGAAAATTTTCTACATAAAAAAAATGTAGAAAATAATTTGTGCTACAATACCTGACGCCGTCACTCTGTAAAGGTGACGTTGTCAGGAAAATCTGACAAATTTATTTTGTTTGTTTTCTAAAAATTTCTGAGAAAGTCTAACTTCCAAAACCTGTATTTCCTGCAAAAATTTATCTTGACTCTATATAAACATTTGACTCAAACAAGCACACAAACAAGATTTAATATATACTAATTATAAATTATAAATTTTTTCAATTTTGAATTTCATTCTTTAATACAACAAAACATTTCCCTACACTTATTTTTTTGTATAATACTTTTATCGGGAATAGATCCAGAAAGAAGAAAAATTAAAAGGAGAAGATAAGAAGAATCCCTAGCCACATATTTTAAATTAGAGTGAGATTTTTAAGGAGAGATACATCAATATTTGTGGGTGTATCTAAAATGTGTGGTTGTGTTTTCTTCTTATTCATCTCATTTTAATTTTTCTTCTTATTTGATCCTAACTCTACTTTTATATACAATTAAGACGAAGTTAAAAACAAAATAAAGCATTTTCACAGATTATTCAAAACATGAAAAATTAACCAATTATAATCAAGAATATATAAGACACAATCCTAAAAATAAAATTAAAACATAAAAACAAATAAACAAACGTACTTAACCACCAACAATAGCATAAACCATAAACCTTAAGATAAATAAATGCCAAATAAAAAAAATCATCCAATCCTAGCTATTACACAACCACAATTGTTTTAAGACACAATCATAAAGTGTTCATAAAACATAACCACTAAACTACTCAATCATCGCAGTCAGGAGCAGTGCTAAGACGGTAGTCATAACCATCAGGCAGGGGTCTCGTGTACCCGAAAGCTGGGTAGTCATGCCCACGGCCGGGAAATGGATCAATCTGCATGTGGGGTCCAAATGATCACACATAGAAAGGTACTGCACTTGTCGTACTATGAGACCATATATCCACTCTGAAAGATTGTCTTGTCGGGTTATCCACGTATCCAAACGACCCCAACGCTCATCCTACTGGCCCATCCATGCCCCATAGTGTGCCTGCCAGTCTCCCATGCTCATGTCCCGGTACACATCACTCAAATCTCCACCTCTATCATCCGGCTGCGTATGCTCCACATATTCTTCATCATCATCTCCCTCTTCATCTAGAGCTCCTATCCCCTTAGGAGCCTACCATGCATACTGTCCCAGAAGTAAAGTCATAAACACATGCATAGCCACCAAAGATTTCTTCTTAATGATCGTGGCACATGGCTCAACACTTAAATACCCTTGAATCAGAGGCCTCAAAACACCATAGGAACGAGCAAGCCTAGTAATGAACATTCCCTCGTAAACCTTATCATTTTTCCGCTCCCCGTCCACGACTCTCAAATAGTTAGCCAACTAAAAAGAAATGTTACAATACACATCTGAGGCATATATAAAATAGAATAATAATAGGTCCATAACCGTGATGCGTTTTCTTGAATCCTTACGCACCACTATGGAAGTAGCTATGCAACGGTGAGTCAACCTCACCCTTGGGTCCCTAATGGACATAGTCGTCATCCTCCTTCTCCTAAGCTCTCCATCTCCAATCATTGGCCAAAATTACATGAAAACTCCATCAGACTTAGTAGTCAACCCACCTCTCAACCTGCACCTAAGCTCATGAGCACGCGACTCCTCTTCGCCTTATAACCAAGCTCTCCATCCTAACTCAACTATTGAACAGTTATGAATTACCCCTCCCAGCCTACACTCACTACCAAGCTTAGCTGCATTATTTATACAAGTACACACACCCATGCTATTAGTAGCATAGAACTCACGGACCAACTCACAGTAAATGGGCCTCACATGCGAAATAGCCGCTCCCACTGAGGGCCTTGTAAAATTATATTTCTGGAAGGTTTGACGGAATCCCTCGATGAAGTTGTGATCATCCATGAAACTCCAGTCCAACCTGTCCAAGGGTGAATGGATTGATTAAGAAGATAATTATGTCGATTATTGGCTCTGTCGTTAGTGAAAATTCTGAAGTTACGAACGTTATCCCCATGATCCACCGGAGAAGTGTTCGATGATTGTACCCTATTTTTCTAGACCTCTTACTCATATCTACAATTAACATGAACAACGAAAATGAATAAGAGCTAAAAATAACCAAGTGGGCTGTCAACTAGGGAGGTGACGCCGTCAACATCTGGGCAGATTCAAATTCAAAAATATGAGGGAAAAATGAAAGCTTTTAAACCTTAAATCCCACTACCAAACACCCCTTATGACATAACCATTCAATGTTTAGGGTATCATATAATCCAAACGCATCAATTAACCATCAAAAATTAAACCCATTTTACTTTTTAACAATTACTTACCACTAACATTGTTAGATTAACAAGATTAGTGGTCAAAAACAAGTTCTAATTACGGATTTAATCTAGGTTTTCGGATTTGGGGAAATTCTAAAAAAAAATGAAGCGAGAATAAATTAAACAAGTAAGATTAACATGAATTACTTACCGAATTTAGAGTAGAAGTAAAGATCGAGCAAAGAGGAATATTTTATTTTATGTGCGTGTAGGATAAGATGGTGTTTTGATAATGAGAGAGGCGGTTTTAGTTTTACAAAACCTGAAATTGCGAGGAGACAACGTCACAGCTCTGAGTTTTGCAAAATATTTTTTTATTAGTACTTGTTGTCTAAAACTTGGAACCCTTTTCAAATTAATTTATAAGCACGTTATCCACCCAGGTCAAACATTTTGTTACTACTTTTGGCAAAGATTTGCTTCTCAAAAAAGTTAAATTATCTTTCTAATTTATTCATACTCTCCATTTCGGTAAACATATAATGAGTCGGGCAATATTTCTAGAAAAGTTAAATGAATACGAAAGAGATTCTTTTGGGTATTTGATGCTCCTAGTTTAAACCCAAAGGAACTTCTCCTTAGAATGTGGAATTCTATATGCGTAACTTGTACGATTGCAACGAATAAACTTTTGGCGGGAAACTTTTCTTTTACGCAAGACAATTGGTGGAGAATGAATTCTTTTTCAATTGAATGGTGGGAAAAAGTGTGTGCTTTTCTTCCTTATTGAAAAGGTCAACACTTGTCTTAACGAGTTCTGAAAATTCAAAAAAATTCTTAATCTTCCTAGGTTGGACTTCCCCTTCTCTTCTATTTCCAATTCTTTCTCTTAGTGTTCCAATGAATCCATTGGCTAATTTCACAAAAAATTCCACTGTATTATTCATATGATATGATCTTCCAATTTTTCGGAGTTGATTTTCTTGATTAGCAACAAATGTTAACATTATCCCCTCAAATTCTTCCCGACCTGGTCTCTCTAGAGACTTTTATCTTTCAACGGGTCCGCAACTCTAGAGAAATCAACCTTGTTGTTAATTGACATCTTAATCATCATTAACTACTCTACTTGTCTCTCCATACTTCCCAACATTTGTTTTGGAGTGGCGTTAATGTATTCAAGATTACCTTCTTCAGGAAAGATTGGGTCATCCCATTCTTCTTCTTTGAATTGGGCTAATTCCTTGATAACCTTCCATGTTGCTTCTACACTTAAACTACTAAGTTTTCTGCGAGCGGGATAATCGATAGCTCGTTTTGTAAGATAGTTGACATGATCATAAAAAAATGGACTTGGAGCTAAAATCAATGTTGTGATGAGGGAAATTTTGAAGTAAGTCATTGAAACGAGTCAACGCATCATAGAGTTTTACCATGATGTTGTTGGAACATTAAGATGTCATTTCTAGGCTTGGTAGTTCTCCCCGATGGGAAAAATTATGCGAGGAAATGATAAGTGAGATCATCCCAGGTAGAGATTGATCCCTCGAGTAGAAGCTCAAGCCAATTACTAGCTTGATCATGTAGAGAGAATTGAAAGAGACGAAAGCGCGTCATCACCTTGGTCGAACCGTTAGGTTCAATGGAACTGAAAATTTTTAGAAAATCCTTAAGGTGTTGATTTGGATCTTTAGAATGAAGTCCATGGAATGCACATCCATTTTGTACTAATCGAATGGTCTTGAGTCACAAGGTAGATACATTGGCTTCTTCGAGAAGCTCAATGGTGTTTCGATAGCCCTTAGGGAAAGGACGGGAGTACTCACCTAGAGTACGGGCTCTTGGTTGGTTTGGTGGGTTTTGGTGAAAAAGGGGGTTTTGTTGAAAAGGCGAATTTTGTTGAAAAGGTGGGTTTGGTAGGTTGGGTTGGTTGAGTGGAGTTTCATTCTCCATGATGGCGAATTAAAAGAATTACAAACAAAATAAAAAAGACTACGAGAAATCTACAAAAGAAAAAGAAAAATCTCACTTGATAAGAATCTAATGAGTAGACCTAAAAGACATAGAAATCGAAACCTAGACTATTCCCCGACAGCGACGCGACACCAAAACTTGATGTGCGGAATGGTTGTACCACAATAAGTTTTACAACCCTCCTAGGCAGAGTACCTAACCATTGCAGTGTAGTATATGCAAGAATTGGGGGATTGATAATTTTCTAGAGGAATAGTGAGGTAGGTTCAAAGTGTTTGTCAATTTAAGTCTAAATGTTGAGGGAAGATTATTTGTGCTTTTTTATATTTAATTAGAAAGCAAGTAAAAGCTTGAATATTGGAGGAGGTTGCTTTTAAAACTACTAATTAAACTAAATGCAATAAAAGTAAATGACAAGAAAAGTATAGTGGTGGTGAACTTCTTATATGAAAACAAATGTATTTACCTAGAATCTCATTACTCCCTAGTTATCCCTTACTATGTTGTTGAATTGTTAGGTCCTTGCATAATGTAATGTAAAGTAGTCCTAATTACCTGTTGTGTTATGGTTACTCCCACGTCTATAGACTAGCCTAAGTGAACGACGCTTATTTGATTTTTCAAGCTCACCTAATAACTAACCTACAAAATAAATAAATTCACAATTAACAACCTAAGACACAAGTAATTAATTAGTCACATTTTAGTGGACGTTCAAGCTAGTCTAGTTTTCGCTAGCCAGTTTTCCAACTCATAACGCGCACACCATTCAACAAGATATGACAACAAAAATAATTAATAACTAGGTTTCATGCAATCTTAAGCAAATACGAAGTAAATTAACAGAGCATTGTAATAAAAAGAGAACCAAATAATTAATTCAAACAATAACAGATAGACATGATTGAATGATTGATTAAATAAGTTATCAATAATACATGAGTTCTTTAATGACCAAAAAAGCCTAAAATGCTGCTAAAAACTGACCTAAGCTCAGTTGCATAAGTTCCTCTAAAGTTGCACACACAATAATGAAAACAATACATTTATATTTATAGATTTTAGGTTGTGATGGCGCCACCTTATGGTTGTGATGCTGTCAACTCGCTTCCCAATAGGGTTTTGTTCTTGCACCGACTTTGTTGTGATGGCATCACTTTGTAGTTGTAACGCCGTCTCCACAACCAGTCTCAAGACACCGTATCATCAGCAACCTCACGCGACGGCGTCACGTTGTAGCTTGTGACACCATCACATGACCTTGTCATGTGGCCTTTGTCATTTTCTTCTTTTTCCAACAAATCAAGCCCAAAGTGCGTCCTTTTCAAGCAAATGCATCCCAAGTACCTAAAACTCAAAAAGAAATAATTTAGAAAATATATGATCAAATATGTACGAGTTTAGAAGTTAAATGAACCCTTAAAAATGTATGAAATTACACCTCATCATGTAGTCTGGCATGAACGAAAGTGGTATGTCCTGGAGAATACCATTGGCCCAGCACTTGCGGCTAACACTTTGGTACATGCCAGGTTTTCCTATCAAAGGCATGTCAATGACCTAGTAGACATTGAATGTCTAATGCTGGCCACCATGACACCTGAGCTCCAAGTCAGTTAAATGGACGTTCGAGCATTTTATCTAATCAACCAACTGTGTACTACTTTCTAGACGCATGGTCAAACGGAAAGGTTCAATACAATTTTTAACTTAAGTAGTTGCATGATGGTTGAAGGATCACTAGTGAGTGCTCATGTAATCAAAATGATTGGGTACATCAATCAACTTGAAAGGCTAGGTCACGCCATTGCACCCGAGTTTGCTATTGATTTCATCTTGAATTCTTTAAGCAAGGAGTATAAGAAGTTCATACTCAATTGCAACATGAATAATGTTGAGGGCGAGACCATATCAAAACTACATAACATGCTCAAAACTACTGAAAGAGGCATTGAGCAAAAGTCAAAAGATGTGTTGATGGTTACATATGGGAATCCTGGAAAATACAAGGGGAAGTGGAAAGGGAAAAGAGGAAAAATGAAGAAGAATAAGTCTTCCAAGATAGTATTCAGATGATGTAAAACGAGGAAGGGTTTTCCTTGCTATAAGTGCGGAAAATAAAGCAATCGGGCAAGAACTTGTCCAAATGGTCTAGCTATAAAGGACAAGGAGAATACTGTTAAGACCTCAAGTTAGTACATAACTAATATTGTTGTCTCTCACTTCGTTACGAAAGTAACAGAGATCTAACTTGTTAAAATATATAGTAGATGAGAAATAAAGAGGAGCGCTGGACAAAAGTTGTGGAAGTAGCTGATGGAGAGTGCTGGGAAGTTTGTAGAAGATGACTGACAAGCTCGTTCATATGTTTTTGGGATTTAGGATTTTAAATAAATTTAAATTTCTGTCTTTACTTTTAAAACTGGTTATTGCTCATTTTAGGGCTTGTTTTAAAATTTATTTAATATTTTAGGTTTTAAACCCTTTATCTCTTAAATTTAAATATATTTGGCATCTTTCATATTTTAAAATCTAGAATTAAATTTTTTTTGAGAAATCTTAGAGAAAAATCCCAAATGTAACTGAAAATAATGACAACAATGTATCTAGTTCAATCAAAAGAATGATCATACATTATTGGTTCCCTAGAAGTATAACTGGTGAAGTGAAATGCTTTAAAAAGCCTTAGGCTTTATGGACTTTGATGCAGTCCATATGGGATGGAGGTTCAAAGTATAACAAGATGCTTTGATTGAAAGACTATCTAGTATAGTGGAATCAAAGGAGCATTTCTACCAGATAATTAACATACATAAAGGTCTTTATGGCTGCCTGCCTCGAGTCTTGAAAGGCACCAAGGCATAAACCCCACATGTGATACATTCATATATCACGAATATTCAGAAAGGAAGATTTCTTGTAAAAGAGGAACACTTGAGTGATAGTATTTTCAGAAATATAGAGATTGACTAAAGCTCATATGCTACTGGGTAGCATCCAGGATCTATAAATCAAACTCGAAAGGGAATTAATTTTTAGATCATGACTAAAATCTTGCAGTTGCTTTGAAATGCTTAGGTAAGACTGGAAGATATCTTACAGGAGGAGTACTTAACCAAACAACTATAAATTGATCAAATAAATGTACTCAAGCCAAGGTGTCCTTAATTGGACTGAAACATGGTAGTTCAACTCAAAGTTGAGCAATGAAAGCGAGAGTATGTGGTAAATTAATTCTTGATCATCTACTAAAGAGTACAAAGCATGATAGGAATGATAGATCTAAGGTGATCTATGTAGAAGTTCCTAGTATTGCTAGATATAGTGGGAGGATGTCAAGATCATTAAATGAGACATACTTGCTCAATGGAGCAAGATAGTCTGACATGGTAGGATGTGTTGATCTTGAGTTGTTATAGAACAATTAAAGAAGCCAAGTGACTAAAAGAATTTGAGGTATGGGACTACAAATTAGGGAACACGTAACTATGTCGCGGTTCAAAGGGCTTGTATTGAAGTTCCCAAGGACTTAGGAGAATCAGTAACAAGAAGTCATGGTTCTTAATTGTTGAGATAATTTCATTTTACTTGGTATGAAAAATGAAGTGTATCGTTGAATGCTAACATGTGTGTGTCACGAATTTAGCTAAGTCTATCGTCCAGTAAAATTAAATTTGTTTGTACCAAAAATCACTTAGTTTCATTAGCAGTAAAACAAATTGAAAATAATTGAATAGTTAGGCTCAATAGTTCTCTGAGAGGATCATCATGAAGGTTTAAATAGTAGAAATGATTTATTCCATCACTTCCTTGTATGAGCTAAATCAATCGTTAGAGATCAAGGTGATGTCGTAGACTCGTGAAAATAAACGAGACGGTACTAAGGTCCTAATTAGCATATTTTGAATCCATGAACGAAAGACATTTCATTCTAAAAAGTTCCTTAGCTGAGATGGCAATTTGCAGCTCCAAGTTGAAATAGACTGGAGAGAACGATATTTTTCCGGGTCCCTTGTGTGCAATGATTGGAATAAAGTACGGCTCTACGAAAAAGGTGTCTAAGACACTATGGGAGGCAAATCATTCATGAGAACAAAAAAGATGAAAGTATTACGACATTAAGATATCCATGCCTGGTACTTTCTTAAAATATTGATAATGTGTGAAGGGATACAATCACATACCTTGGACTTAACTTGGTGGAGTTTCAGTTAGACTTAGCTAGGCGTAGATAAAGTCAGGAAATATCACTACTTGGGTATTGAATCAGTTTATGTGAGTGAGGTACTGCAATGTCTTTCTCACGACCTCTTGGTACAGTGAAAGTGGTTCCTACGTTGTTGTGTTTGCACAAGTGGGAGTTTGAAAGGATTATGTGCAAATCAAACAACAAGCTTTCAAACTTGCCTTCATAGAAATGCCAAAGGGTGACACCGGTGCACACTAAACAGAACATACAAGGGGAAATAAGAAACGAGATTATAAAGTTAAATGAGAGTAAATGAAGAAATGAAAATACGGCGTTATTTTCATTTAGGGATTATATGGTAATTACCCGAAACTTATTATTCATCGTGAATAAAAATTAAATGATAATTAATGAAAAAAGGCAAAACAACAAACCCTTATGGGACCCATAAGGGTTGTTTGTTTGGTTGATAGGCCGAATACCCTAAGGAGGGGGTATTTGTGTTTTTGTCAAACTTGTTAACTTGGTTAACAAGTTAAGAGTGTTTTCTAATCCTTCTAGAATTATCCTTGGTATCCTATAACTACAAAATTCTTTCTAAAGGATTCATAACACACCAACTAAACCCTAAAAACCTTCTCCTCTCTCCCTTTCCAATCGATCGGTCGAACTAATGGATTAAAACCCTTAGTTGACTTTACTAAATCGACCCTAGTCGATTTAGTGTTAACCCGAGTTCGTATCTTTCCTAACTTGCGTAGGTTCAAGCCCTAGTGCTACATGTACAGTATCAGTGGAAACCTGACACAACCCGAAGAGTGGTTTTCCTCCCGAAAAACCCTAAATTGGTCGATCAAGCAAGAAGAAGGCAGATTCGTGCACCAGCTGATTCAGAAGCTTACATGAAACAAGTAAGTATTCTATAAACACCCTTTATACAAATTTAAGGTTAGGTTATATCACTAATTATGAAAGATCTTGCTAGTTATGGTTTGTTTGGCTACATGGCCAAATATGTGTATACTTCCACTGCTGCATGTTTTATTGGCCATGCGGCAACCACCAGAAACCTATAAAAACCTTACAACGTCACTTATAATCTTTACAGATACTAAGTTGGATATCGAGTCCTTGTCGAGGTTGGACCAACCTTTCTTCATAATGTATTTTAAGGCTTAAAATACCAACCTAAGTTACTATTTGGTGTCTAATGATGACTAACAACTTTGATGTATGATGGTGGATTATAATGACACAACAATATACAATAATGTACAAATGTATATAAACTAATAATCACAACACTTTGAAGCTTAAAAGCCTTCTTGTGTTCTTCACTTGTGAATGAAAGTGGTAAATGATGGATCACTTGAAATGGTTTATAAGACAAGTGTAATTATCGAAGAATGTACTTATGAATGTATACAAGAATATGTGTGCATATGCTAGAGAGAATATAGAAATAGGTGATTCAAATGAGTGCAAAATGGTCTCTATTTATAGCCAAAATTTATGTCCTGAGGACAGCTGTTGGCTGATCCACGGATCCTTTCAAATGGATTCGTTTGCCTTATTTTTAGACTTGTCCCCTGTCATCAGACATATTTTGTCTTTTCTGCTAATCCAAATATATTTCCAAATCATTTTTATGTATTATTTAATCTAGTTAAGTGATGCATGATTATTGACTAGGTTTTAATATTTATAATTGTCTCGTTTACCTATGGTCTACCTTATGCACTCACGGATAGTGTATCCGGTCGTGTGTAGTGTAGTAATCGGTAAAACCAAGGTCGTCCCAAGAGCTATGTGAGCGGATTCTTATTTAAGTCTAGGTGTCACTTGTTTTAACTGGTTTGTAGTAGAAATGATCAATTAACTAAGAAACCAGAAATAAATGCGAAAAATAAAATAGAGGTTGTGATCAATGAAGATAAAGTGTGCTAACCTAATTACTCATCCTATCGTGCACTGTCTATGTTTTATTACTTCCAATTGATTTAAGTGGGGGTTTAAGTCGCTAGCACAACATTTGGTCAATTCGTCCTAACCTATCAACAAAGGCTCCTACCCGACGTCAAAGGTTTACCCCTTGGGGAGTCGAGGGTCTTAAGTCACCTAAGCCAAGTCATTAAGTACCCTACATGCAAGATTCGAAATAATGAGTGCCTGGGCGCTAACATCTTAGACACTCATTTCTAACTTCTTAAGTTCATCCGGACGACCCATGATCATTTGGTCAGTTCGCACAAGAGAGGAAGGGTCGTCAGTTGGTTAATTCTTACCCTTTCAAACTCTACCTAACTGCTTAGGGTTAGTTGGTCAATTCTCCTAAGCAACTAGATATGACCACATTTCAAAACTACCGAAGCTAGGGTAACTACCAACGAACTATGCATGCATACACTAGAAACAATTATACGGAAGCATGAAAACATAAACAATACATTCAAGGAATCATAAATAGGCTAGCACCAAAGGTGCTTAGCCGATCAAATTAAAAGAAACAACGAATTCGATGTTTAACATAATGAAAGACATGAATTAAAAGTAAAAGCTAGAAATGATCACTAATGCTTATTGATATGGAGTGATTCCTCCCTTGGAGATGGCTCCGTATGCTCTGAATGATCTGCCTTTGGAACCCTCTTCACGATCTCTGAATTTGAGTTGTGAGTGAATGATGTGAAATGCATAATTTAGGGCTTGCATTTTTAGGCATGATCATAGTTACGGTGTAACTTGAGTTGAGAGTTACGCCGTAACTTAATTATCCTCTTATAAGGATTTAAAACGTACACTTTTAAGGGGTCATTTAAGCCCTTAATCGATCACTTTTATATCCGTTACTGCTTAATTTCATTCCATTTCACTTTTTAGGTCTCTTGCAAAATGCTGGAATGATGCATATTTGGACGAAAAAGAGTGAATACATGAAGAAAATGGCAAAGTCAAGATCGAAGCCACTCAAGCTGCTCAAAATGAACCTGACGGCATCCCAATCAAAGGGGGGCGCCGTCCCTCTATACAGACTTGATAAAAACATGCACTAGACGGCTCAGTGGAATTTTTGCTCATACAAACTAACGGCGTCAGGCTTTGAAGAAGAAGGGCGTCACTCAGACTTTTCATCTCAGACGGCCCAGATCCAGAACCAAGACGACGTCCTACTTGAAGCCCGATGGCGTCAGAACTCTAAGGTGATGCCGTCCCGTCGATGACTTGGCCAAGATGAAAACCCTAATGACGGCAATCTAACGGCGTCCCACCTATAAGGCGACGCCGCCGCACTTGTAAATCTATATATAGAATTCAATTTTTCTGCATTTAAAGAGGTAGACTTTTAGAGTAAAAACCCTAAAAGTTCATAGTCTGATTGGACAGTATCTTAGGGTCCCAAACCCTATTTTATACATCAAGATAAGTGTTTTAATCCAAAGTATCATTATGTCTTCCATTGATTGTGTGTATGCTTGCTTGTTTAACATGTCTAGCTAAATTTCTTGTGTGGTTGCTTAGATCTATGAAACCTAGTCATTAATTATTGTTAGGTTGTCTCTTATCTTAATTGTAATTGGCTTAGGAGTGCAACTAGGCTTTCGTTGTATTTAATGCTTGAATAGTCTTTGTGAAAGTTGGCTTATGAATAATATAGCGGATTTCGTAGGCTAAACCCAAAGGTACCCTCAAAGAGTTAGGGCAAAGGCGCACCCTACGACTTTAGGAAGCACAATGTGTTAAGATAAGGTGTGACAATTCAACCAACAAAAAAAAATAACTAGGGAGTAATAGTAACTAGGTAAACACATTTTTAATCATCATACGAGCACACATCAAATAGACATAGCTACCCGTAGTATTAGATAATTAGATAGTAGAAGTAATCGGTAGAAGTACCACCCCCAAACCAATTGCCCCGAGATTTTACCCTTAGCTTTCTTAAAAAAACCAATAAATGAATAAAAAAAAGAAAAAAAGAAAAAAAGAATCATCCTCAACCTCATCTTAGCGTAATACATTTCTTGCTAGCATTCCTAGTCCCCTAGAGAATGATATCAATCCCCGAGGCTTACCCAATACTACACTACAACGATTAGGTTCACTGCCTAGGGTGTTGAAAAACTTGCTCGACGAAAAGGAAGTTCCTTTGACCCCAAACGCGCTTCGTACGCACATCATTCTCCAAATGAAACTCTCGTAAAATAGTCTACGATGTAACACTAGGGAAAGGTTACGCCGTATCTTCAATACAGAACTCTCTTAAGTGGACTGCGGCGTAATGCTTGTTGAGGAGTTATGGCGTAGTTGATGGAGGCACGAAATATTTCTTGGCCTAGATAATTACGGCGTAACCTTAGCTGGGAGTTACGCCGTAATTGCTGTTGAGTAGGAAATCTGAAATAAAACACTAGCTACGGCATAATGTGAGAGAATAAGTTACGCTTTCATGAGTAGCATACTATCATAATCAGTTAGAAAAGTCTCCAAATCCGTGTCTATTAAGCTCCAGAGCTCATAATTTACCTGAAAGTGAAATATAAAGGAATACAAGAGTAAATCCATATAAATGATATAAAATATGAGCATAAACGGGGGAAATTGATACTAAAAATTCAGGACTATTTGATGTTATTAAATATCCCCCCACTTGAACTCTACTCGCCCTCAAGTAGACCTTATTAAAAAAATTTCTAAAAAGATATCCCCCATTACCTGGAAGATATGAGTTTAAAAATCCCTTATGCTAGAATAAATCAATTTTGAAAACCTCATGAAATGGGAACAAACACTCAAATTCTCTCATATAGTCTAAGTGTCAATTTTTGGGTGATCACTCAAAGTACAGTCATAGCATGTATTCTATCATAAGCTTGGCGGTTACATAAATCTCCAACACTAGAGTTAAGGACTAAACAATTCTTGAATGCAATATAGGTGGAAACAACATGGGTTAAGGGTGAAATGTCATTGCTAACGTTTCACGGCAAAGTAGACAAAATCAATGATACATGACCAAATCTATGGCCAAGACACCAAAGATTTCTCGCTTCATCACCTAGACATGCTTCATGACTAAAAGGTAGGATAAGACATGGGCAATAATTGGTGTAAAATAAAAATAACGAAACATATAGTCTTAACCTATAACCAAGGTGTCACCGCCTACCGTTCATCTAAAGTTCAAGCTTTAAGGTGAAGAAACCAGATCATGATATAACAAGTAGATGTGCCATTAGCGGACGTCATGATGGGCACATTACCTGTTCTCCAACTGTTGGCGTAATAATTGCCAACTCAATTCTTCAAATGTGACCGAGGTGGCCTCCTCGATGCTTAATACCTGATGAAATCCTATCATAGTGCTTATAACATTGCACTTAACAATAAACAACAAACTATTTTTTTTCCAAGACTAAAAACATAACATCCCCTCACTTGAGATGAACATATAATGAGAATATGGGGGGTCTTCAATGATCTTCAAATATAAGTCTTTGATGAAAGCGTGATTTCCGAACCTCTCTACTTGAACCTTGAACTTAGGCAAACAATGACTTCCTGATCACAAATTAAGACTACACGGTAGGCTAAGGTGAATCAGTGTAACGAAACAAACATAAAGGGTATGAAATGAAAGGAAGGGCTCTGAAGGGTGTATCTAGGGGTATCTTGCACTAAAGGTGAGTGCAACAAAAAGTTTTAACATGGAGGTCGAAAAGTCAAGGTGACTAATCGATAGACACACACGGATAGGCTATTTGGGTGATAATCCTAAAAATATTGCCTTCTCAAACTGATTATTCCATATATATTAAGCGAACTCAACACACCTCTTCTATGGTCTCGAAATGATGTAAAGGTCAAGTTCTAAAGTTTACAAGCTACCAGCTCACTCATAATTTGGTGGATTTGGGTAAATAAGTAGAAACGGATAAGGCTAATCTCACCATAAAATATCAAGGGTAATGTGCTCGGCTAAGGTCTAATCTAGTTTAGGTTAAGAAAAACATGTCAAAATTTTAAAAATGACATAATTTTTCAAAATAAACTAGAAAAATGAGGGCAAATAAGTTCAAGTAATAATTCTACTCCAGTCCCCCACTTGATATGTACAAAGTCCCTTTTTTACTAAACGTTAAATAAAGGTGAAGAGAAAGTAGAATTAGGGCGAGAAATTCCCTGAAATTTTCTCTAAAAAGAAAGAAGGCCCACAAAGAAAATCGTGCCTTCGCTTAAGCATCCATGAGCAAACTTCGATCCCTAAAATCACAACTAACCAACAAGCATAATTCTAAAAAGAAAAAGAACAACAAAAATAACTAAAAGAAATCTTACTCACTTTCGTAGGAATCACGGCTGCAGTTAGCATATGCAACAAGCCTTTTAAACCACTTGTTATCCCAAGTGGACGAGTGTAGTCTCGTGAGGGCTTAAAGAGAACATACCCACAAAGTTCATTTAAAATTAATAAAAGGTTATTGTGTTAATATAGGAAGAATTTATACTGCAAGGAGAATTACGGCGTAACTGATACGTTTACACAACGCGTTCAGGGTCAAAGGAACTTCCTTTTCGTCGAGTAAGTTTTTCAACACCCTATGCAGTGAACCTAAGCGTTGTAGTGTAGTATTAGGGTAAGCCACAGGTATTTATATCGTTCTCTAGGGGAATAGGAATGCTAGTGAGAAGTTACTACGCTAAGGTTGGGGTTGAGGAAGATTAATTTTTTATCTTTTTTATATTTTTTAGGAAATGGAAAGGTACGAATCTCGGGGTTTGGATTTGCGGGTTGGTATTTCTACCGATTACTCTACTATTATCTAATTATCTGATTAACTAAGCTAGGGTAGTCTATGTCTATTGTTGTGTGCTCGTATGATGATTAAGAATGCGTTTACTTAGGTTTTATTACTCCCTAGTTATCTCCTATTGATGGTTGAATTGTCACATCCTAATTCTTAACGCGTTGTGTTTCTAAGGTCGCAGGGTATGCGTTTATCCCTAACTATTTGAAGCTACCAAAGGTTAATGACTACGAAATCTCCAGGATTCATAAACTTAACACGAAGGTATTCTTTGGATGTTTAGCCTACAATTCCACTAGTAACTATAAGCTAAGGTTCAACAAAGATTAATCAAGCATTAATAGCACAACGAATGACCTATCGCAATACTAGGTCAATAACAATTAAGATAAGAGACAACCAATCAATATTCAATAACTAGGTTTCATATTACCTAAGCAAACACACAAGTAAATTAGCCGAACATGGAGAACATGCAAGCATACACACAATCAATTGAAGAAATAATTGAATTAATGAAGTAAAACACTTATCTTGATGTAAGATAGGGTATGAAACCCTAAAATACTGTACAAGACAGCCTTGGTTCGGTTTAGGTTTTTAATCCACAAAACTACACACTGAAGACTGAAAAATTCGGATTCTATATATAGTGTTACAAACTGCGACGGCGTCACTCTTTAATTGTGACGCCGTCGGGTCACCGTCATTAGGGTTTCGTCTTGGCTATGTTAGCATTGCGACGGCGTCACCTTATGCCTGTGACGCCGTCTCCTTCAGTCTTTGACGTCGTCTGGATCAAATCTAGGCCGTCTGAGCTGCGACACCCTACTCTTTTAAAATCTGATGCCGTCACTTGTAAATAAGCAATTTGGCTACTGAGTCGTCACAAAACTTGTTCCGACGGCGTCACAAGTATAACCTGACGCCGTCCCCTTCAGTTCCAGCAGCCTGAGTGTCTCGATTCTTGACTTTGGCCTTTCTTCGTATATTCACGCCTTTTCGTCCAAATAAGTGTCATTCCAGCAATTTGCCTTCAAGAGACCTAAAATGTGAAAAGGAACGAAATTAAGTAGTAACGGATACAAAAGTGATCAATTAAGGGCTTAAATGACCCCTTAAAAAGGTAGCTTTTAAATCCTTATCAAATATCCCTACACTTGGTATTTGCTTGTCCTCAAGCAAATGTGCTTTTAGCCAATTGACTTATAAATTAGGGGTCATGAAGCATTAGTTTAGAATGATCCATAACACATGTAAGCCCGCAAAAGTCATAACAAGCACGGAAATCACATACTAGCACCTCACATGGGGTGTTTTGATACTCACATCTCTCGGGTGTATATGAAATATAACAAGTTGGAAATGGAAGATAAACACTCATTAACCGTTCCAAGTACATAGATTACCATAGGCTTGAGACTAGATCAAACCTCCATCGCTTTGGCGTAAGCACCTAGGAAAGACTATCCAAGAGGTCTTTTAAAGGGTTGTAAGGTTAGGCTTACGGTAGGGAAACAAAGAGTTTGGTGGAATAGGCGCTTTAGTGGTGGCAAGTCAAAAATCTTTATGTTACAAGCATGCGAAGAATGGCGTTGCTAAACTAAGACTCGACACTCTAAACTCTAGATAACTGAAATAAATAAACATAAATTTAAAGATAGATGTAGGATGGTAACCCGTATGTTTTTTATTTATTATTATTTTTTTCAACACTCTATTTTTTTCTTTTTCTCTTTTTTTCTATTTTTTTCGATTTTTTTATTTTTTTTTTGATACACTTTTACTCTACCATCCTCTACGATAACATCAAAATGATAGGGATTTATAGGCACATCCCTACACTTGAGTTTTTATTACTCTAACACTAATTTGACCCGAATTGAAAAGATCAAAACACTTGGAGTACATTATTATGAAAATAAAGGGAATTTGAATTTAACGTTCCCTTCCCGTCATTTCATAAAATTTAACTTTTCCCATGAGTCCTAATCGTCCCAAAACTGTGTACAAAGGATATGACTCGACTTAGCAACTTATGCAAGCAACTAGATAATTGAACTAAGGGTTTAGTGTGATAACAATAATGCACTAAAAGTGAGTGCATACAAGGTAGGCTAAGGCAATTTGGGTGTACATTTGGGGGTGGATTGTAAACAATGCTCTTCATTGATATTCCAGAAAACCGAAACATCACGAGAACCGCGAAAAGGATAGGCTCTGAGGGGTTAACTAGGGGTATCGTGTACTAAAGATGAGTACAACGCAAAGGTGTGGAGGAATTACTCAACCAATGTGGAAGAAGTAATTATATTACGGGTATCAAACAAGGGTTATCCTAATGCCTCTTATCATTTAGTTATTGCTAACTATACATGTGTAGTCTTACTAGCGATCTCGGAATGCATCACAAAACAAGTTCTAGAATCTATTATACTACCGGTTCACACTCTAAGCATTAAAGGTGAATGCTTTAATTCCTACAAATCTAAGGGCGATCCTCACATTTCTGGTGGAATTTAAGTGGTAAAGGGTTTTTGTGCTAGTCATATAATTTCCTATCCATGAGACGCTTTATTAAGACTAATGGCCAACTCCTATATGTCATGAAAAATTTTAAATTTGGTGCCAAAATTACCCTAACCGATATTTCTCATGTTTAATTACACAAATGAAATTGGACAAAGCAAATAATCAAGGATAAGCATAGTTTCAATGTTCCCGTTTTATTTTCTCTCCCTACACTTAAACTGAACATTGTCTCCTCAATGTTCCCCGAAAGTATCAAAGTAATGATAATGGAAGGTAATTAAAAATGAAAGAAACTAATACTCCTCTGATTAGCTCGGTAGGATCCGTGTGAAGTGGTGGTTACATCTTTCTTCAAGAAGAATGTTTGCGTGAAAAGCTCCTTCTCATCTTATGTATCTTCTTCTTGATAAATTAAACCTGCACACTTTGAAGAAAACAAACAAAACCTTCGCGTAAAATCGGCGGTAACAATATATAAGACTCTACTAAACTAGGATATAATGCTTGTGGAATGGATGTTTACAGATTTTCTGGAAAATTAAGACATGGAAAATTCCAAAAATTTATAAGTAGCTCAGAAAGCGAGAAAAAGTAGTAAGCTGTTTCTGCTCCTCCTGACGCCGTCAGGTTATCCTTACAGAAACTGGTCTGCGATTTTCTGGAAAAAATTCTGGAACATTTTTATCTTTAGAATCTGGAAAAATTTCCTGCAAAACATCCATTATGACTCGATACAAGCATTTGACTCGAACAAACACACATGTATATCTTTTAATTAATTGAAATTCTCATGTTCACGTTTCTTTTGAAAACGTGTGTAATCCTCTCTACACTTATCCCTAATGTAAAATACCTTTATATGTAATTAAGACGAGTTTAAAGACAAAATAAAATATTTTTACAAATTTAAACATGAGAATAAACAATAAATAAAAGATACACGACACGAACAAGCAAACAATTAAGCATGAGTTGCCTCCCACAAAGCGCTTTTCTTTATTCATGAGTCTTGTAGCTAGACTCGAAGTCGTGCCCCTACGTTGTCTCGTTTTTCATTCTCAATGAGAATTCTATAATATTGACAAAATTTTCATCGACTCTATACCTAGGCTCTAGGGTCAAGCAATCCTTATAATAAAGTCTCATTTTCTCCCACATGAAATTCAAACCTTTTTCAACATCGTCTTCACTTTTTTCTTCAAAAGCTCTAATGTTGTCTCGTTCAAAAAGGGATAAAGGGCCATATCCGTTCGTCTTCCAAGGCATCCTATAAGTGATCTCCTCCTTCCCTTCCTTAAACCTAACCGTTTCTTCAAACTTGTTATGGCTCATTCTAGACTTTTCAACAAACGGTTTTCCTAGCACTACTTGGGATAAGCTATACTCAATGACACATCCGATGTCTTCTAGGACTACAAAATCAACTAGGTAGGTGAAATTTCCTATAAAGACGTGTATATCCTTGACTCTTCCCACAAAGTTGCAAACCCCACCTGGATACTTAGGGTCTCTCCTAATCTTAAGTCGCTCATTCATAATGTCATTATAAACAGTTGATGACATCACATTAATGGGAGATTCCGTATCTATGTAAGCATGTTCGACATTCTTATATCCGATCATACAAGGAATTTTTAGGTTCCAAGGATTTCATCTCCTAATCTTTGGACATATCCTAATGATGGGTGATCGGGGATTATCGATTATGTATTGATGGTAAGCAACATCTTCCTTAGTGGGATAAAGATTGAAATAAGCACTATCCTCCTCATTCACGTTTTTATTCACTAAGCCCTTTTCCGAATTACTGTTGATCATAGAGCCAACTACAGAGGCGCCGACCACTTTCTCAACATCTTCCCTAATTGTACTATCAAATACTTTTTGCAAATCTTGAAGGTCTGTGGTTTTACTCACATAACGGCTTCGGCGGTTGTGTTGGTCATTGGGTTGGGTTTTGAGTGAAAGTGATTTATTTGGTGGTGGGTTGTTGAGTAGTGGTTGGTTATCACCTTCCATGATGAAAAGTGATGGGATTACCAACAAAAGTCACGACGAAGGGGGATAGACTACGAGAAAGCTAAAAATGGGAAAAAATGCTTACTTGATAGGAATCAAGCAAGGAAACCTAAACGAGGTGGACTCCTAACTAGCTATTCTATTCCCCGGGAACGGCGCCAAAAACTTGATACGCTTACACAACGCGTTCGGGGTCAAAGGAACTTCCTTTTCGTCTAGCAAGATTTTCAACACCCTTGGCAGTGAACCTAATCGTTGTAGTGTAGTATTAGGGTAAGCCACGGGTATTGATATCGTTCTCTAGGGGAATAGGAATGCCAGTGAGAAGTTACTATGCTAAGGTTGGGGTTGAGGAAGATTATTTTTTTATCTTTTTTATATTTTTTAGGAAATGGAAAGGTACGAATCTCGGGGTTTGGATTTGGGGGTTGGGATTTCTACCGATTACTCTACTATTATCTAATTATCTGATTAACTAAGCTAGGGTAGTCTATGTCTATTGTTGTGTGCTCGTATGATGATTAAGAATGCGTTTACTTAGGTTTTATTACTCCCTAGTTATCTCCTATTGATGGTTGAATTGTCATGTCCTTATTCTTAACGCGTTGTGTTTCTAAGGTCGTAGGGTATCCATTTATCCCTAACTCTTTGAAGCTACCAAAGGTTAATGACTACGAAATCTCTAGGATTCATAAACTTAACACTAAGGTATTCTTTGGATATTTAGCCTATAATTCCACTAGTAACTATAAGCTAAGGTTCAACAAAGATTAATCAAGCATTAATAGCACAACGAATGACCTATCGCAATACTAGGTCAATAACAATTAAGATAAGAGACAACCAATCAATATTTAATAACTAGGTTTCATATTACCTAAGCAAACACACAAGTAAATTAGCCAGACATGGAGAACATGCAAGCATACACATAATCAATTGAAGACATAATTGAATTAATGAAGTAAAACACTTATCTTGATGTAAGATAGGGTATGGAACCATAAAATACTGTACAAGACAGCCTTGGTTTGGTTTAGGTTTTTACTCCACAAAACTACACACTGCAAACTGAAAAATTCGGATTCTATATATAGTGTTACAAACTACGACGACGTCACTCTTTAATTGTGACGCCGTCGGGTCGCCGTCATTAGAGTTTCTTCTTGGCCACATTAGCATTGCAACGGCGTCACCTTATGCCTGTGACGCCGTCTCCTTCAGTCTCTGACGTCGTCTGGATCAAATCTAGGACTTCTGAGCTGCGACACCCTACTCTTTTAAAATCTGATGCCGTCACTTGTAAATAAGCAATTTGGCTATTGAGTCGTTACAAAACTTGTTCCGACGGTGTCACAAGTAGAAGCTGACGCCATCCCCTTCAGTTCCAGCAGCATGAGTGTCTCGATTCTTGACTTTGGCCATTTTCTTCGTATATTCACGCCTTTTCATCCAAATAAGTGTCATTCCAGCAATTTGCCTTCAAGAGACCTAAAAAGTGAAAAGGAACGAAATTAAGTAGTAACGGATACAAAAGTGATCAATTAAGGGCTTAAATGACCCCTTAAAAATGTACTTTTTAAATGCTTATCAGTAACCATAATGAGGAGTTACGCCGTAATTGTGGTTAAACCTGGAAATCAGCTACTGAGAAGCTGTTATGGCGTAACCATGGAATCAGATTACGCCGTAATGGTTTATAACATGGAGAGAATCGGCAACTGAGGAGAATCGGTAACTTTAGGACAGAACATGTCCCCGTTTTAATCACTGTGAATTTGTCTCCAATTCCTGCAAAAATGTTAAAAACACAAAACCCAACAAAATAAAAACTAAATAAAAATAAAAGGGATAAATTGGGTTGTCTACCGAAAGAGCATTTTTCTTTATTACCAAGTCTTTAATTTAGACTCAAAGCGGTGGGGCTTTATGGTGGCCTTCGAACTTTGCCATCCTCAATTGCTCTTTTACCGGAGGAAGGTTGGTCCTAAACAGAAGGAGGGATGTAAGGAGTCATGCAATATCGAGATTCTTACAGAAAATTTGATTTGGCCCATTCATAGCGAAATTTAGACTCGTCTTCCCATTTTAACTTAATGGCCCCTAATTTAACCTTTCCTAGTTCTCTAATGAAATCTCCTTGTAGCCGACGTCCTTTCTTTTTTCTTCATCAAAACATGCCCATTCCTTAAGTTTGAGCCAGTTGGGATCGGGGAATTCTCCTCCATTCCAACATTAAGATGAGGATCGCATGTAGGCCATGCTTGAGTCATTCCTCCAGACATCATAATTGCCAGTTCACAGAAATGGATAGTCTAACCTACATCTTCAAACCAATTGGCCATGATATGGTGCCCCCGAAACCAATTCTCCTTAATCAATTTCTCATCTTCAAAACACCACCAAACTTCAACCGCCTTCTTTATTCGCCTTACAAAGAACTGGCCACCCCCATTGCGGCGTTTGAGAAGTCGGGAACACATCAACAAAGTTAACTTATAGCCCCTTTATCATAGAAGTGATAAGAGCATAACAATGAAGCTTTCCCTTAACAATAGTAATACCTTTTTTATCAGAAACCCTAGGTGAAGTCCGAACTTTTTCGTCTTCCTCCCATAAAGATTTATCGCTATCATCTCCATCACTTGACTCAATATCCTACAAATGACCAAAATATGAAGGGGGAAAGTTATCTTTAGTATTATTTGAAAAATTTGTTGGCTCTTCATTAGAAACTTCGTAACGCCATGCTTGAGCTTATTACTTCATTAGGTTCCGGGCATAAAGTTTTATCCATTCTAAACACCACTCTATCATTACTGTATCCCAAAGAAAGTTCTTTTTCAAAGACCTTGATCCGGGCGTGTGAGGAAGCAAGGAAAGGTCTTCCAAGAACTAAATGTTCTTTTGGGGTGTTTGCCATGACAATAACCACAAACTTGGACGTAAAGATAAACCTATCGACCTTGACCAATACACCACCCATAATCCCAAGAGGATTTTCCTTGGTCATGTTTGCCATCTCAATCACCATGCTCGTTTTCCAAAGATTAGTTAATCTAAGTTTTAAAAATATTGAGAGTGGCATGATGTTTACACTGGATCTGATATAGGCTAATGCTCAAATATCATGATTGCCTAACGAACATGGAAGAATGAATCCATCTGCGCAAACCTCCTTGATTGATAGTTGGTTAGGTATCTTAATTTGCAACCTCGGCTTGATCTCTTGTTCATGGTTATGCCGTAATTCGTTGCAAGAGTTACGGCGTAACTGGTGATTGTCTGCGGATCCGACCTCAGGCTCCGATTTAACAAGAGAAGAATGGAAATCATCGGTTGGTGTATTTACTTCTTCTTTAGAAAAGACGACCTTGCACACCACCATAGGTTTAATTCCTTCAGTTTTGTTATTACTTCTCTTCATCTCTTCACTGAGTTTCTCCACCATTGCCTCTAGGTTTTTTAAAGATGTGTCATGGCTAGAGAGGCTTTTATTTGTATTATCTTGGAAACTTTCTAATCACTCATCTTGTTCCTTTTGTATTTGGGCTGAGACCTCAAGATATTTGCTGATGGTTTCTTCGATATTAGACTGTCTCTCAAAAGGCTCATGATTGTAATATGCCAGAGGTCCTTCACAATAACCCTTGGAACAGTCTTTTTGCTTCGTCATACTTAACTTCTTCGATTTTACTATCATCGTCAATAAGAGGAAATTTTTTAGTGAGATGTCCTCCACCACAGCTTTCGCATCCCATTTGGATAGCGTGCACATTTTCTTTAATCTTAAGCATGTCACGACCAAGATTTTCAAGCTTGTTTGTAATAGTAGCAATACCATCAAGACTTCCGCCTAAACTTCTATGGCTTCCTCCTTCGTGCCACTTTTGAGAATGATCGGCCATTTTTTGAATTGCTTCAATGGCAAGAGTAAGGGTCATCCCTGGAATCGGTCCCTGATAGTCCAGCATTTGTCTTGTCGCAACGTTGATACCTTTGTAGAAAATATTGACCTTTTGCTGGCTGTTTAGGTCATGAATGGGACACTTGTAAAGTAGATCATTGTATCTATCCCAAGCTTGATACAACGTCTCATCTCCTTCTTGCTTAAAATTATGGATCACCATGAGTTGATTTGATTTTTCGAAGGGGGACAATATCTTTGAATGAAATGTTTCTTTAGGAGAGCTCATGTATCAACTGCCCCGGCGGGCAATCTATCAATCCATCTTCTTGCTGCTCCATTAAGTGTTATGGGGAATACTCGGAGCATAACCACATCATGAGAAACACCTGAGGTGTTGAAGAGGCTTGCGATGTACAAGACATTTTCAACATGCTCGTAAGCATCTTCGTCTCTATTTTCGGAGAAAGGGTTAGCACGTAGCTCCCTCATAAACTGGTCCTTGATCTCAAAATGGACCTCAGCTCCAATAGCCGGCCTAACGAGCCCCGACCCTTGTTCATCCCTAGTCATAGCCAGATACTCTTCGAGAGTGAGGTTATCAATGTCCACAACTGCCATGGTACCTGAAACTTAAAGGAAATCGTGAGAAAACAAAATTTTAAAATGAACAAAAACAAAAATATAAGACTTAACAAAAATCTTAATATAGCTCCCCGACAGCGGTGCCAAAAACTTGATGCAAGATTTCTGACCAGGTTTTAATATTTATAATTGTCTCGTTTACCTATGGTCTACCTTATGCACTCACGGGCAGTGTACCCAATCATGTGTTGTGTAGTAATCGGTAAAACCGAGGTCGTCCCAAGAGCTATGTGAGCGGATTCTAATTTAAGTCTAGGTGTCACTTGTTTTAACTGGTTTGTAGTAGAAATGATCAATTAACTAAGAAACCAGAAATAAATGCGAAAAATAAAATAGAGGTTGTGATCATTGGAGAGAAAGTATGCTAACCTAATTACTCATCCTATCGTGCACTGTCTATGTTTTATTACTTCCAATTGATTTAAGTGGAGATTTAAGTCTGTAGAACAACATTTGATCTATTCGTCCTAACCTATCAACAAAATCTCCCACCGAAATTATGTTATAATCCATATGAGACAAAACATATTTTTTAATACTTTTATATTAGTTATGGTGACACCAAGAGTAAGCATGTATGTTTATTTACCTCTTCGATGTTTAGATTGTTTACTGTTTTTCATGTTCGTTCGCTTGAAACATTAATCGTGATAATTGGTGCTTCAAATATTATGATTTAGAATTATGAGTGATATGTTTAAGGGTATATTAGACCAGTCCATTGTGACACAATAATTAATAATACAAAAATCACTTTACTTTAAAAAAAGAAGAGGATGAAATTAACTTTTATTGACATATGAATGTTAGAAGATGAATAAAAAGGAGAAGAATACACGAACACAAAGCACTTATAGAATGGGAGAATTCAATCCTTCAAATTAGGAAGTTATTTATAAAGGGTATATTAGGAATAAAACTAAATATTTGTTTAACTTTAAAATGCTAGACACTTGTCACATTAACATTGATTAGGTCTATCATTAAGCTTGTTTAGTAGGCTTATATATCAGAATTTTTTTTTTGTTAAAACTAGTTAGCAAGTTACAAAAGATTAAAACCATGAACAACCAATAACCGGATCACTAGGCTAATTTAGGCTATGCACACTGGTGACCAAGGTCACGTGTGACACATCAGCTTTCTCTCTCCGAGACCTGACGACGACCTAATTGTCACAGTGGTGACCTAGTAATTTTTATTATTTTCTTTAAATCTAAATATTACAACAAAATTAAACTTCATTAATAAAACTACTTAAACATTACAACAATAATTAAAAACTTAAACTAATAAAACGTAAACATTACAATACTAATTAAAAACTGAAACTAATAATCTAAGTTGTGGCGTGCCTTAATTATTTAAATAAACATTAAAAACATTACATAAAACAAAGTATTACATATAAATTAATTTTTATACATTCTCTATGTTAAAATGTAAGAAAAATAAAAGTATAAGATAAAAATGATTATAAGATCAAACTTCAAGGGTTTAGACTGTAAATTCATTATTTATAAAGATGATAAAAAAAAAAAAAAAAAAAAAAAATGGTTCTTCTTCTTCACTTCTACCTTCTACAGATCTCACATACAAACTTTTTTTTCAACGAATTAAAATAAATAAATAATATATAATAAATAAAATAAAAAAATAGTGAGTTAAAATAGTCGGTCGACTAGATGAATTAGTTTGCATTTTCTCCTCCCCAACCGACACAACCAATGGGCCACAGTGGGTGACCGAACATAACCGGTCGGTTGACCTGGATCTCGACCGACCCACTATGAGTAGCCTTAACTAACGTGGTTTAAAACTCCCAAATACTCCTTTGACAAATCCACAAGTGGGCAAAGAGATTCATATCATCGCCAATTATTATTATCTATACTACTTTATAATGCATTTAGGCCTTCTAAAATTAGAAGGCTTAAAAATTCAGACTTTTTTACTTGCTTATTATGGAAAGAGTTTTTCTAACCAAAAATTAAGATAAGGAGCTCCAATCATGAGATGACATGTGTCACTTCTTAACAAACTCCAAACCTAACTTCTAACAAACTCCAAACCTAACTCCTAACCACTAAAAATTAAGATAAAGAGCTCCAATTATAAAATGACATGTGTCATTTCTCAACTAAAAATATCTTTATTTTTAAATTAAAATATCTTTTTATCTACTTATTTTTTTTATAATCTAATTTCACCATATTTTTAAAAATTTTATGCTCTTTAATTCAGCATCCATTTTGATATATTTTTATGAGTTTTTAGTTTTTATATTTTTAATGGGTTTATTTTATTTTAATTCAAATTTTTACAACTTTAACCTTTATTTCATTTATTTCAATCAATATAATCTTGATTCGTCAAAATCATATACTTTTGGGGTAGTGTTTGACGCGTAAGAGATTGCGAGGGTATTTCTATATGCGGGAATAATGATGTCGCGGGAAAGCTACGGGAAAGTTACGGGTAACCCAAACAAACACTTACAACTAACACATATACATTCGAAGTGTTGTGAAACGAATTCACTAAACGGGTAAGCAAACACATATAACTATACTTATCGCCGCCGCTGTGCGCGGGTACCCGGCTAGTATATACTAAAAGGCAGGACCCAAACTTGCAACACACGCGCATTAAATGCCAAGTTTGCCAACTTGGCGAAAACAGCCCCTGAGGTTCAAGTGTCGTTGCAAAGTAAGTCCTTTAGCATTAATAATCTTTCGCAACTTGGCAAAAACAACCCCTGAGATTTAAGTGTCGCTGCAAAGTAAGTCCTTTAAGCAATCCCGCTGCATCGCGCGGGTTTTCCAACACTCGTTATCACTAAAAATGAAAACATAAGATCAAAAATAAAACTTTTATCAAGTATTTTTCATTCATCTTCTTCTTCAAGCTTCATTTTCCTGTTCTTATAGTTGGCAACCTTCTTTCCGTATTGCTACATTTAATGGTGAAGCTAGGTTTCAACATAATGATTGTCTCATTATTATCATTCGATTACTTTTGTGTAATTAATTACTTTTTATATTGACATAGTCCATCCACATAAACTCATAAAATTATTGCCATGACTTTGAGTATTATCTTCATAATCTAATTAAGGTGGGTCAATTTTATATTTACCTAAGTCATACTTACCTAAACATGCATTAATTGCATTGTATATTATGCATTTATAACTTGTATTTTAGATATATATGATATTTTGATATTTAAAGTGGATATATATAGAATTATCTCAATTAAGGGGTGACCTAAGCGATAAATCGTTTTTAGTTGTCAATTTTTAAGCATTATTTTCTTAATCTTATTAAGGTGTAACCTTATCGATAATCCTTTTTAGGCGTTGATTTTTAAGTGTTATTTTCTTAATCTTATTAAGGTGTAACCTTATCGATAATCGTTTTTAGGTGTCGATTTTTAAGTGTTATTTTTTTAATCTTATTAAGGTGTAACCTTATCAATAATTCTTTTTAGGTGTCGATTTTTAAGTGTTATTTTTTTAATCTAATTAAGGTGCATCCTTATCGCTAATCCTTTTAGGTGTCGATTATTATATATTATAACTAAAAAAAAGAAAAGCAATTTGGAAAGGCCTTTAACCCTGTTTTTTCGACTAAGAGTAAGCAAACTAGTAAAATATAAATTTCTAATGATACTTTAAATCGACACTGAATCATAATAAAAACTCAAGCAAAAATAGTCAACTCACTCACAGTGGTAACTGATTACACGATTAATAAGTGAGGGAAAGGGACAGTTTACATGAAGATAAAGATGAAGAAAAGCAAAACATAAAGAAAAATTAAATAATCACCGAGTGTCGTGGTGTTTGATTATGATACAATGTTAAAAACATGTTATATAAATTTGGGCAGTATTTAACTATAGTTAATGAGGAGAGTTATTTTACATACCAAACTTTTCTCACATACCAATGGACTCATCTCCATCATCCATTTAAAAAGAAATTAATGGCTGAGATTAAAAACATTTTATTATTTCACATATTTTTTATAATTTAAATATCTCTTAAACCGTTAATCGTTAAGTGAAAATATTTACACCATCGCGACGAGCATTTAATTATCTTTCTATAGACGGGCACTTTGATATACTTTCGAAAAAAGAAAAAAATTTCGTTTTTCACGTTTTTTCGTTATTTTTTTCGTTTTTTTACGTTACTGAAATTTGCATGAAAAAAATCATATATGATAAAACACTAAATTGAATATCACATGTGATATTAGTGTTAAATCATATATGATATGTAATATCATATGTGATATTACACTAATATCACATGTGATATTACATATCATATATGATATTACACTAATATCACATGTGATATTCAAATTAGTGTTTTATCATATATGATTTTTTAATGCAAATTTCAGTAACGTAAAAAAACGTGAAAAATACGGAAAAAAAATTTTTGTCGAAAATATATCAAAGTGCCTATTTATAGAAAGATAATTAAATGCTCGTCGCAATGATATATTTTTTTTCGCTTAACGATTAACGGTTTAAAAGATATTAATATTTGAAAAAAAATGATGAAAGTGAGTTTTTTAAATGGGGCAATTTCATATCTCCCCTCCTTTTTGTTGAAAATTTCATATATACCCAAACATGCATAAAAAACATTGTACATTATGCATTCAATACTTGCACTTTGGGTATATATGAAATTTATCTTGAAAGTAGGGTGATATATGAAATTAATCCTTTTTAAATTGTTGGGATTAATCTCATCCATCAGATCAAATAAAAATGGATGGTGGAGATTGATCCCTTGGTATGTAAATAATCTTTTGTCCTCAAATGATCTTAAATCATAGTTAATATATTAAAATCGTTTAACTAAGATTAAATTGTTTACATGGACATGTATAATTGTGTGAGTACGTTTTTTTATGTTTGAAAAAATAATGACATAATTTGAGGGTTGTAAGAACATTGACTTAAAATCATGCTATAAACAATGAACTCACTCAATCAACATTTCCAGAATTTTAATTGGAACAACAAAAATGTAGGATTTTTCTTCTCGAATACAACCTACAAAGTTGTACTATCATTTCTGTTGGGTGTGCAACTTGTGCCTTTGCACAGGGCCCATCATTTTAAGGGGCCTCAATTTTTAATAAATTAGCTCCGGAGTGTAAATGGAAAACGTCACCCCTGCATTTAGCCTTGTGAGTAATAGGTGGCACGTCAATATGCCTTGCCGGTGATTGATAAATGGACAAATGACACCCAATTATCCATTATTAATCACATATGGGTCATTGATAAATGGACAAAGGATGTGGGTCACAATGTCGATTCATGAACTGTGAGGATTTAGAAAATCCATGTTAAAGAGTCGGTCACCCCAACTCTATTCTAGCATATGTTAGCTCGTAGACATTACGTTATTTATTAGTTATTTAGTTAGTTACTTAGTTTAGTGCAACACCGTGGAGGAATGACTAGTCTTTACCCACTGTATGCCTGATCCACAGTCCGAAGGAGGACGTTTAGTATGTAACTATAAATACCCTCTACCTCCCAAGGTTGAGGGTTGGACCTTTCACTTAATCTAACATTTCTTTCTTTTGTTTACTTTCTCTCTAGAAATGATCTCATCTTCCACTTTCTCTCTCTAAACTACAAACTATTCGACCCTATATGTCTATGTTTATGTGATTGAGAAAACCAATATGTTACAAATGGTATCAAGAGTCATGGCTTGATCACTCATCTTTCATGTTCTTGGATTTCTAGTGATTTTCATAAGGTTTTTGGGTTTGAATGAGTTTAGAGTAGTTAGCATCATTTGGATCATTTCTTGTGTTAAAGTTTGGATTTTGATAGTACTTTTGTGTTTAGAATCATTATAAGTGTTTAAGTTTTGATTTGGAAGGCTTGAATCATTGTGGTTGGGTTGTTTTTGGATTGAAAAGTGGTGTTTTTGAATATTTCTTTGATGCGATTTGTGTCACGTTAAGATATTCTTGTATGCGATTTGTCCCTTTTTGGATCATTTATTGATGCGATTTGTCATATTTTGTGAAGCGATTTGTCTTGTATGCAATTTGTCTATTGAGACAAAACGACAAGAAATGACAAAGTAGTGGGTGTACTTATGTACTATGCGATTTGTCTATTTATGCGATTTGACTGTTATGCGATTTGTCTTTTAAGCGATTTGTCACCAGTGCGATTTGTCATCAGTGCGATTTGTCTCCTGTGCTTTTTGTCAAGGACTGAGATTTGTCAATTCTTGCGATTTGTCTCTAAACCGTGGAACAGGAAGTATATATAAAGAATTAGGGAATATCACAAACCATAACACTAAATTCATCTTTACTTCCTTATCATCTTCTAGTTCCCTTAATACATCCTACTTCTCACTCTCTTAAGGTTTGATCTTGATTTTAGTAAAATCCCGCGAAAGATTCTATTTCTCGGTTTAAATCACAGACTTGTAAAATCCCGTGTATACTACAACATCATGTCTTACACTACTGACCCAGTAATTTCAAATGTGCTCAAATTATATGATGATGTGGACAACAAAGAAAGTATCAGTTACTCTGAAAGGATAACCATGATTGATTCAACTAATGATGATTTGAGATCTTCATGTTCTGAGTACAATGAGAAAGAATTGCACCTGCTAATGCTACTGAATGCCATGCAAAAGGAATGCTGCATTATACCCTATCAGCAACTTCACTCTCACCTCATGTTACTTCTACCCATAACAATGGAACGAACATGTATTGCTCTCTTCCGTCAGGACTTATCCACATTAACAGGAACTTTGTTATTAAACTTAGAGCAATTGGAGCTACAACTTGACAAAGAGAAGGTTCAAAAGGATAGTTTGAGTGCTGCACTTCAAGTGATCCACAAACAACTTTAGTCATTCATTAGTGGGGAATTCACATCAGATTATGATCATCACATGACTAGAATGTCTTTCAAAAGGCACATTGGAATGGAAATTCACATGTTCATTGAGACATTTATCCATCTCATGGATAATGTGGAGAAGTACATTGAGGAAGTTACACAGAATGATGAAAAAGTGGATGAGTGTCAGGTGCAGTTGAGAGATAGTTGTGATAAGTCGGGTAATGTATTAGTTGAAAGGTCGGGTGTTGTTGAATGCAGAATATCAGAGGCAACAAAAAATGATGTAACAAGCTGCTCAGTAACTCCTGTCACACAAGAAGTGGATGCTGTGATCAGAAAGGTGAATGAATGTCGGGTACAATCAATAAATTGTAGTGTTGAGACCGGTAAGGCATCAGATGATGGATCAGTTGACACTAAATACAAAGGCTCAGAGACAGATACGCTTGAAACAACAAGTAGTTCAGTGACTCTTGTTACACATGATGTGGATGCAAATATCAGACCGACAAATGAATAGGTTTCATGTGATGAGGTACTCTTAATAGTGCACCTGCTAATGTACCTAAACAAAATGATCTTAATACTGAACAAGATTCTAATAAATGTTCCTTGGTTGAGGCTGAGTCTAATAAATTCAAAACAAATGATATGGTTGATAAAAAGGCTTTTGATGAACTTTCAAACAAATTCTCAAAACTTGAAAAACATTGCATTTCTATTGAAATTGCAATACAAAGAAAAGAGGAAAGTTTTCAAACTAAGAAACCATGTAAAAATCCTGAATTTCTTGAATTTCGTGAATTTTTTGAAATAAATGATTTAAAAGCTCAGCTTCAAGCCAAAAACTCAACTATCAACAATTTGAAAAAACACATTTCTGGTATACATGTGAAAAGTAATTCAGTCAAGAATACACAAGAAATTGATACTATTATAACAAGAAATAATGAACTGTCAATTTATGTGACTAAATTACTAAAGGAAAATGAGTCTTTGAGAAAGCATCACATAGAACTAAGTGACTCTCTCAAAGAAACTAGAACTAAGTCAATGGAACAAACAAACTCTTTGATAGCAAAATTGATGAACTCAAAGCTCAACTCCAGGAAAAGTGTTTCGCTATTGTTTCCTTAAAGAATGAGCTTAGAAAAACCGTAGGGAAAAGTGTGAACACTAAGTTTACAAAACCATCAACCTTGGGGAAGCCAGTTTCTTATCCTACTAGAGATCGGTCCATTGTTAGGCAGCCTACTGCATTTATATCTGAAAGAACAAAATCTTTAAAGACAAGGATTGCCTCCCAAGTTGATGCGATGAAAGTTTTGTCAAAACCAGTCACTTCACCTGAGTTACCTAAGAATAATGCTTCTAGCTCCGTTAACCCTCAACATGTAGCTACTTCTACTCCCAGCACCTCTAGGATTAGTTTAAAAACAGTGTCAAAACCAAGCATTAAAACCCATAATTCATATGATATGACTGACTTGTGGAAGAACTATTATCTAGAAGAAGCTAGGAAAAATGCACATATTCGAAAAGACGGAATTTTAGGTGCAAGACCTAGGGTGATGAATTCCACGAGATTTCAAGGCACTGCTAGTAGTAGTAAACCATTACCTAGGAACACTCAAAAGACTAGAGGTTGGCTTGCATCTAACAGCAGTTATATGAAGAAGAATGCTAAGCATGTAAAAAATGAAACTAGAAATTCTGAGTCTTTTCCGAATAAGAAACATTTTCCTAATTCACATGCTAAGGTACAATCCACTAAGACTACTAACATGGCTAAGGTTCAACATGTTATGAAGCAAAACAAACCTAAAACTTCGCATAGATGGATCCCAACTACTAAATCTTTGGAGTCTAGGAATAACATAAGTCTTCCACTGTGCATAAAAATATCAACAATCCTAGACCTTGCCATAAGTGGATTCCGTCTGGTAGAATGTTTAAGGATGTTGGACTTGCCTGAAAGCTGTTTACCGATGGCAAAATCAAGGTTAACCGTGAAACCCCAAAGGATTTGGATGCTAATGTCACTAACCAATATATATGCAATTAAGCTTGTAATGTTAGTGCATGTAGTCCTTGCTCAGTTGCAGATACTTCGATCCTTCAATACATGGACTGGCTTAAAGTATGGATAACAAAAGGATTGATATCTCATAACTCATGGGTTCAAGTAACTCAACCTTGATATTCAATCGACAATGATGTCTGTTCACATCAGTTTAGGCCTCGTTCTTCATCACTATGGCGTCTGCAGATAACACTTCAGACCCCGTTCCTCAAAGAAAAGAAAGGTGTATGCTTCAGTGCGCTTTATCTTCATAAAAAGAGAAATCTTCATGTTTATGACCATTCTCATCGGAATTCTTCATCAACAAACTTCATGTTTTCCCACGCTCATTCAACCCTCAAGTGGATCTACGTTCATTGGTGTATATTCTTATTCATTTGTTCAAATCACAAATGGCAACTTCGGGTGCAATTTTTGAGGGGGAGAAGAGTGCATATACTACATGTTGATGGATGCTTGAATTATGGTCATATGACTCTCCTTCAACGCGTAATGCTTCACTTACTAAGGATAACTGGGATTCATTGTTTGGGATTCATTGTTTCAAGATATGTTTGATGAGTACTTCCAACCTCTAAAAAATATTGATCATCCAGTTCCTGATGCTCTTGCTCCGGTTCCTGCTGACTCAACTACTTCACCTTCTTAAATCTACATTGATAAAGATGCACCACCTAAGAAGTACAACTTAGACTACTCAAGAAACCCAATCTCCAGTTATTCCTCGAGGTGTTGATAATGACTATCGTAATATTGCAGTTCACTATTGAATAATAATCCGCTCTTTGGTATTCCTCTGCCAAATCTTCACGGATTATTGTTCCTCTCAATATGCACGCTATGAATCAACCGCATGAACATTAAGGAAAATGACTAACTCATCCGCTCTAAAACATTATTGATGAATCTTCCAGATCAATCTCTACATGTATACCTTTAGGAAGAATGTATTGATGTTGAGGAACCAGTTGTTCCGGTTCATTCAGTGGGTCAATGTACATCCGATTGTATGTTTACTCATGTGGTGGGCATTTGAAACAAGTTTATTACTTCAGAGTTAATCATTTATCACTTTTTTGAGATTGAAGTTGACTTTCACAAAGGCGTGTTCTTATTAGATAACTTGCTTGGGCTTAACAAATTCAGTTGAAAACTTGACTTATCTAGTTACCAGCAGTCGGTTTGGATGGTTGAAGACCTGGTTAACTATCACTTTAAAGAGTTGCGCTGTTTTACTCAGTGACACACGTAAATGTCGTCGTGGATAATCGCAAGAGGTGTTAATGTCTCATACTTTGGTTGAGTATTGAGTACTTAGAGATTTGCTTGGAGCATAAATTCTCGACACCGTTCTTCCAACATTAGTGCAAGATTAAGACACAAATGCGGTGAACTCTGCTTTAGTTTCAAGTTAGGTATATCGGGTTTGCTTCATCAGTGGTCACTTCAAATTGTCCACATCTGGGTTGGTTAAGATAGTCAGAGAGAGTTTCTGTAGCATTTGATTCTCACAAGATACATTTAAGCTCATTGTGTTCTTCTCAAAAGATTTCAAGGATATGAGTGTAGTATGTCTTGCTGATTCTGAGGTAGGACATACATCTAATCGCACGACGAGTACATCTGATGAACTTAATACTTCTTCTATATTGAAGTTATTTTCGGGGAGACAAATGTCATAACCGTAGAGAAACTCAGTGTTTAATTCGTGGCGTTTGGTGTTATTATTCCAACTATTTGGGGGAAGGATGTATCATTCCAACTATTTAGAGGAAGGATGTATCTTTCCAACTATTAAGGGGAAGGATGTATTATTCCAACTATTTAGGGTAAGTGGTCTCTTGACACTTTTGGTATGTGTTATCTCAGCTCTCAGTGGGAAAAAATAAGAGAAGAATATTTGGAGTGTGAGATGATATTGCTTATCGACATCTTCTATATGGCTTATGATAAAGTGCTTCCGGTTATTGCTTCATGTACACAATGTTATGATGATTCTGATGAGATCGCAACCATCAAGGGAGAGATATGTGTACATCAGGGACGCACAACATGTTCACATGATCGAGCTTATTCAGTTATTCCAGAGTTGATATCCGCAGAGATGATCAGTGATTCAACAAGTTACTTGGATGTCATCGTCTCTACTCTTGTTGGGTACATGTGTACATTATGGGCTGATTGGTTATATGAAAGATAACTGGAATGTATTTGGTGAAATGAATATGTTGACATATTGTTCTCCCGAATAGACAACAGCTCAAACTCGAAGAGTAATGTGTACATCGGGGACGCACAACAGGTTCACGTGATAGAGCTTAATCATGTATTCCGGGTTTGATAACCGCAAAGATGAGCAGTGTTTAAACTTGTTACTTCGGTGTTCTCTTGTTCTTTGGGGTGTTGAGCTTCATTCAATGAGACTATTTCTCTTCACATTCTACTTCTTGGGAAAATGGTCTTTATTCGAAGATTGTCGGTTTGGGGGGAAGCTACCAAAGGCTCAATTTCTGACGTCCATTCAAGAGTCTCGAAAGCTTTGGTGGTGAAAGTTTAAGAAATGATGAAAACTATCTTCTACTAAGTGCTGAACGATATCCTTATCTCGGTACTCGTATCATTATCTTCTTAAACTATATCATCTTATTTGTATATATTTATCAAAAAGCAAAATACAAAAATAAAAAACCAACAAAAAGAAAATAGAAAAATATAAAATTTAAAAAATATATATATATATATATATGTTTTTCTCAAGACATGTCTTCTGGTATCGATAACATCTACGGTCTTAGAAATGTCATTCAATAATGGCACGGGACTTTAGATGAAGTTCGAGCAGGAGGTGTAAATATTTTTTTTCAAAACATGTCTCAAACATGGCTTGCAGTTACTTCTGACTGTAACCCGTGCTTAAACTATGGCTTGCTATTATTTCAGATTGCAACCCACTCTTCAAGAAAGGAAAGTGCTGCGCTAAACCATTTTTTATAAATATCGTGCACTTATCCTAAAATAAATTGAGGAAAGCATGCCGACAAAAAGACTGTTGTTCCAGCCTTACAACAACAACAGAAGCTTAATTGGATCTCTATGGATAGTTGGCACAACAAAAGAAGAAACATTCTTATATCCAGCCTTACAACAACAAAAGAAGAAACATAGCTTAATTGGATCTCTATGGATAATTGGATCTGTTGTTCCAGCCTTACAACAACAAAAGAAGAAACATAGCTTAATTGGATCTCTATGGATAGTTGGCACGATAGATGCAACTTAAGAGGTCTCACTGCATCAGCATATGGTTTTCTTCCAGCCTTACAACAACAACATAAGCAACTTAACCACCTAACGTATCTTTGTGCAGGGATAATAGTGGATGATACCATTTTTAAAACAATTTTGAAATCATTGTTTTTAAAAATGGAAAAATATTGTTTTTGAAAATAAATTGGGCTTAAATTATGGAAATTAACCAGACTTCATTTTTATCAAAACTTAAGTCACTCAACCAATGACTACGGTCATCGATTGAGGGGGAGAGTGATTTCAAATTAAGTATTTTCAAACAATATATCATCAAAAGAGTCTGTTTGTACAATATAAAGTGGTGATCTAAAGATTTAATGTTATGTCATGGTATGATTTTCTTTAATACTCAAAGATCTTTCAAAATGAAATTTTTTCTGTTCTTGTTTGATTGTGAAATTATTTTATTTTACTTAAAGATCTCTTAAAAACTATCATACCTGACACTAACAATCTTTCATGTCTATAATTGGTCCTCATCAGTCAATTTCAAAAATTAAATCAAGCCACGTCTTTCCCCAAAATCTTCCAAATAATTTAAATCAATTAGGATCACAAATCTCAAAAGGTTTGAAATTTTTGATCGGGGGAGAGATCGTGATTTAAATCTCAAATTGGTTTTAAAGGATGATTATTTCAAAAGCACTCCTTCCTTCATGTGCCAAAAGATTTCAAATACATGATGCACATGATTTAGGAGGAGCATTTAACCAAAAACCAGAAGAGTATTTAAACAATGCCACATTTTCTCTCATGTTTTCTAAACCTTATTAAATCACTTGGGATCCAAAATCTCAAAGGGTTTGATATTTTTGATCGGGGGAGAATTTGTTATTTAATAATGAAATTTGATAAAAGGTGATCGTTTGACTCAAATGTGCTGGCTGCTTTCCCATATGTGCTAAATGCTTTCGAATCTCGAAGCACATATTAAGGGGGAGCATTTCAAAAGAAAATAAACTATCAAGGTACAAAGCTTTTATGTTTCAACATAAAGTACCTTGATTGATTTTCTAAATGGTTTCTTAATGGCTTTTGTGATTGTGGATGTACTTCAAAAGAACTCTTTTCTCTATGTGATAAAATGATTTCAAATATCCTACGCACATATTGAGGGGGAGAATTTACCAAAGAAATTCAAATGGCTTTTTCCACGGAAATTGTGATCAAGAATATATCAAAGAACTCTTGCCTCCATGTGATAAACAATTTTAAAATCATATGCACATGTTGAGGGGGATCATTTCTAAATGATCAAAATAATTAAGGTACAAAATACTTTGATATTATATCACAAGTACCTTGATTGATTTTCCAAATGATTTTTCAATTGGTTTCAAGAAGGAAAGAACAATACCAAAAGACCGACCAATTTACTTTATGCATGGTATTATAAGGATGGTTAGGTTAGGTATTCGTTCCCACGATCCCGCCAGAGCCGGAGGGATCTACCCAGGGACAATCCACTAGATAGTGTAGAAGTCCTTAGGTATGATAAAAAAAAAGAAAAAAAAAAAGAGAAAAATGAGAATACGGGAAGAGTGCTGACTGAGATAGAGCTAGAACTGGAATAAACCCAACAATGTTCTAGTTATGAAGTCTCGGTAAGCACTGAAGGGGTTGAAGAATGAAAAAGAATTGACTGTGAAAAGGGTGAAAAGAAATAGCCCTCCAATAATTCAACCTTAGGGCAGAAACGGGGTTCAATACGTATGTTACTGGTGTCTACTAAGGTAACACTGGAATTGAAGACAAGACGTCATGGACCCAGTGATGCACTGCACCTAACTTCCCAAGCTACTCAAGTTCCTCTTAAAAGGGCTTGTTTCATTCTCACGGGGAACCTACATAATCTATCGACTTTCTCTTAGAGATTGTTGATATTGAAGAAGGAGACCCTCTCCCTAGTCTCCGACATAGGAAACCAAAATGTGCACTATTGAGTCTAGAGCCAAGAGATCATCCTCAAAATCTCATTAGGACACAAAATTAATGAAGACTTGCTGTTTCACACAATGTGGAAAGTAAGTATATATTGAGAGTCCTACGCATTATCCTTGTGGTATTGCCAGAACATCCGAGTGATATGTAAAGTATTTACAATGAAGATGGAAATCCTCCTAGAGCCAACATCAAACAAGCTCTTGGTGTATGACATGTGAGATCTTTTCTAAAGATCAAACTTGTGACAACTGGATAGAAACGATGGGGCGATTCACTCGTGAATCAACCTTGGTCCAGGAAATGAATTGACGAATACTTTTGAAAAAAAAACCGTTCGATATGCAAATCTTCTTTTCTCTAGCACATCGAATGCGTATTCATGTTTTCAAATACAAAAAGTATTTCTGATTGAAAATTGATCTTTCTCATAAAACCTTCGTCGTATTGCAAAACTGTTTATTCAGGTAATACCCGATTGTTTTTCAAATCAATTTTTCATCAATCAGTGAATCTCAATTCGCTGGTTCACTCACTCCGTGTTTTCTTCTTTGAGATGTTCCGGTTTGAGAACGGCTAGAGCAGCTGCGAAACCCTGTCAAGGAGATTCCTCGGAATTATACCTGATCACAAACAGTACTTGTACTAATCAACGGGGAACCGTGGGCCGTGCACCTCAATTCAACGAAAGTGATCAAAGACACTTTCGTGCGCTTTATTGCTAATTGTTGTCTGCAGGAACACCCCACGGTTGCAGCTGAACAGAATTGAGGAGTCAATCCATAACCGCATGCTCGCACATCACATTCAATTCTAAAAGAAATCATGATAAGTGCATATCTTCATCAACTGGCTCTGATATTTTCAATCCATGCTTCTGCTACGCTGTTGCAAATATCATGAATCAACAAAGCTTTTGCTACTCTGATGAGAAGATATCATGATCCAAAATGTGAGCATGTCTGTCCAAGAAGTCACAACTTCACTTAATGGCGATACAACAAAGGATGAATAAGAGATTCGCTGTGGTTGATGATCTCAATGAAAGATCGAAGATCATCAAGACGTGGATCAGTTAAAGACCTTCACTGAAAGTACAAAGCAATCGGACTTTGCAGTATCACTACTAAAGTACAAAGATTGCGGGATTGAAGAATTAAATTCTACGAGCTCGAGCATGAAGATAAAGATAGAATGCTAGGATGCAATATGTATTTCATGAGGTGACCTCCCTTAGGGGGAGATTGTTAGGATTTAGAAAATCCATGTTGAAGAGTCTGTCACCCCAACTCTAGTCTAGCATATGTTAGCTCATAGACATTACGTTATTTACTAGTTATTTAGTTAGTTACTTAGTTTAGTGCAACACCGTGGAGGAAGGACGGGTCTTTACCCACTGTATTCCTGATCCACAGTCCGAAGAAGGACGTTTAGTATGTAACTATAAATACCCTCTACCTCCCAAGGTAAAGGGTTGGACCTTTCACTTAATCTAACCTTTCTTTTTTTTTTTACTTTCTCTCTAGAAAGGATCCAATCTTCCACTCTCTCTCTCTAAACTACAAACTATTCGACCCTATATGTCTATGTTTATGTGATTGTGAAAACCAATATGTTACATGAACATTCCTCTAATCCTGTTAAGTGACATTTTTTTCTAACAAAACTATAAATATATCTTGTACATAAGTACATTTAGTTCATTAGGTAGTTATTAGGGTATGAACTAAAATACTTTTTTCTTATTTTAGCAACACCAAGATGTAATATAAGTCGTTTCTCTTTTATGTTGGGTTCAAAACCTAAAGTCACTAGCCAAACACGTTCTAAGTTTTTTCAACAATAACATACATAATCCCACTGGAACGGAGAATGAGGAGGTGAAATATAAACAGATCCTACCCCTGTACCAGGATAAACGCTAGAATAGAGAGACGGCTTTCAGGAGGACCTCAGACCAGTGTAACTGGTGTACGTGTAACGTGTGCATAGGTGAGTTATGCTCAAGATATAAGAGTGTGATAAAGAGTGCAATAATGACAAGGAATATATAGAAACATAATATAAAAACCAAGCCTACGGCAATAAGGCAATAGATAAAAACTAGCATTTTTAAACTTAAAGAAAAAAAAGGACAAACAGACAAAAAAAAACCTACGCCACATGAGAACACATGATATAGACAACAAATAGCGCGTAAGAGGCAATAAAGGGGGCATAAGGAAAAACATTAGAGCATACAAGCAAAAACGCAAAACATAAACGGGCAAGGACACAAAAGGAAAATGCACACAAATAAAAAGGGCTTAAAGACAAAAACAAAAACCAAGACCTAAGAGAGCAACGGAGAATTAATCAAGGCAACGATATGGGAATCTATACATAATGGTAAAGCAAAAGGACAAAAGGGAGACTACTAAACACTTAAAAATCCTAATGGGAGAGTAGCTAGCGAACTCAAAACCTAAAAATGAAAGAGGCAAAGCTACTAAAAAGCTCCTAAAAACTTAAACATAAAAACTACCCCAAAACCTCAAGCAACCTAACCCTACCCGCCTATTCCAATTCTATCTCTCCATGTGTTCCTATTAGAGGTTATGTCTTCGGACAAGAGAAGCTCTTTCATGTCCTTCTTAAGTCTATCTTCCCACCTAAGTTTTGGTCTACCGTTTCTCCTCGAGCCATCGACTAACAGAGCTTCGACTCTCCTAACTTATGCTGTTTGTGGTTTCCTCTTGACATGAAACTTATTATCTCAATGAACCTGTTAATCTAAAATCTATTCACAAACTATTGTAACTTAAAAACGCATTGTAAATAGATGACTATAGTTCCAAATGCAATGCCAAATACCCCCTTACGAGTGATAAACAGGTTTCACTTCAGCTACTTCAGCTCTGGTTGGTGTAGGGTACTCGATCATAGATTCAAGCAACTGAGAAGGAATAATTAATGGCTTGTTCAACTATTTGCACACTTCTAGAATCTTTTATTGAGCTAATGGAACCTGTTCTAATAGAATTTGTGCTCCCAGATCGCCTCTGGCTACCATGGCCCCATCAGAAGCTTGAATAATTTCCTCCAAGTTTTTCAATGAGTACATTCCAATAATTTGTGCTCTCTATCTTTGCAAGTACTGTTGTGTCCCTGCATAGGGCGACTCGAGCACAACAAGCTGCCACATATAATACATTCCAATATCCATTGAAAAACACAACAATGGTCTTAAATTATACCCCACAGCAGCCTCGCTCATTTCCTCAGGATCACGTGATGTCATAACCAACCCCACTTCCCCTACAAGATGTGGGACCAGACCAACAAAAGTCGCAGGAGCATGTTGTACTATAGATCTTTTTAGCCAAGTGTTATGACTCATTTCTTAGGTTTTGTTTTATGAGTTTGGTTTGTTTTGCATTGAGGTTTTTAATGGGTATTCTATGTATATTTATTACTTCATTCGTGTATCAAGAAAAAGAATTTCATAACAAGCAATCCAGATTAACGTAGCAGAAGCATGGTCATATTCGTACGCGATTTATACATCAATATAATTAAGGATCTTTCAATGCAAATGTTAATTAATCATCATAGAAAATTACCACATAATTTTCAAATAATAAGAAATGCCACAAAATAATTACTACATAATTAAAAAAAAAAAACATGTAAACCAACATGAGTACTTACATTCTTGAATCAAATGCTTCAGCCTCTAAAGGATGAATACACTTGTGACTCAAATGCTTCAGCCGATCATTCAACCAGAACTCCAATAAAACCACTTCTGACTCAAATGCTTCAGCCTCTAAAGGATGAATACACTTACTCTTTTATCAAATCCCTTGTTTGCAAGACACTTGTAACAACAGGGTAATGATCACACAATGATCAAGAAACCAAGAACACGATCAAAATGATATGATTCTATCTTGCTTCTTACGCTCTGTTCTCGAGCTTCTTTTTTTTCATTTATTTATTTATGTTAAGTAATGAAAGGGGAGGGGAAGGGAAATCAAAAAAATTTACGTTCTTGAGTTTTTTTAAGATGGAAAGGAAGAGGACGAGAAGGTGGGAGGGAGTGAAGGAATGGGCTTTTGAATGAGGTTCGGCCGAATGGAATGAGGAGGAGAAAGAGAGATAGAAAGTTTGTTAATTGGTCCTTAAATAAGGCACTAGTCATAATCACTTCCATATTTAGCACTCATTTTAAAATACACTAAATAAAAGATATAATATTTCATTTCATTTCATTTCCCATGCCTATAGGTGACTTGCAACACAAGTCACGTCATTCCAACTACTTGTCGGTTAGTCAAACTTGTTAGGCCAATTTCCCATCTCGTAACTTTGTGAACCAAATTATTGTGATAAATATACAACATATAAATACACTTACAAGTAGGATTACATTGTGATATATATACAACATATAAATTATTGTGACCCTATTGGCCAATACTATAGTTAATAGTAATAGTTATGTGTTTGCACACAATTCCTTCAGACTCCCACTTGTCTATTCTAGAAATATCGAGATAACATACATACTAATGAATATAGCATGGCGCCGATCATTTACCCTCAACTATATTACCAGTTCTTAATGTTCTTGAACTTATGTTTGAAAAATATTAATGGTTAATTATAGTTATTTCTTTGTTACTAATACCATGTCGTAATCAGTTATGGATCTCACTCATGTCTCATTTTAAGCATTTTATTTCTTGAATGTGAATACAAATAAGATTGCCAAAATCATCAATCAATTAATATTTGGGCTCGGCTGAGCATTCTCTTATTTTTTTTCGAGGGTCCCAACGATATTAAACTTTATCCGGATTTTAGAAGAACAAATCCCTTCTTGAGTATATGTTCATTTCCATGCAATCTAAGCTATGCCCATCTGTAACACCCCAAAATACAGTCTAGCGGAAGCATACGAGCCTTTGTGTTAGGAATTAGAAAATTCCATAGTGAAGAGTCGGTCACCCCAAATATTATCTAGCATAAGTTAGCTCGTAGACTTGTCATTATTTACGTTATTTAGCAGTTTATTAGTTAGTTTGTAGCATAGTTTAGCGTAGTGTAACACCGTGGAGGAAGGACGGGTCTTTACCCACTGTATACCTGATCTACAGGCCGATAGGAGGTCGTTATGTTTATAACTATAAATACCCTCTACCTCCCAAGGTAGAGGGTTGGACCTTTCATTATTCTCAATCTAACCTTCTATGTTTTCTTTTACTTTCCTCTCTAGAAAGGCTCCCACTTTCTCCCTCTAAACTCTATACAATTCGACCCATATTATTGATGTGTTATGTGTTTATGAAATCCAATATCTAACAATTGGTATCAAGAGCCATGGTTTGATCACTCATCTTTCATGCTCTTTGTTTTGGTGGATTTCATAAGGTTTTTGGGTATTAAGAGTTTAGGAGAGTTTGATTCATTTGGACAAATTCTAGTGTTAAAGTTTGAATTTTGCTAGTACTTTTGTGTTTAGGATCATCATATGTGTTTATGTTTTGAATTGGAAGGCTTAAATCATTGTGGTTTGGTTGTTTTTGATTGATAAAGTGGTTATTTTTGAAGTTTGTACGAAGCGAGTTGAGTCTCGGATGGTTTGTTCTTCGAAGCGAGTTGCTTTGTTATTGGATGCGAGTTGGTACATGCGACTTGGTTGTTTAGCGAGTTGATTTTTATACGACTTGGGTTCTAAGCGAGTTGTTTCTTTAAGCGGCTTGAGATTTAAAGCGACTTAGCTATTAAGCGAGTTGTAAAGCTAGCGAGTTAATTTAAGCGACTTGGTGTTCAAGCGAGTTGATTGTGTAGCGAGTTGATACTAAAGAGAGTTGCCTATGCGACTTGTCTAGATTCAACGTATCTAAAGAGAGTTGCCTATGCGAGTTGCTTAAGCAAGTTGCGTTAAGCGAGTTGTCGTTTAAGCGAGTTGTCTTGGAAGCGAGTTGTCCTGGATGCGAGTTGATTGAAGCGGTTTGACCAAAAGTTGACTTTTTACGGTAAAACTTCAAACGGCCATAACTTTTGAACCGTAACTCCGTTTTCAGCAAAATACCAGTCAAAACGAGCGGAACAGGCTGAATATGGTGAAACAAATTTTTTTGAGGCCCAAATTGCCTCCGAAAGGAAGTTATTGAGGTTTTTAAGTTTTTAGATCTAAATTTCTCCGTAAAATCGTGCATCAACCAGTCCAAATCTCAACCAAACAACATATCTGCTATTCCTACAAACAATCCTGAGTCCTAACACACAATTGTCTATCAGTGTGACAATTCATCAGTCATCTTAACACGTTCCATTGGTCATTGCTTAACGGTTTGGTCTTGATTTTAGTAAAATCCCGCGAAAGATTCTATTTCTCGGTTTAAATCATAGACTTGTAAAATCCCGTGGATTCATCAACATCATGTCTTACACTCCTGATTCAGTGATTTCAGAAGTACTCAAACTGTATGATGTTGTAGACAACCATGAGAATATTAGCTATACTGAACGGTTACAGATGATGGAATCAATCAATGATGATTTGAGTTCTTCATGCTCCAAGTCCAATGAGAAAGATTTGCACCTGTTCAGGTTACAGAATGCCATGCAAAAGGAAAGCAACATTGAACCTTATCAACAACTTCACTCTCACCTCATGTTACTTCTACCCACATCAATGGAACGAACATGTATTGCCCTCTTCCATCAGGACTTATCCACATTAAGAGGAACTTTGCTGTTAAACCTAGAGCAATTAGAGGTACAACTTGACAAAGAGAAGGTTCATAAGGATAGTTCCAGCGCTGCACTTCAAGTGATCTACAAACACTTTCAGTCATTCATTAGAAGGAAATTCACATCTGATTATGATCAAGACATGACTGAAATGTCCTTCAAAAGACACACTGGAATGGAAATTAGCGTGTTCACGGAGACACTTATCCATCTCATGTGGAGAAGTATATTGAGGAAGTTACTCAGAAAGATGAAAAATTAGATGAGAGTCGGGAACAGTTAAGAGATATTTGTGATAAGTCGGGCAATGTATCAGAAAAGACGGGTGTTGCTGAATGCAGAATATCAGAAACAACAAAGAATGATGTAACCAGCTGCTCAGTAACTCCTGTCACACAAGAAGTGGATGCTGTGATCAGAAAGGCGAATGAATCTCGGGTACAATCAATTAATTGTTGTGTTGAGACCGGTATGGCACCAGATGTTGGATCAGTTGACACTGAATACAGAGGCTCAGAGATAGATAAACTTGAAACAGCCAGCGGTTCAGTGACTCTTGTTACACATGATGTGGATGCAGATATCATACCAGAAATTGAACATGTGTCATGTAATGAGGTACCCTTTACTGTTCAACACAATGCATCTGCTAAGGTACTTAAACAAACTAATCATGATGCTGAACATGACTTTGAAAAATCTTCTGTAACTGAGGCTGAGTCTGAGATTAAGTGTTTCAAAACAAAAGATATTGTTGATAAAAAGGCTTTTGATGAACTTTCAAACAAATTCTCAAATCTTGAAAAACATTGCATTTCACTTGAAATTTCGATACAGAGTAAAGAAGAAAGTTTTCAACCTAACAAACCATGTAAAAATCCGGAACTTCCTGAATTCCGTGAACTTTTTGAAATTAACACTTTGAAAGCTCAGCTTCAAGACAATGACTCAACCATTTACAATCTGAAGAAACATATTTCTGTCTTGAATGTGAAAAGTAATTCAGTCATGAATACACAAGACATTGATGCTACTATAACAAGAAATAATGAACTGTCAATTTATGTGGCTAAATTACTAAAGGAAAATGAGTCTTTGAGAAAGCATCACATAGAACTAAGTGGCTATGTCAAAGAAGCTAGAACTAAGTCAATGGAACAAACAAACCCTTTGATAGCAAAGATTGATGAACTCCAAGCTCAACTTCAGGAAAAGAGTTTCGCCATTGTTGCCTTAAAGAATGAGCTTAGAAAAACCGTAGGGAAAAGTGTGAACACTAAGTTTACAAAACCATCAACCTTGGAGAAGCCAGTTTCTCATCCCACTAGAGACCGGTCCGTTGTTAGGCAGCCTACTGCATTTAAATCTGAAAGAACAAAATTTTCAAAAACACGGTTTGCCTCCCAAGTTGATGTGAAACAAGTTTTGTCAAAACCAGTCACTTCACCTGAGTTACCTAAGAATAAGGCTTCTAGCTCCGTTAACCCTCAACACGTAGCCACTTCTACTCCCAACACCTCTAGGATTAGTTCGAAAACAATGTCAAAACCAAGCATTAAAACCCAGAATTCATATGATATGAATGACTTGTGGAAGAACTATTATCTAGAAAAAGCTAGGAAAAAGGCACAGATTCGAAAAGACGGAATTTTAGGTGCAAGACCTAGGGTGAGGAATTCTACGAGATTTCAAGGCACTGCTAGTAGTTGTAAACTACTACCTAGGAACACTCAAAAGACTAGGGATTGGCGTGCATCTAAGAATAGTTATGTGCATATGAATGCTAAGCATGTAGAAAAAAAACTAGAAATTCTGAGTCTTTTCCACAAAAGAAACATTTTCCTAATTCACATGCTAAGGTACAATCCACTAAGACTACTAATGTGACTAAGGTTCAACATGTTGTGAAGCAAAACAAACAAAAAACTTTGCCTAGATGGATACCAACTGCTAAATCTTTGGAAACTAGGAATAAGGATAAATCTCCCACTGTGCATAAGAAGCCTAACAATCCTAGACCGTGCCATAAGTGGATACCTTCTGGTAGAATGTTTAAGGATGCTGGACTTAGGTGGATTCCTACCGGAAAGCTGTTCTCTGATGACAAAATCAAGGTTGACCGTGAAACCCCAAAGGGTTTGGATACTAATGTCACTAACCAATATATATGCAATCAAGCTTGTAATGTTAGTGCAGGTAGACCTTACTCAGTTGCAGATACTTCGATCCTTCAATACATGGACTGGTTTAAAGTATGGATAACACAAGTATTGATATCTCATAACTCACGGGTTCAAGTAACTCAATCTTGATATTCTTTCGGCTATGACGTCTGTTCAGTTCAGTTCAGGCCTCGTACCTCATCATTATGGCATCTGCAGATAACACTTCAGGCCCCGTTCCTCAAAGAAAAGAAAGGTGTACGCTTCAGTGCGCTTTATCTTCTTAAGAAGAGAAATCTTCATGTTTATGACCATTCTCATCGACATTCTTCATCAACATGCTTCATGCTTTGTCCATGCGCTTCAGTCATCAAGTGAACCGGACTACTGATAATTACTCTTATTCCTCTTGCTCAATATAATTAAGATGGCGACATCATGTGCTAATTTTGCAGGGGAGAAGTGTGAATAGAATACATTTGGATGATAATCACTTGGTTAATCAAGAATGGCATCTCTATATGCAATTCTTGAGGGGGAGAAGAAGTGTGAATTTTTTGCATGGTTGACTGATATTTGAGAATATATGGTCAAACGGATCCTAACCCATGTAAGAGCCGAGATTCTTGTTATCGAATCATCTTCACATGTAGTTTCTTCTAAGAGCCGTTGGTTGACATCTTCACACGGGCTGATATGATTAAATGACAAAGTGATTCTAGTTGCTGGGATGATTTCTTTTCACCCTTTTCACATTCAATTCTTTTTCATTCTTCAACTCCTTCAGTGCTTACCGAGACTTCATCACTAGAACCTTGTTGGGTTTATTCCAGTACTAGCTCTGTCTCAGTCCGCACTCTTCCCATATTCACATTTTTCTCCTTTTTTTCAATATACCTAGGGACTCTACACTATCTAGTGGATTGTCCCTGGGTAGATCCCTCCGGTTCTGGCGGATCGTGGGAACTAATACCTAACCTAACCATCCTTATAACTCCATGCATAAAGTAAATTGGTCAGTCTTTTGGTATTGTTCATTCTTCCTTGAAACCAATTGAAAAATCATTTGGAAAAACAATCAAGGTACTTGTGATACGAGATCAAAGCATTTTATACCTTAATAGTTTTGATCATTTAGAAAACCTCCCCCTCAACATGTGCATATGATTTAGAAATTGTTTAGCACATGGAGGCAAGGGGACTTTGAAATATTTTCTTTGATCACAATTTTCATACGAAAATACCATTTGATTTTCATGGTAAAATTCTCCCCCTCAATATGTGCATAGGATAAGTGAAATCATTTTTATCACATAGAGGCAAGAGTTCTTTTGAAGCACATTTACGATCACACAAGCCATTAAGAAACCATTTAAAACTCAATCAAGGTACCTTATGTTAAAACATAAAAGCTTTTGTACCTCGATAGTTTATTTTCTTTTAAAATGCTCCCCCTCAATATGTGCTTCGAAATTCGAAAGCATTTTGCACACAAGGGAGAGCAGCATGCACATTTGAATCAAAACGATCACCTTTTATCAAATTTCATCATTAAATCACAAATTCTCCCCCGATCAAAAATATCAAACCCTTTGAGATTTTGGATCCCAAGTGATTTAATAAGGTTTAGAAAACATGGGAGAATATGTGCCTGGTTTAAATACTCATCTTGTTTTTGGATAAATGCTCCCCTCAACATGTGCATTATGTATATTGAAATCGTTTGGCACATGGAGGCAGGAGTGCCTTTGAAGGACTAAAACCAATTCCAATAAAACAGATTTGAGATTTAAATCACGATCTCTCCACCGATCAAATATTTCAAACCAATTGAGATTTGTGATCCCAATTGATTAAAATTATTTAGAAAAGTTTGGGGAAAGACGTGGCAAGATTTAATTTTGAAAAATGAAAGATAAGGACCAATTAAAGACGTTAAAGATTGTTAGTGTCAGGTATGATTGTTTTAAGAGATATTTAAGTAAAATAAAACAATTTCACAATCAAACAAGAACAGATTTTTTTATTTTATTTTGACAGATCTTTGAGTTTTAAAGAAAAATCATACCATGACATAAGATTAAATCTTTAGATCACCACATTTTAATGTACCAACCGAAACTTTTATGAAGAAATATCGTTTGAAAATATTTTATTTTAAATCACTCTCCCCCTCAATCGATGACCGTAGTCGATGATTGAGTGACTTAAGTTTTGATAAAATGAAGTCCGGTGATTTTCAAAGATTAGCTCAATAAATTTTCAAAACAATTTATTCGAAATTTTTTTAAAAAATTGTTTAAAAAATGGTATCCTGCACAAAGATACGTTAGGTGGTTGAGAGGCTTATGTTGATGTTGTTGTTGTAGGGCTTGGAAGAAAAACCATCTGCAGATGCAGTGAGACTTCTTCTTACGTTGCATCTTGAATGACAACTGAGGTCAAATTAAGCTCAGTTTCTTCAATCACTTAGAAGAAAACCATCTGCTGATGCAGTGAGACCTCTTACGTTGCATTTATGCCAACTCTCCATAGAAGTCCAATTAAGCTCCGTTTCTTCATTTGTCAACCCAAGATATAGTTACCCTTTCCTTTCGGCATCCAATCATCTTCAATTGTGGGATCCGGATTGGGACCATTCTTTTATACCAATATACCTGCATATGTTAGTGAACACACATACAAATATATGGTGGTCGACATCACCCAAACAACAATCGACTAATAAAAGTCAATGCAACATATCAATCAGATCATTTAAATGTATGGGAATAATGTGTTCATCAAACTCTAATCATCTAATCCTAGCAATCATATCCTAGGCACCTAGTCCTTCAACGTAGGTTAACATCAATTTTAATTAAGCATATAGGATAATTAAGAAAGCTCGTTAGAAGATATAGATTTGAAAACATTCTCCCCCTCAACCAATAACTTATTTTATGAAAAGTTTAAAAGCGTTGAAGTCATTGATTGAGTTTTCAATTTTACAAAAACTCTGAATCTGATTGTTTTTTAAAGCAACTCATTTACCACCATTTTTTGAAAACACCAAATATTTTTCTAAGGAATTTTAGACGGAAAAACATTTGTGTAGGAACAGCAGTCTTTCAACATACTTCCCTCAATTTGTTTTAGGATAAGTGCACGATAATTTTGAAAATTTGTTTTGGCGTAACACTTTCCTTTCTTGAAGAACGGGTTGCTATCTGAAATAATAGCAAGCCATTATTTGATGTCCGGGTTACAGTCTGAAATAACTGTAAGCCATAGTTTTTGACATGTTTTGAAAAAAAATATTTACACCTCCTGCTCGAACTTCATCTATGGTCCCGTGCCATTATTGAATGACATTTCTAAGACCGTAGATGTTATCGATACCAGAAGATATGTCTTGAGAAAACATACTTTTGGTCTTTTTCAAATTTTTTGATTTTTATGGATTTTTGTTGGTTTTATAATTTTCTATTTTCTTTTTGTTGGTTTTATATTTTTGTATTTTGCTTTTTGAATAAATATGTAAAATGATAGAGTAGATGATATAGTATAAGAAGATGATGATACGAGTACCGAGATAAGGATATCGAGCAGCCCCGTTGTAGATAGAAGTCAACATCTGTTAAACATTCAACACCAAAGCTTCCTAGGCTCCTGAATTGAAGAAAGAAATTGAACCATCTGATAGTGAGACTTTGGCAGCTTCCCCCCAAACCGAAAATCCTTTAGCTGAGCAGATTCGAAGCTCTATTTCAAGCTTTCCTTAGCCAGGTGCACAGAGAAGCACACCATTATCATAAATTCTGCTGCTCCTTTTGTATAGAGAAGTGTGAATTTTTTGCATGGTTGACTGATATTTGAGAATATATGGTCAAACGGCTCCTAACCCATGTAAGAACCGAGATTCTTCTTATCGAATCATCTTCACATATAGTTTCTTCTAAGAGCCGTTGGTTGACATCTTCATACGGGCTGATATGATTCAATGACAAAGTGCTTATAGTTGCTGGGCTGATTTCTTTGAAGCACATCTTTCTGTTCTTGTTTGATTGGGAGGGATTTTAATTAAGGGGATTTGCTATTTACAAGTTAACGAGAATGCCTTTGGTGTGAAGAAGATGTTAACTGTCTATTTCCCCATTCGGATAATCTTGAAGAAGGTCGAGTCTATAGTCTAATCTACATTTTCTGCTACATGATTAGAAGACTAAAGACGAATTGCATTTGATGATCTAAAGACTTCTTCTTAATCCGGGCTGAGAAGAACACTTGAAAATCTTCGTCAGTTTAGGGGAGAGCACTAATTGGGGGAGATTGAAAAGCCAAAATTTAATCCCCAATTAGTCTTGCTAAGATTCTTTAGCAATGATTCATTGCTTGATTTTTGATGACACTCCTCCAACGCCTAATGCTTCAATTACTAAGGATAACTGGGATTCATTGTTTTTCAAAGATATGTTTGATGAGTACTTAACGAATGTTGATCATCCAGCTTCTGAAGCTCATGCTCCGGTTTCTACTGACTCAACTAGTTCATCATCTAAGAAGTACTTCTCAGAACTCTCAAGAAACCTTATCTCCAGTTACTTCACAAGGCGTTGATAATGACTATCATGATATTGTAGTTGCACTACTGAATAATGATCCGCTCTTTGGTATTCCTTTGCCAAATCTTCACGAATTATTGTTCATGAATAATGATCCGCTCTTTGGTATTCCTTTGCTAAATCTTCACGGATTATTGTTCCTCTCATTGTGCACGCTATAAATCAACCACATAAACATTAAGGAAAAATGACTTCACATCCGCTAGAAGACATTTTTAGTAAATCTTCCAGATCAGCTTCTACATGTATACCTTGAGGAAGAATGCATTGATGTTGAGGAATCATTTGCTTCGGCTCATTCATTGGGTCAATGTTCATCCGATTGAATGTTTATTCAAGTGTTGGACATTTGACACAAGTTGATTACTTCGAAGTTACTCTTTTATCACTTATTTGAGGTTGAAGTTGACATTCACAAAGGTGTGTTCTTATTTGATAACTTGCTCGGGGTTAAGAATTTGAGTTGAAGTCTTGGGTTATCTAGTTACCAGCAGTCGAGGTGGATGGTTGAAGACCTGGTTAACTATCATTATTAGGAGTTACTTTGTTTTACTCAGTGTCACACGCATATGTCGGTGTGGATAATCGCAAGAGGTGTTAATGTCTCATACTTTGCTTGAGTAGTGAGTACTTAGAAATTTTCTTGATGCATAAATTCTCGACACCGTTCTTCCATTATTAAGTGCAAGCTTAAGATACAAATGTAGGAATTTGACTTCAGTTTCAAGTTTGGTATATCGGGTATTCTTCATCAGTGGTCACTTCAAATTGTCTACATATGGGTTGATAAAGATAGTCAGAGAGAGTTTCCATTGCAGTTGATTCTCACAGGATTCATTTGGGCTATTTGAGTTCTTCTCACAAGATTTCGAGTTTTTGGGTATATTATGTTTTGCTGAATCTGAGGTATCAAAACCAGCAAGGGGGAAGGAGACATATATCTAAAAGCACAACGAGTACACATGATGAACTTAACACTTCTACCTGATTGAAGTTATCCCGAAAAGACAATGGTCATAACCGTAGAGAAACTCAGTGTTTAACTCGTAGCCTTTGGTGTATTATTCCAACTAATTGGAGGAAATGGTCTCTGGAGACTTTTGGTTTGTGTTACTTCAGCGTTCAGTTAGAAGAAATGTGAAAAGAATATTTGGTTCGTGAGATGATATTGCATATCGACATCTTCTATATGATTTATGATAAAGTACTTCCGGTTAGTGCTTCATGTACACAATGTAATGATGATTCTGATGAGATCGCAATGATCAGGGGAGATATATGTGTATATCAGGGTCGGACAACATATTCACATGATCGAGCTTAATCAGTTATTCTAGAGTTGACATCCGTAGAGGAGATCAGTGATTCAACCAGTTAGTGTGATGTTGTTGTTTCTACTCTGGTTGGGTACTTGTGTACATTATGGGCTGATTGGTTATATGGAAGTTAACAGGAATGCATTTGGTAAAATGAAGATGTTGATGTATTGTTCCCCTGCATATGACAACTGGTCAATCTCGAAGAGTAATGTGTACATCGGGGATGCACAACAGGTTCATGTGATCGGTCTTCATCAGTTAGTCTGTATTTGATAACCGCTAAGTCGATCAATGTCTTAACTTGTTACCTCGGTGTTCTCATGTTCTTCGGGGTGCTGAGCTTCATTCAATGAGACTGTTTCTCTTCTCATTCTTCTTCTTGGGAAAATGGTCTTTATTCGAAGATTGACAGTATGAGGGGAAGCTGCCAAAGTCTCTCTTTCTCAAAGGCTCGGGTTCTACATTCTATTCTGGAGCCTCAGAAGCTTTGGTGGTGGAAGTTTAAGAGATGACGTATTCTATCTTCTACGACATGCTGCTTGATATCCTTATCTCGGTACTCGTATCATCATCCTCTTAAATTATATCATCTACTCTATACGTGTATATATTTTTCAAAAAACAAAATAGAAAAATATAAAACCAACAAAAACCCATAAAAATCAGAAAATTTGAAAAAATTCCAAAAATATTGTTTTCTCAAGACATGTCTTCTGGTATCGATAACATCTACGGTCTTAGAAATGTCATTCAATAATGGCACGGGACTTTAGATGAAGTTCGAGCAGGAGGTGTAAATATCTCTTTCTAAACATGTCTCAAAATATGGCTTACAGTTATTTCAGACTGTAACCCGGGCTTAAACTATGGCTTGCTATTATTTCAGATAGCAACCCGTTCTTTTAAAGGAAGGAAAGTGTTGCGCTAAAACAATTTTCAAATATTTCGTGCACTTATCCTAAAAACAATTTAAGGAAAGTATGTCGAAGGACTGCTGTTCCTACACAAATGTTTTTCCGTCTAAAATTCTTCAGAAAAATATTTGTTGTTTTCATAAATGGTGGAAAATGAGTTGCATGAAAATCAATCAGATTCAGAGTTTTTGTAAAATTGAAAACTCAATCAATGACTTCAGCGCTTTTAAACTTTTCATAAAATGAGTCATGGATTGAGGGGGATAATGTTTTTCAAATCTACATCATTTAACGGGCTTTCTTAATTATCCTAATATGCTTAATTAAAAATGATGTTAACCTATGTTGAAGGACTAGGTGCCTAGGATATGATTGCTAGGATTAGATGATTAGAGTTTGATGAACACATTATTCCCATACATTTATATGATATGATTGATATGTTGCATTGACTTTTATTAGTCGATTGTTGTTTGGGTGATGTCGACCACCATATATTTGTATATGTGTTCACTAACGTATGCAGGTATTTTGGTATAAAAGAATGTTCCCGATCCGGATCCCACAATTGAAGATGATTGGATGCCGAAAGGAAAGGGTAACTATATCTTGGGTTGACAAATGAAGAAACGGAGCTTAATTGGACTTCTATGGAGAGTTGGCATAAATGCAACGTAAGAGGTCTCACTGCATCAGCAGATGGTTTTTCTTCTAAGTGATTGAAGAAACGGAGCTTAATTTGACCTTAGTTGGCATTCAAAATGCAACGTAGGAAGAAGTCTCACTGCATCAGCAGATGGTTTTTCTTCCAAACCCTACAGCAACAAAAACGGAAGCTTCTCATCCACCTAACGTATCTTTGTGCAGGGATAATAGTGATGATACCATTGTTTTGAAAATGGAAGAATATTGTTTTGAAAATAAATCGGATTCAATGTTTTGAAATCAACCGGACTTTATTTTGTCAAATCTTCAGTGGTTTCAAATTAAATATTTTCAAACGATATTTCATCAAAAAGTCCGTTTGTACGTTATAATGTGGTGATCTAAAGATTTAATATTATGTCATGGTATGATTTTCTTTAAAAAATCAAGGTCTTTCAAAATGAAATTTTTTCTGTTCTTGTTTGATTGTGAAATTGTTTTATTTTACTTAAAGATCTCTTAAAACTATCATACCTGACACTAACAATCTTTAATGTCTTAAAATGGTCCTTATTTGTCATTTTTCTAAATCAAATATTGCCACGTCTTTCTCGAAAATTTTCTAAATTATTTAAATCTTTTGGGATCACTAATCTCAAATGGTTTGAAATCTTTGATCGGGTGAGAGATCGTGATTTAAATCTCAAATCTGTTTTAATGGAATTGGTTTTAGTCCTTCAAAGGCACTCCTGCCTCCATGTGCCAAACGATTTCAATATACATAATGCACATGTTGAGGGGGAGCATTTATCCAAAAACTAGATGAGTTTTTTTAAATCAGGCACATTTTCTCCCATGTTTTATAAACCTTATTAAATCACTTGGGATCCAAAATCTCAAAGGGTTTGATATTTTTGATCGGGGGAGAATTTGTGATTTAATAATGAAATTTGATAAAAGGTGATATTTTTGATTCAATTGTGCAGGCTGCTCTCTCATATGTGCTAAACGCTTTCGAATCTCGAAGCATATATTGAGGGGGAGCATTTTAAAAGAAAATAAACTATCGAGGTGCAAATGTTTTTATGTTTTTACATAAAGTACCTTGATTGAGTTTTAAATGGTTTCTTAATGGATTTTGTGATCGTCGATGTACTTCAAATGAACTCTTTCCTCTATGTGATAAAATGATTTCAAATATCCTACGCACATATTGAGGGAGAGAATTTACCAAAGAAAATCCAAAGGTTTTTTCTATGGAAATTGTGATCAAGAAATTATTTCAAAGAAATTATTTCAAAGAACTCTTGCCTCCATGTGCCAAACAATTTCAATATCATATGCACATGTTGAGGGGGAGCATTTCTAAAATGATCAAAACAATTAAGGTACAAAATGTATTGATTTTATATCACAAGTACCTTGATTGATTTTCCAAATGATTTTTCAATTGGTTTCAAGAAGGAAAGAACAAATACCAAAAGACCGACCAATTTATTTTATGCATGGTGTTATAAGGATGGTTAGGTTAGGTATTCATTCCCACGATCCCGCCAGAGCCGGAGGGATCTACCCAGGGACAATCCGCTAGATAGTGTAGAGTCCTTAGGTATGATGATAAAAGGAGAAAAGTGAGATATGGGAAGAGTGCGGACTGAGACAGAGCTAGTACTGGAATAAACCCAACAAGGTTCTAGTTATGAAGTCTCGGTAAGCACTGAAGGAGTTGAAGAATGAAAAAGAAATGAATATGAAAAGGGTGAAAAGAAATAGCCCTCCAATAATTCAACCTTAGGGCAGTAACCGGGTTCAATACATATGCTACTGGTGTTTACTAAGGTAACACTGGTATTGAAGACAAGACGTCATGGACCCAGTGACGCACTGCACTAAACTTCCCAAGCTACTCAAGTTCCTCTTAAAAGGGCTTGTTTCATTCTCACGGGGAACCGACATAATCTATCGACTTTCTCTTAGAGTTTGTTGATATTGAAGAAGGAGACCCTCTCCCTAGTCTCCGGCATAGGAACCAAATGTGCACCATTAAGTATAGCGCCAAGAGATCATCCACAATATCTCGTTAGGACACAAAATTAGTGATGACTTGCTGTTTCACACAATGTGGAAATTAAGTATATATTGAGAGTCCTACACATTATCCTTGTGGTATTGCCAGAACATCCGAGTGATATGTAAATATTCACAATGAAGATCGAAATCCTTCTAGAGCCAACATCAAGCAAGCTCTTGGTGGGTGACATGTGAGATCTTTTCTAAAGATCAAACTTGTGACAACTGGATAGAAACAATGGGGCGATTCACTCATGAATCAACCTTGGTCCAGGAAATGAATTGATGAATACTTTTGGAAAAACCATTCGATGTGCAAACCTTCTTTTCTCTAGCACGTCGAATGTGTATTCATGTTTCAAACTCAAAAAGTATCTCTGATTGAAAAAATACTTTTGGAAAAACCATTCGATGTGCGAATCTCTTCTTTTCACTAGCACGTTGAATGTGTACTTTTTTAAATACAAAAAGTATTTTGATTGAAAATTGATCTTTCTCATAAAACCTTCGTCGTATTGCAAAACTCTTTCTTCTAAGAAATACGCGATTGTTTTCAAATCAATTTCTCATCAATCAGTGAATCTCAATTCGCTGGTTCACTCACTCCGTGTTGTCTTCTTTGAGACGTTCCGGTTTGAGAACGGCTAGAACAGCAGCGAAACCATGTCAAGGAGATTCCTCAGAATCCTACCTGATCACAGGCAGTACTTGTACTGATCAACGGGGAACCGTGGGCCGTGTACCTCAATTCAACGAAAGTGATCAAAGACACTTTTGTGTGTTTTATTGCTGACTGTTGTTTGCAGGTACATTTGGACGGTTGCAGCTGATCAGAATTGAGGAGTCAATCCAAAGCCGCATGCTCACAGCATCCACACTTAATTTGAAGAAATCATGACTGGTGCATATCTACATAACCTGGCTCTGATATTTCATACTATGCTTCTACTTTGCTGCTGCAAATATCATGAACCAGTAAGGCTTCCGCTACTCTGATGGAAAGATGTCATGATTCAAAAGTGTGAGCATGTCGGTCCGAAAGTCACAACTTCACATGATGGCAACACAATAAAGGGTGATCCAGAGATTTACTGTGGCTGATGATCTCAAAGAAAGCTCGAAGATCATCAAAGATGTGGATCAGTTAAAGGCCTCCACTAAAAGTACAAATCTATGCGGACTTTGAAGTTGCACTGCTTATGCACAAAGATTGCGGAATTGAAGAATTGAAGTCTACCAGCTCAAGAACAAAGTCAAGAATAGAATGTTAGGATTCGAAATGTAAAACATGGGGTGACCTCCGTTAGGGGGAGACTGTTAGGAATTAGAAAATTCCATAGTGAAGAGTCGGTCACCCCAAATATTATCTAGCATAAGTTAGCTCGTAGACTTGTCATTATTTACGTTATTTAGCAGTTTATTAGTTAGTTTGTAGCATAGTTTAGCGTAGTGTAACACCGTGGAGGAAGGACGGGTCTTTGCCCACTGTATACCTGATCCACAGGCCAATAGGAGGTCGTTATATTTGTAACTATAAATACCCTCTACCTCCCAAGGTAGAGGGTTGGACCTTTCATTATTCTCAATCTAACCTTCTATGTTTTCTTTTACTTTCTCTCTCTAGAAAGGCTCCCACTTTCTGTCTCTAAACTCAATACAATTCGACCTATATTATTGATGTGTTATGTGTTTATGAAATCCAATATCTAACACTTTGGGTGCCACAATCTTGGTATCACAACATAAGGTACAAAGAATGGTTTTTATCCCATTTATTTAGAATAAGATTCATTAATTGAAAACATTAAAATTACATTAATGAACGTAGTGCGGAAATAGGCCCAAAAGATAATTAAAGCGGTCCCGTTTATTCATCAGAGTCGCCTATGACCATGCCCTTTGCCAAGCGTCTTTCAATAGTGGGCTATCGCCTTAAAACTGAGAACACATGCTAAAAAGGTCAGCTTACGCTGGTGAGTTCATAGGTTTAATTTCAATAAACTCATAGTGGACCTGTAGGAGTTGATTTGCTATGCAAGACCTAAGATAGATAAATACCGTTTGCACACACCGATCCTACCCGGATCACCAACCATATAACCATATCCCGCATCCAGGGATTACTCGAGCCCCGCGACTCTAGTCCAGCACTGTCATGGCAAAATCTAGAACAATTGCCAACCCCAGACTAGGTCGAGGTAGAAGTCTATTCTTAGCTAGGCAACGGTTCAACCTAGTCTAAGGCAACAACTACCGCACATCAATCTAAACAGTCAAGCATATAAGCAAATCCAAATAGTTTTAATGGTCCAAAAACAGTAGCATAATTCTCACCCCAATATAGTTAAAAACGTAGATAAAAGTGGGGCTATGAAACTCACCTTAGCCACAGCAATGCACGAATAAACACTAGCAGAAGATAACAGGTAATCACGACACATCAATGCACTATTCACTATTGACACGACTGACATCTAAAGCTACTCATCACGGCATCCAAAAGAATGTACGAAGGGTACAACAGAATAGAAGCGACGCAACCTAATGCATATACGATAATCTTAAAATACAGCTCATATGATAAAGAAATAACTAGAAAGTAATGTGTTGTAGTTTTCGTAGATCATTCATGTCGTTATCTTCAAAAGTACGTTATCGATCCCAAAAGTTTATAATTGTTATCTCAAAAGTTTAGTTTTAACGTTTCGTGTGGTGGTAAGAAACGTAGACGCGACACATAACTCACACGAAAGAGGAAAAGAAAGCATTGACATAACCGAGACATACAGACCATAACTCACGCCAAAAAGGAAAAGGCATTGACGAAGTCAAGAAATACCGACAATACTCAAGCTAGTCAAAGACTAGGAAATGACGACATCTATTCAAGACACATAAATAGGTTAATTGAAAAATCTCGACAATTTACCCAATAGTCCCCAAACGTACATGTTTAATAATAAAAAACAAGTTCCCATTTATCTCTCAATTAATAAAGGTTTCTAATAACGCTACACGCGTCGTTCGGGGTCAAAGGAACTTCCTTTTCTTCGAGCAAGTTTTATAACACCCTAGGCAGTGAACCTAATCGTTGTAGTGTAGTAATTAGGGTAAGCCACGGGTATTGATATCGTTCTCTAGGGGAATAGGAATGCTAGTAGGGAGTTACTACGCTAAGGTTAAGGTTGAGGAAGATTATTTTATCTTTTTATATTTTATGAAAATGGAAAGGTACGAATCTCGGGTATTGGATTTAGGGGGTTGGTATTTCTACCGATTACTCTACTATTATCTAATTATCTAAACTAAGGTTGTGGGAGTCTATGTCTAATTAATGTGTGCTCGTATGATAGTTTAAAGATGTGTTTACTTAGTTTGTATTACTCCTTAATTATCTCCTATTGATGGTTGAGTGTCATGTCTTATTCCTAGTTGCGTTGTGTTTCTAAAGTTGTAGGGTATTGCGTTTCTCCCTAACTCTTTGAACTTACCAAAGGGTCTTGTCTACAAATCCACTTAGAGATTATAGACTCCTACTCTAAGGCGCTCTTCGGATGGTTTAGCCTACAATCACTCAGGTAATCATACTCTAAGGTTCACAAAGATGAATCAAGCATTAAGTACACAACGAATGACCTATCGCATTACTAGATCATTAATCAACTAAGTTAAGAAACAACCAATCAATATTCAATAATTAAGTTTCATACTTCCTAAGCAAACACACAAATAAATTAGCCGGACATGGAGAACATGCAAGCATACACACAAATAATCAAAGACATAATTGAATTAATGAAGCAAAGACTTATCTTGGTGTAAGATAGGGTTAAAAACCCTAAAATACTATACAAGACACCTTAGGTTCGGTTTTAGGTTTTTACTCCAAAGACTCTCTACCCAAAGACTGAAAAATTCGGATTCTATATATAAGATTACAATTGCGACGGCGTCACCTTATGTTTAGTGACGCCGTCGTGTCGCCGCCATTAGGGTTTCGTCTTGGCCACGTTAACCTTGCGACGGCGTCACCTTATGTCCGTGACGCCGTCCTCTTCAGCTTCTGACGTCGTCTGGATCGCATCTAGGCCGTCTGAGTAGCGACGGCCTACTCTTTCACAACTAGACGTCGTCTCTTGAAAACACGAGTTTTGAGTTCTGACCCGTCACAATAATTCTCCGACGGCGTCGCAAATAGCTCCTGACGCCGTCGCCTTCTTCATTCAGCGACTGTGAGTGTCTCGATTTCGACTTTGGCCATTTTCTTCATATATTCGCGCCTTTTCGTCCAAATAAGTGCGATTCCAGCAGTTTGCCTTCACGAGACCTAAAAAGTGAAAAGGAACGATATTAAGCAATAACGGATACAAAAGTGATCAAATAAGGAATTAAATGACCCCTCAAAATGGTACCTTTTAAAACCTTATCAAATATCCCTACACTTGTTATTTGCTTGTCCTCAAGCAAATGTGCTTTTAGCCAATTAATTTATAAGTTAGGGGTCATTCAGCATTAATTCAAAACAGTCCACAACACATATAAGCCCCGCAAAAGTCATAACAAGCACGGAAATTACATACTAGCACCTCACATGGGGTGTTTGGATACTCACATCTCTCTCAGGTGTATAAATGAAATATAACAATATAGGAAATGGAAGATAAACACTCATTAACCGGTCTTAGTATATAGATTACCATAGGCTTGAGAATAGATCAAACCTCCATCGCTTTGGCGTAAGCACCTAGGAAAGACTATCAAAGAGGTCTTTTAAAGGGTTGTAATGTTAGGCTTACGGTAGGGAAATAAGGGTTTGGTGGGATAGGCTATTTAGTGGTGGTAAGTCAAAAATCTTTATGTTAACTGCATATGAACAATGGCGTTGCTAAGCCAAGACTCGACACTCTAAACTCTAGATAACTGAAATAAACAAACATAAATTTAAAGGATAGATGTAGGATGGTAGCCCGTATGTTTTTTTTTTTTTTTTTTTTTTTTTTTTTTTTTTTCACTCTATTTTTTTTTTCTTTTCTCTTTTTTTTTTTTTTTTTTTTTTTTTTTTTTTTTTTTTTCATACACTTTTACTCTACCATCCTCTAAGATAACATCAAACTACTAGGGATTTATAAGCATATCCCTACACTTGAGTTTTTATTATTCTAACACTAATTTGACCCGATTTGAAAAGATCAAAACACTTGGGGTACATTATTACGTAAACAAAGGGAATTTGAATTTAACGTTCCCTTCCCGTCATTTCATAAACTTTAACTTTTCCCATGAATCCCAATCGTCCCAAAACTGTATACAAAGGATATGACTCGACTTAGCAACTTATGCAAGCAACTAGATAATTGAACTAAGGGTTTAGGGTGATAACAAACATTTGCACTAAAAGTGAGTGCATAAGGGGTAGGCTAAGGCGATTTGGGTGTATATTTGGGGGTGGGGTGTAAACAATGCTCTTCATTGATATTCCGGAAAAACCGAAATATCACGAGAACCGCGAAAAGGATAGGCTCTGAGGGGTTAACTAGGGGTATCGTGTACTAAAGATGAGTACAACGCAAAGGGTGTGGGGGAATTACTCAACCGATGTGGAAGAAGTAATTATATTACAGGTATCAAACAAGGGTTATCCTAATGCCTCTTATCATTTAGTTATTCCTAACTACACAAGTGTAGCCTCACTTGCGATCTCGGAATGCATCACAAAACAAGTTCTAGAATCTAATATACTACCGGTTCACACTCTAAGCATTAAAGATGAATGCTTTAATTCCTACTAATCTAAGGGCGATCCTCACATTTTGGGTGGAATTTGGGTGATAAGGGTTTTTGTGCTAGTCATATAACTTCCTATCCATGAGACGCTTTTGTTAAGACTAATGGCCCACTCCTATATGTTATGAAAAATTTTAAATTTGGTGCCAAAATTACCCTAACCGACATTTTCTCATGGTTTATTACACAATCACAATTGGACAAAGCAAATAGTCAAGGATAAGCATAGTTTCAAAGTTCCCGTTTTATTTTCCCTCCCTACACTTAAACTGAACATTGTCCCCAATGTTCCCCGAAAGTATCAAAGTTATGATAAAAGAAGGTAATTAAAAACGAAAGAAACTAATACTCCCCTGATTAGCTCGGTAGGATCCGTGTAAAGTGGTGGTTAAATTCTTTTCAAGAAGAATTATTGCGTGAAAAGCTCCTTCCAATCTTATGTAACTTCTTCTTGACAAACTAAACCTGCACACTTGAAGAAAACAAACGAAACCTTCGCGTAAAATCGGCGGTAATAATATATATAAGACTCGATTTAAACTAGGATATAATGCTTGTGGAATGGATGTTTACAGAATTTCTAAGAAAATTAAGACCTGGAAAATTCCAAATTTTTTTTTAAGTAGCTCAGAAAACGAGAAAAAAGTAATCTGATGTTTTTACTCCTTCCTGACGCCGTCAGGTTGCAATCCTGACGCCGTCAGGTTATCCTGACAAAAACTGGTCCGCGATTTTCTGGAAAAATTTCTGGAAAATTTACATCTTTAGAATCTGGAAAAAATTTCTGCAAAACATCCATTATGACTCGATACAAGCATTTGACTCGAACAAACAAACATATATATCTTTTAATTAATTGTTATTCTCATGTTTATGTTTCTTTTGAAAACGTGTGTAATCCTCCCTACACTTATCCCTTATGTAAAATACCTTTATATGTAATTAAGACGAAGTTAAAAACAAAATAAAGCATTTTTACAAATTTAAACATGAGGATAAACAATTAATAAAAGATATATGACACTAACAAGCAAACAATTAAGCATGGGTTGCCTCCCACGAAGCGCTTTCCTTTATTTAAGAGTCTTGTAGCTAGACTCATAGTCGTGCTCCTACGTTGCCTCATTACCGTCCTCTTGACTCTTTGTTTTCCCTTCATCGAAAGGGTGTAGACGCTTTATGCTCACCGTGGATTCCTTGCCAATGCTGTCAATTATGGCTACGGTTTTATCTTTTAAATTGGTCTCCTTAACTGTGAAAGGCCCAAACCATCTTGGTTTGCTTCTTCCTCGTAATGCCCTTATCCGGGACCTATACAAGAGCACTTTTCCTCCCTTTATAAATTCCTTAGGGTCCTTTTGTACCTTAGGTAATGAGGTAGGATTGCTTCTTAACTTTTTATCGGGTTTCCATAATGTCGCATACAATCCTTGAACCATAAAGTCTCTAAGCCCTTTTTCCCAGTCATTCTTCTTCTTCTTAACATTGTTATCCGGGGCTTTTCGATTTCCACCAGTAATCATTTCCATGATCTTAAGAGGATATCGTGGGACGATGGGTATTCTAGCGTACCCCTTTCCGCTTTTGAGTATCATGATGCCTTCTCCGCATTTAATGGTTGCCTTGGCGGTGGCCAGGAATGGCGTCCCAAGAATGAGAGGTACGTTTTCATCTTCCTCAACATCAATGATCACGAAATCCACTGGATAAACGATGTTAGCTACCTCAATTAGAACATCAACAGCGATTCCTACGGGATGGACATAAGTATGATTAACTAGGGAAAGTCTAAGGTCGGTTTTTGCTGGTTTCTCATTAATTAGCTTATTATAGATTGACAATGGCATTATGTTCACATCGGTCCCTTGATCGGCCAAGGCATTTATATTGTCCATGTCACCGATGCTAACTGGTATCACGAAATTCCCTGTGGTGTTTCGTTTTCTTGTTAACGGTTTTTTTATGACCAACTCATACAGAGGTTCCATAGGTAAAGCATCGTATTCTTCTTCCGTCATCTTTCCTTCAAGAGCATCCCTAAGAACTTCATTGTACCTAAAGTTGTTTACTTGGTTTGCAATGGTTTTCTTGTTAATTTCATGCTTAAGGTAGTACTCAATGGTCTCAGGTTCATCATTAGGCATGGACTCATCCTTCGTGCTTTCCTCAGTATTCCACATCTCAACCCTTGCATTCTCAGGCATGATGGAAACGGCGTTTACGAATGAAGTGGGAGGGCAATCATTGCTTCTTACGAGCACTTTTTCGGGAGCCCTTGTTTTGGTAAATTCAATTACCAAATCCATCATTTCTTTCATTTTTGCTTGCATTTCCTCTCTCTGCCTATAAACCTCCTCTTCAAATTTGGCTAATCTCTCTGTATGAGCTGCCATATACTCCCTCATTTGATCTTTGAAGCTTGGTGAAAGTGGTATTGGGGAAGTAGAACGGAAGCGCCTTGCGGAACTTGGGTTTTGCTCGCGACTTGGAGATTCCGAAAGAGGTGTGGAGTGGTTGGTGGAGTGGGCGGATTTGACGATCTCTCGAGGAATTTGTACAGGTGCTCTTTTCTGCCTTTCCATAAGATAATCAATTCCTCTCTCGATGGCACTCAATTGCTCTTCGAGTGTATCGGGAGATTCAGGAGGAGTGGATATGGCATTAACTACGTTAATCGGAGTTTCGGGAGATTCACTCCAATCTTCGTAGTTTTGATCGGCGAGCTCCTCTATGATATCCCAAGATTGCTCTGCATTAAAGTCGCTGAGTCTTCCACCGGCAGCTCGATCAATGGATCGTCGAGTGATGAAATCGGTATGATCATAGAAGATTTGGATTTGAAGCCAAAGATCAATGCCATGGTGTGGAAGTCTACGGAGTAATTCCTTAAATCGAGTCCATGCTTTGTAAAGAGACTCACCTTGGAGCTGCTGGAATGTCAAGATGTCTCGCCTAAGCTTAGTAGTTCTCCCTGGTGGGAAAAATTGAGCAAGGAAGCGAGAAGTAAGATCATCCCAACTTGAGATGGAGCCGGCGGGAAGTCGCTCAAGCCAATTACTAGCTTGGTCCCGTAGAGAGAATTGGAAGAGACGCAGGCGCGTGGTCTCCCGAGTAGTAGCATCAAGGTCGATGGAATCGACGATTTTGAGGAAATCCCTCAGATGCTGATTTGGATCTTCGGAACGAAGTCCATGGAATGCACATCCGTTTTGCACCAACCGGATGGTGTCGGATCGCAGGGCCGTAGTTTGGGCTTGGTCGGGAAGCTCAATGGTGTTCCTATAGCCTAAGTGGCTTGGTCTTGAGTATTCACCAAGAGTATGGGCTCTTGGCGGGTCATTTGGTGGTATGTTGATGAATGGTAGTGGGTTATCACCTTCCATGATGAAAAGTGATGAGGTTACGAACAAAGGTTACGAAAAAGGGGGATAGACTAAGAGAAATCTAAAAATGAGAAAGAAAAAAAAAGTTTACTTGATAGGAATCAAGCAAAGAAACCTAAACGAGGTGGACTACTAACTAGCTATTCTATTCCCCGGCAGCGGCGCCAAAAACTTGATAACGCTACACGCGTCGTTCGGGGTCAAAGGAACTTCCTTTTCTTCGAGCAAGTTTTATAACACCCTAGGCAGTGAACCTAATCGTTGTAGTGTAGTAATTAGGGTAAGCCACGGGTATTGATATCGTTCTCTAGGGGAATAGGAATGCTAGTAGGGAGTTACTACGCTAAGGTTAAGGTTGAGGAAGATTATTTTTTATCTTTTTATATTTTATGAAAATGGAAAGGTACGAATCTCGGGTATTGGATTTGGGGGGTTGGTATTTCTACCGATTACTCTACTATTATCTAATTATCTAAACTAAGGTTGTGGGAGTCTATGTCTAATTAATGTGTGCTCGTATGATAGTTTAAAGATGTGTTTACTTAGTTTGTATTACTCCTTAATTATCTCCTATTGATGGTTGAGTGTCACGTCTTATTCCTAGTTGCGTTGTGTTTCTAAAGTTGTAGGGTATGCGTTTCTCCCTAACTCTTTGAACTTACCAAAGGGTCTTGTCTACAAATCCACTTAGAGATTATAGACTCCTACTCTAAGGCGCTCTTCGGATGGTTTAGCCTACAATCACTAAGGTAATCATACTCTAAGGTTCACAAAGATGAATCAAGCATTAAGTACACAACGAATGACCTATCGCATTACTAGATCATTAATCAACTAAGTTAAGAAACAACCAATCAATATTCAATAATTAAGTTTCATACTTCCTAAGCAAACACACAAATAAATTAGCCGGACATGGAGAACATGCAAGCATACACACAAATAATCAAAGACATAATTGAATTAATGAAGCAAAGACTTATCTTGGTGTAAGATAGGGTTAAAAACCCTAAAATACTGTACAAGACACCTTAGGTTCGGTTTTAGGTTTTTACTCCAAAGACTCTCTACCCAAAGACTGAAAAATTCGGATTCTATATATAAGATTACAATTGCGACGGCGTCACCTTATGTTTAGTGACGCCGTCGTGTCGCCGCCATTAGGGTTTCGTCTTGGCCACGTTAACCTTGCGACGGCGTCACCTTATGTCCGTGACGCCGTCCTCTTCAGCTTCTGACGTCGTCTGGATCGCATCTAGGCCGTCTGAGTAGTGACGGCCTACTCTTTCACAACTAGACGCCGTCTCTTGAAAACACGAGTTTTGAGTTCTGACCCGTCACAATAATTCTCCGATGGCGTCGCAAATAGCTCCTGACGCCGTCGCCTTCTTCATTCAGCGACTGTGAGTGTCTCGATTTCGACTTTGGCCATTTTCTTCATATATTCGCGCCTTTTCGTCCAAATAAGTGCCATTCCAGCATTTTGCCTTCACGAGACCTAAAAAGTGAAAAGGAACGATATTAAGCAATAACGGATACAAAAGTGATAAAATAAGGACTTAAATGACCCCTCAAAATGGTACCTTTTAAAACCTTATCAGTTTCTCAATTGCTATTACTAATTATTCAAGTTTACAAGAACGTCTTTCATATAAGGTACATTAGGTAGTGTACTATAAATGACACGTTCGTTTACTCAATGCTCCCAACCTTTACAACTTTAATAAGTTATCTTATCAAAATAAGATTTCCAAACAAGTTTATAAAATCTAACATGTTATAAAATATGAGTTATTATCGTAGTAACTAAAGGTTTATACTTAAATAAAACCGTATTTGTCAACAATATATAGTAATATATTTCATTATTGGTTAAAATATGAAAACATAATATTTAGGCTTATCGCAAAACGAATATACTAAACTCATTTAAACTAAAACGTTCAATAGAGTACAACACACTAATTAATATAAATGTTATCAACAAGTTTATAAAAGTTATTTTATGTTTATAAGATATGATTTATTATCGTAATTCATAAAGGGTTTATAATAATTAAAACCATATTTATTGACAATATATATTAGAATATCTCATTAATAGTTAAAATGTGAAAATATAATACTTGGGCATATCGCGAAATAAACATATCAAACTCATTTCCGAGTCTTAACATGCTACACTCGTTTAAGTCAAAACGTTTAATAAAGTTTAACTCGTAATCAATATAACCGTACATCAAATGTTACTTCAAGTTTATAAACCGTATTAAATGTTATAACGTATACACAATATTCAACATTACACATGAATTGCCTAATTAGTTTCCAACATTTATCACTTTGTTTTAAAATTTTACTCATCGTTAACTCAAGTTTTATATCGTTGTACAAGTAATTTGTTACCAAATCATGTCGTTAAGTACATATAGATATGTATATAGTTAACCCGTATTCTATTAAAAGTTTTACCCGTGACATATATTATTTACCATATTCCTTGGTAACCGATAATTCATGTACATTTAACTAGTTACATAATTTCAATTAGTTCATTATTATTTGTTTCGATATTCCATGTTAATAACAATTTACGACTCACAATATATCAAGTCTTATTCAAGTAATACACTTAACCCGTTTTATTCTTATACCAAGTAATCCGAGGACTAATCATAAGACCATGACGAGGAGTGCTAACCCAACAAGCACCCACGAGATCCCGTGTTACCAAACGAATACCAAAAACTGATTTATTAAGAACACGACCAATAATCTTCAATAAAACACAAGTATAATAACTCCAAACCAAAACTTAACCCATAAAACGTGCCTAATATCCACGGGTCACGACCCGACCCGTTTGTACATCCAAAACAGAATCGTCAACCCACATGGGTCGTTAGACCCGACCCGGTTTCAAACCCAAAACAGTCCACAAACATCTTGAATCTCATAGTACCACACGGAACAAAATCCCCACTGTTTTTAATCCATTGATATCATATCTCAAAATTGTTTTTAAATTCATTTGCAAATGTTTCTCGTTAGTTATGTTATATCCACGAAAAACACAAAAATGAATAATAACCAAGATATACAATCGGTTCAAAATAGAAAACAAAAGAAACAGTGTAAGACTCGTAACCCGCCAAGCTTGGAACCTTTTAAAAACGTTTTACCACAAAACCCTAATAATGTCGAAGCTTAAATCACAGATTTGGAGTGCGTCATTTAGATTTGTGGTGTGTGGGTTACAAAACGTAACCACAATTGCTCGATCTATCATCTAGGAGGGTGGTGTAATTATTGGAGGTCGCCGGAAGTTGGCCGAAAAATGTGACGGCGCCGGAGCCCTAGGGAGGGTGGCCGGATTTTAGAGAGAGAATTGAGAGGTTAGTTTGTGTGTGTGTGTTTTGTAGAGAGAGAGAGTGAGAGTGAGGAAATGGGAGGAAGGGTGAAGGGTGTGGGTATTTATATACCCATGAGGGATTAAAGTTGTAAATAGGATAAAGATAGGGATGGAAATGAAACTATCAAAGGGACCCTAAATGAAACTTTGTAAAACTTACGATATATTATGTTCGGGATTTGTTTTGACTAGCGAACGAAAGATTCGTGACCCGAGAGTTACGCCATTGCTCTTAAAATATTATTTCCAGTAAAAACGATATATAATACAACTCGTATCTCAAATTAAATCAAACGATCGCTCTAATCGACGTTTCTACAATTACGACGCATCGATGAATTTACGACTTGTCACAGCCTCACCTCCTTAAAATGAATCGCGTCCGCGTGATTCAATTCAAGTATCCGTTAAAGCCTAGAAGGGGTGAGTGCAAAAGCACGAGGGTTAATCTTCATGTTCCCTACGTGAATCTAGGATCTTATTGAGAGTTTCCTATGAACTTCGAAGACAGATAGGCAACTTTACTAAAGTTGCTAGGTTTCATCATCTATGGTTTCGATAGGTCAACGAGGTTTTAAACGTTCAAAGCTTAGGATTTCCCCAGAGGGATAACAATTGCCTTATCGGCGAGTCATTTCTTCCTATTACATATGAAACATTGGGAACTCTACTGAATCTTGATGGTAGCTCAAGTCTCTGAGCTACTGGTCTCAACCTAGTAAGAATTTTCAGAAGGGTCACTATAGCGGGGATTAAGTTTTCACGTTTACTACTCGCTTCACATAATTTCATGGTGGATCTGTAAGCTTAATTCTAGGTTATCTCGGAGGGTTCAAGAGATTCACGTTGTCTATGTCTCTAAATGGTTTGTGAGTAACTTACATATCCATCTCAACTTAGAAAGCATTTTCCTTGGTATCTTCTTAATTAGGTTCAGAGTTGGTAGGTTGGGTATTTCCATTTCTACCCAACAATCGGGATCGGCACTTACGACCATAAAGGATCTCTTACGGTTCCTTTGAGGTACTAAAGCGATAGGTCTGGTTATAGGAGAAGTTGGCCAAGGGAAGGTGTCCATCCCAACCATTGCCAAACTTGATAGGTACGCTACGTGTTCTACTAGGGTTCGAATGGTTTCTCTACTTCAGACATTAGTCTGGAGATGATACACTGCGAGCATATCCAGATCGGTTCTCTCGGCTATAGGAAGTGATAGGTGAAAAATGGGTGTCTGGCGATTGCCACAACCCATAAAGGATAGAAATCAACATTTCCTAAAGCACACGGTTTCCTTTACGTGCGAAGAAGTCTATTTGTATAACTTAGGTTTTTCGATCACACTTCTCCTTTAAAGAGTATCGTAGGGAGTTGAAGGTTGAGAAAGAAGAATCAGATGTATCCTAACATGGTGAATCTCGGGTAGATAAAGTGGATCAAGGGGGATTCCCTTTTTAATCAAAGTTCCATAGTGGGAAGAATATAAGGAGCTAAAGTTCGAAGTGAGGTCTAGCTTATTGGAGCAAGTCATTTTACCGGAGGGAGAGGATTGAGTACTCTCTCACCTCCTTAAAAGAAGATAGCAGGGTTCTCTAGTGTTGCTATAACTATGTGAGGAGAGACGAGCAATGTCGTCCATACTTTCCATTTTACTAATTAGCGGGAGGTGAATAGGTTGGTAAGACTAATAACAACCACTTAGGTAAAGGCGGGGATCTACTTCCAAGGTTTCGTCTATGGTGTAGCTTATCGTTTGGTGAGAGGTCTGAAAGGTTAGCAGGTGCTTCCCGAAGGACGAGAGAAGGATTATGTGATTGTCCTAGAGAATGTGGTCCAGGTTTCTCCTTAGGATTTCAAGGTTTCTGCTGAGCATGGAATCTCTACTAGTTGAGAAGTCTAGGAAGTTCAGAGTGTGTCTCTATTAGAAAGTGTTGATTGCTACCAGCAATCGGTCGGTTGACTTAGCATGATATCTAGGTTAGAGACAAAAGTACGACTCCTAAAAGAGAGTATTGGTTACTAACCACAGTCATTTGATTGCCTCATTGACGCACTTAATACTTTACGCAAAAGGGTTCCATGTTCAACTCCAAAATCATAATCTCCAAAAGAGGTTCGACTATCGATCAATATCAATTCAACTCGTAAGTACGATTGAAGGTTAGCGGCTCTAAGTTGGTTTACTAAATAATTTCTCATTTATGGTGTGTAAGGTATTTCGTTAGGATAGCGTAGGTAGTACCGCAATCGGCAATCGGCAGTAGGATGTAGCAGACTATAGTTGATAAAATACGGTTGAGAGTTCAACGTTGCTAGAGCAACATTGACGGAACAATTTCTAAGGATAATCCTCAGTGAACAACTTCACTAAAAAAAGTCGTTAGATAGTTATCGATAGGGGTACCTAAATAGAGGATAAGGTACGACTTCAACAGCACGTAAGGTACTACCTTAACTGAAAGCTGTTGGCGAAGCAACGTCGACTAGATGACGTCGCTTAAATCAACGTCGAGTGAACGGCAAGGTTTCGGAAGTTTTCTCAACAATCGGTTCAAGACTAGGCTTGAGGTATAAGTGTTGGAAACAGAGTTACCAACGAAATGAAGCTAGCTGACAAATCCAACGGTGTTACTACTGAAATGATGTGGAATGATAATTCCAACAAGATTACTATCGAAATACGGTGGGATGATAATTCCAATACGGTTACTTTCGTAAAGCGACCGGATGACGTTTCGAGATCGATTACCGATTAAAGGTCGAAAGATGATTTTAACAAAGTTATCAACGAAACGGTGTCGAATAATAATTCGAGGCCAAATGATGATTCGAAATCAAATGATGAGTTAAAACTCGGAACGAGATCAAAATCACAAAATCAAAAACCCAAACACCAAAATCAAAACCGAATTCAGGATAGTCAAGACCAAATCTAAAAATAGCCCAAAATAATTTCAAATGCTCGAATAGGATCAACGAGGCTTGTGTCAAAAACAATTCGGATGAAAATAGTGCCAATCAGGTCTCACCCGACTTATGGCAAACTACGCTCAAGTGTTACAAACAAGAATTTCTCATAAATGGAGACGTATAGGGATGCCAGAAGTGTTATGATTCAAGAGGTATTACGATGCCAGTGTGTCGTGTGAGAGTGCAGAATTTCGTGATGTTTGGTGGGTGTGAGTGTGCGAGTCCACCTTAAGTTTATCGTCCTTAAAATCAATCTTAAACCCGAACATAATTTTGTTATAAAAATTCCCAGTATTTGCAAAATTCACCTCTGAGACGGACATAGGTGATCAATCCATGTCCTGCTGTCTCTGGCTGAATATAGGTGATCAGTGTATATTCATTCGAGGTTTGATGAATTTTTATTAAGCAAGGCACAACCAATTCTTATAACGAATCCTTAATATATATATTCCCAACTTCAATATTATATGCTCAAAATGTATTCATTTTCTTATCTCAAAAATATCTCGTTGCTCCATTTAGTTATTAGCGTTAGGTATCGTCGTGTGTGTGTGTGGTATCGACTCGACAAGACACCTTGAAGACACTCAAATAACCACAATGCGACCCATAATGACACAATGAGACGTCTAAATGATAAACTTTATAGTTTATTAAGTTTCGGAATAAATAGTTAGATCTTATCGAATTCGTCAACTCGATAAACTCAACCATTTATTCATGTCGCTTATTATCCAAAAACCAAACACATCCTAACGAGTCATAATGATAATTCACCAATTAGTAACGTTATTTCACGTACATAGCGGGCGCTTATTAGGTTCGTCAACCTAATAAGTCCGTTATCCACGTGGATCGACGCTATTAATGTTAGGTCATCCGTAACCCGCGCACAACACATAAATGGTATTAAATACTCATAAATGACACCTTTCGATAAACGTGCCCTCGAAACATTTAATAACTCATTTATTACAAAACATTCCTATTTTTAAATGTTGGTTCCCTTTTTTTTTAATGTCGAATAACAAGGCGAGCCTTGTTATCGAATGCTTAGTACAAAACCATTTATCATCTATATTTTCTATTAATATTTACTAGTAGATTTATATATATATATATATATATATATATATATATATATATATATATATATATATATATATATATATATATATATATATATATATAGATTTTGATATAAATTTCAATATAAATTTATTCACCTCACTATAAATTTCAATGTAAATTTCAATATAAATTTCAATAAAAATTTCCATATAACTTTCGAATCATTATTCGTTTCGAGTTCCCAAGTCCGAGTCATGACTCTCGGTTTTTACACCTCATATTGTTCAATAGATACTAAAGACCAAGATACGGCATTGTCGGGGTCAGTCGAGACTAGAAAGTCACGATAACACCTGACGTAGCGCAAAGTTGACATATATACCATTAAATCCAAAATAAACAATTTTCACAATTCTAATTAATCCTCTAAACAATCTCATACCAATCTTGCCATCTAAATAGACAATCAAACATACTCGACACCACTGAACACCTCCAATTGACTCTTTCAATTTCCAAACAAAACCGATTAACGGGTATCAAATCTAATGTTTGTCAATAACTTACCAATTACCCAAAACACCACAATTAATTTGTTATTCAATCAAGGCTGTTAATTTAAATGTCATTCGATTCCAAAAATCTGATTTATACCAATGATTCAACGTTAACCAAATAATCACACGTTAGTCCAATTTATTATCTGAAAACACTTACTGGTTTCACATATCATTTTAACACTAACGGTCATGAATTCATTATTAATAACTAAAACTGATTACATGTTTGACAATTCTAAAGAATAAAACAATGGTTTACGAGAGTTTCGACTCAAAATCGTGACACGAGACTATACACCCATCGAAATTATCAAACCATTATAACCCATCATCTAGTTATGACCAAGGACACATAAACATGATAAGATGCAAAAACACGTGAACATGTCACAACACAAGATACCAACACACCAGTTTACATGTTTTATTAGCTTTAACGCTTTTTAGACTCGTGTTCATCAAAACTCAACTGTGGAACTCATGTTCACGAGACAAAAGGTCTCGCTCGTGACTCCCTGACTTAGTTATAATAGTACCATTTCCTTTATATTCCCAAATCCTTTCCACGACCACTACTAATGTGCAAGGTTTAAATCAAGTGGTGAGATTACGCAAGGAAATTGCGTAACCATGATACTTTGAGAGTATCCACATTATTGATAAATAATGTTGAATTATTGGTTATCACATTCTGTGTTCCTTTGTTCACTTTAATCTTCCAAGTACATTCCAATAGATCCCACATATTTGTGTATACTCATACAAAGTTTTCTCTTTATTGTTTTGGATATACCCAAGGCAACTACATAATATAAGCTATGTGTTATAGATTTAAGGTTTGGGACTCCACACTCTGTGAAAGGTATAGTGCGTGCGAAAACATGAGGACATGTTTTATGTGCATGTATGAGCATGAGGACATGCTTATAGGGCGTGCATAAGCATATGGAAATGCTTATGGGGTATGCGTAAGCATGAGGACATGCTTACTGTGTGTGTATAAGCATGTGAAATGCTTATAGTGAACTACTAAGATAGGCAGACTTAAATCATCTACTAACAGGGCATACGCTCAATCAAGTGTTCAATCAAACCGTTCATCAAATAAGCCATAAACATCTCATCAATCATCTTATCAATCAATTCGTCTCATGTGTTCTCAATCATCTATATCCTTAACTAGTCATACGCAAGGCTTCGGCTTGGCAGGCAGGCACGTGGCGGTCATAGGGCTAAGTTTTCGACAAGTGGTTATAGTCTAGGTTTGGAAAATATACCCAGTTCTCTATAACCTAGGCTCTGATACCAATCTGTAACACCCCGAAAATATGGTCTAGCGGAAGCATACGAGCCTTTGGGTGCCACAATCTTGGTATCACAACATAAGGTACAAAGAATGGTTTTTATCCCATTTATTTAGAATAAGATTCATTAATTGAAAACATTAAATTTACATTAATGAATGTAGTGCGGAAATAGGCCCAAAAGATAATTAAAGCGGTCCCGTTTATTCATTAGAGTCGCCTATGACCATGCCCTTTGCCAAGCGTCTTCCAATAGTGGGTCATCGCCTTAAACCTGAGAATACATGCTAAAAAGGTCAGCTTACGCTGGTGAGTTCATAGGTTTAATTTCAATAAACTCATAGTAGACCTGTAGGAGTTGATTTGCTATGCAAGACCTAAGATAGATAAATACCGTTTACACACACCGATCCTACCCGGATCACCAACCATATAACCATATCCCGCATCCAGGGATTACTCGGGCCCCGCGACTCTAGTCCAGCACAGTCGTGGCAAAATCTAGAACAATTGCCAACCCCGGACTAGGTCGAGGTAGAAGTCTATTCTTAGCTAGGCAACGGTTCAACCTAGTCTAAGGCAACAACTACCGCACATCTATCTAAACAGTCAAGCATATAAGCAAATCCAAATAGTTTTAATGGTCCAAAAACAGTAGCATGATTCTCACCCCAATATAGTTAAAAACGTAGATAAAAGTAGCAATGCACGAATAAACACTAGCAGAAGATAACAGGTAATCACGGCACATCAATGCACTATTCACTATTGACACGACTGGCATCTAAAGCTAATCATCAAGTCATCCAAAAGAATGTACGAAGGGTACAACATAATAGAAGCGACGCAACCTAATGCGTATACGATAATCTTAAAATACAGCTCATATGATAAAGAAATCACTAGAAAGTAATGTGTTGTAGTTTTCGTGGATCATTCATGTCGTTATCTTCAAAAGTACGTTATCGATCCCAAAAGTTTATAATTGTTATCTCAAAAGTTTAGTTTTAACGTTTCGTGTGGTGGTAAGAAACGTAGACGCGACACATAACTAACACGAAAGAGGAAAAGAAAGCATTGACATAACCGAGACATACAGACCATAACTCAAGCCAAAAAGGAAAAGGCATTGACGAAGTCAAGAAATACCGACAATACTCAAGCTAGTCAAAGACTAGGAAATGACGACATTTATTCAAGACACATAAATAGGTTAATTGATAAATCTCGACAATTTACCCAATAGTCCCCAAACGTACATGTTTAATAATAAAAGACAAGTTCCCATTTATCGCTCAATTAATAAAGGTTTCTCAATTGCTATTCCTAATTATTCAAGTTTACAAGAACGTCTTTCATATAAGGTACATTAAGTAGTGTACTATAAATGACACATTCGTTTACTCAATGCTCCCAACCTTTACAACTTTAATAAGTTATCTTATCAAAATAATATTTCCAAACAAGTTTATAAAAGCTAACATGTTATAAAATATGAGTTATTATCGTAGTAACTAAAGGTTTATACTTAAATATAACCGTATTTGTCAAAAATATATAGTAATATATTTCATTATTGGTTAAAATATGAAAACATAATATTTAGGCTTATCGCAAAACGAATATACTAAACTCATTTAAACCAAAACGTTCAATAGAGTACAATACACTAATTAATATAAATGTTTTCAACATGTTTATAAAAGGTATTTTATGTTTATAAGATATGATTTACTATCGTAATTCATAAAAGAATTATAATAATTAAAACCATATTTATTGACAATATATATCAGAATATCTCGTTATTAGTTAAAATGTGAAAATATAATACTTGAGCATATCGCGAAATAAACATATCAAACTCATTTCCGAGTCATAACATGCTACACTCATTTAAGCCAAAACGTTTAATAAAGTTTAACTCCTAATCAATATAACCGTACATCAAATGTTACTTCAAGTTTATATACCGTATTAAATGTTATAACGTATACACAATATTCAACATTACACACGAATTGCCTACTTAGTTCCCAACGTTTATCGCTTTGTTTTAAAAATTTACTCATTGTTAACTCAAGTTTTATATCGTTGTACAAGTGATTGGTTACCAAATCATGTCGTTAAGTACATATAGATATGTATATAGTTAACCCGTATTCTATTACAAGTTTTACCCGTGACATATATTATTTACCGCATTCCTTGGTAACCGATAATTCATGTACATTTAACTAGTTACATAATTTCAATTAGTTCATTATTATTTGTTTCGATATTCCATGTTAATAACCATTTACGACTCACAATATATCAAGTCTTATTCAAGTAATACATGTAACCCGTTTTATTCTTATACCAAGTAATCCGAGGACTAATCATAAGACCATGACAAGGAGTGCTAACCCAACAAGCACCCACGAGATCCCGTGTTACCAAACGAATATCAAAAACTGATTTATTAAGCACACGACCAATAATCTTCAACAATACACAAGTATAATAACTCCAAACCAAAACTTAACCCATAAAACATGCCTAATATCCACGGGTCATGACCCGACCCGTTTGTACATCCAAAACAGAATCGTCAACCCACATGGATCGTTAGACCCGTCCTGGTTTCAAACCCAAAACAGTCCACAAACATCTTTAATCTTATAGTACCACACGAAACAAAATCACCACTATTTTTAATCCATTGATATCATATCTCAAAACCGTTTTTAAATTCGTTTGCAAATGTGTCTCGTTAGTTATGTTATATCCACGAAAAACACAAAAATGAATAATAACCAAGATATACGATCGGTTCAAAATAGAAAACAAAAGAAACAATATCAAACAAGGGTTTTCATTTACCGAGAGAGGAAGAGGAGAACAGAGGGTCGTGTGTTACTAACACACGTCCTCCCTTGGTGGTGGTGTCTTGTACGAGTAAGTCTCGTAACCCACCAAGCTTGGAACCTTTTCAAAACGTTTTACCACGAAACCCTAATAATGTCGAAGCTTAAATCACAGATTTGGAGCACGTCATTTAGATTCGTGGCGTGTGGGTTACAAAAACGTAACCACAATTGCCCGATCTATCATCTAGGAGGGTGGTGTAATTATTGGAGGTCGTCAGAAGTTGGCCGAAAAATGTGACGGCGCCGGAACCCTAGGGAGGGTGGCTGGATTTTTAGAGAGAGAAAGGAGAGGTTAGTTTGTGTGTGTGTGTTTTGTAGAGAGAGAGTGAAAGTGAGGAAATGGGAGGAAGGGTGAAGGGTGTAGGCATTTATATACCCATGATGGATTGAAGTTGTAAATAGGATAAAGATAGGGATGGAAATGAAACTATCAAAGGGACCCTAAATGAAACTTCGTAAAACTTACGATATATTAGGTTCGGGACTCGTTTTGACTATCGAATGAAAGATTCGTGACCCGAGAGTTACGCCATTGCTCTTAAAATATTATTTCCAGTAAAAACGATATATAATACAACTCGTATTTCAAATTAAATCAAGTGATCGCTCTAATCGACTTTTCTCCAATTACGACGCATCGAGGAATTTACGAGTTGTCACACCATCGTACCCAGATAACTCCATATTTTAGGTAGCCCAGAGTAAACCAAAGCATAGAATGTCTTGCTGAAATTATATATCATGACAATCAAATATAAAACACAAATACATCAAAAAATACATGCGGAAGCTAGGAAAAATTAATGAATAATTAATTAACAAACCATAAAGTATGCGTACCTTTATTGATTCTAGCCGATCAAGAATCAAATCCACAAAAACTAGCAAGTGATGAACCCTAATTAGGGTTTATAGGATTATAAGAACTACCCCTTACCGATTTTGTAATCCAATCCAAGAATACTAACAATAATGTGTTAGTACCACTTTCTTGTACTAAATCGAATTAAAGTAATGCTAGTTTTAATTAAACGCAACAATTTGATTTGGAAAATCAAGTGTCTCGACACCCTTGGGAGTGGTCGACCGGTTCTAAGCCAAAAAAAACACACAAAACAATTTAGGTTTTAGCTTATGAGTACAAGAGATGCAAAACCAATACCCCTAGTCTTGTATATATACTCAACATAACTTGTTGAACAAGTTGAGTTTGGGTTGGGTTGGGAATACCCTTTGGCCGATCGGTTGAGTGATCCCCAAAGGATTCCGGAACCTTCCCAATCTTAAATTTGCAATCTAGTCCTTTCCAATTACATTTAACGACCGTTAGTGCATTACACTTAATTACTTAACGTCCGTTATATATTATTTCGTGTAATTAATAAATAAATATAACATTTACATTTAATTATTAACTTTAATTCTCATACGCAAAGTGTGCAATCCCGTAGTCTCGAGTTCGATCCTAACTCACGACTACTAATTTATATCCATAAAACCAACAGCTCCCACTTGGATATATCTTAATAGAGTGATCACATCGGTTAGCGTCTAGAAACACTTCGATGCCTCTAGTACAGCTCGAGTAAGGCTCCTGGAAAACCTTTTAATGATTTCTCATTATTATTATCCTTTTGTTTCTAATACCACGTTAAATAAAGATATGAATTAAGCCATTCTTTATTCAACTACTCGTTTTAAGTGACTGACCAAGATTACCAAATATTCTGAACATATTCAGGGGAGATTTTGGGTGCGGCCGCACAAACATCTTGTCAACCCTACGAGGGGCCCAGCAGTATTAAACTCCAAATAAATTTGAAGGAACAAATTCTATCTTGACTACGAGACTAACCCACAAACTTTGTAACAGTTCTGGAAACAACCCTTATGACTACTAGTTACGTATAGTGTTAAGTTGCTCCACAGAAATGCACTACATTTATGACACTTATCTGGTATCTCAAGTCTGAGGATAATTATTCACAATTTAAATATAACAATATCCACAAAGTAAGTTATATAGTTGGGATAAGTCCTATATTCAATTCATTGAATATCATCTGAAATTGGTATGCATTCTCATCAATATTGTTTCAAGTATATTCTACCACATCTATCAGATTTGTCTTAGTTTAATGATACTCCCATATCGTTAATCGACAACGGAAAATTTAGAATAACTTAGTTACTCATGGATTAAACATGCAAATATAGGACAACAATATTACAAATGAAAATAAACATAATCAAAATTTTATTTCATCAAAATAATAAATGTTTACAATATCCTTTATCCAAATACTAATCACAGTTTTGGATGAAACTATTAGCTAAACGAAGTCCAATGCCATTGGCAAGTCCAATAAGCTTTTCTCTAGCCAAAGCCTTAGTGAAAGGATCAGCTAAGTTGTCATCTGTGTGAACTTTCAATAGATTAATTTCACCTTCACGGACTTGTTCCCGAACATAGTGATACTTCCATAGAAAATGTCTGGTGCCCTTCATGATTCCAGGTTCATTGGCAAATATTATTGCAGCAAAATTGTCACAATACATATCAATAGGCGATTCAATTAAAGGCATAACACCAAGCCTTGAAATGAATTTCCTAATCCAAACAGCCTCCATTGCAGCTTCCGAAGCAGCTATGTATTTGGCTTCTATCGCAGACATCGCAATCTTACTCTGCTTCTTGCTCTTCCAGTCAACAGCTCCTGCATTGATGTCAAAGACATAACCCGTCTGAGACTTCGTATCATCTTTATCACACTGCCAGGACGCATCACAGTAACATGTAACATCAAGCTCTGTGTCTGGATTTCCACCATACACTAAAAACATATCTTTCGTATTTCTAAGATACTTCAAAATATGTTTAACAGCAGTCCAGTGAAGTTCACCCGGATTCTATTGATATCGACTGGTCATGGTTTGAACGAACGCCACATCTGGTCTTGTGCATCTCACAGCATACATAATAGATCCTACTGCCGAAACATAAGGAACTTTCTGCATGCGTGCCACTTCAGCAGGTGTTGAAGCACACATATCGCTACATAAGCCATGCTTTACTTCCATCGGAAAATATCCTTTCTTGGAATTTTGCATATTGAATCTCTTTAATATTTTATCAATGTAAGCGCTTTGACGTAAACCAATTAACCGCTTTAACCTATCTCGGTAGATCTTAATTCCCAGAATGTATGCAGCTTCTCCTAAATCCTTCATGGAAAAACATTTTCCAAGATATGCCTTAACATTTTGCAAACTTGGAATGTCTTTTCCCATAATTAATATGTCATCGACATAAAGGATAAGGAAAATTACATCACTCCCACTAACTTTGTGATATACACATGGGTCATTAAGATTTTGAATAAATCCATACCTTTTGATTTCTTCATTAAATCTCTCAATTGCCTCGATGCTTGCTTCAATCCATAAATGGACCTTTGAAGTTTGCATACATGGTTTGGAAATTATGGATTCACGAACCCCTCAGGTTGCTTCATATAGATGTCTTCATCTAAGCGACCATTTAAGAAGGCGGTTTTGACATCCGTCTGCCATATCTCATAATCATAGTACGCTGCTATAGCTATGAGAATTCTAATAGCTCTAATGTCTGCTACTGGATAAAATGTCTCCTCGTAATCTATGCCATAAGTTTGAGTAAAACCTTGCGCAACTAGACGAGCTTTATAGATGTGTATATTGCCATCCATGTCAGTCTTTATTTTATAGAGCCACTTACTTTCAACCACCTTGGCGTTTGGAGGTAAGTTAACCTCTTCCCAGACTTCATTATCTCTCATGAATTGCATTTCCCCATTCATTGCAGCTTGCCATTTATCCATTTCAAGACTTGCCATGGCAGCTCTATAATTAGCATGCTCTCCAAGATCTCTTAATACAGTTTCCTCAACTTCTACGTTAAAACATAGACGTTCAGGTGCACACGTAGACCTTACAGATCTACAAACGGGAATCACTTCAACTTCTGGTGGACCCAGACTATCAGGTTCTACCGGAAGTACGTTAGTGTTTTCAGAAGGTAACATATCTTCTAGATCATCTTCCAGATCATAAACTCTCCCACCGAATTCTTGAGATACGATATCCTTTTCAAGAAAATCTCCATACCTAGCAACAATTACCTTATTTTTAGTTGGATAGTAAAAGTAGTAACCCATAGTTTTCTTAGGGTATCCTTCGAAGATACACTTTACAGATCTTTGTTGGAGTTTATCTGCTAAGTCACGTCTAACATATGCCTCGCAACCCAGACCTTTAAATAAGACAAGTTAGGAGCTTTACCATGCCATATTTCATATGATGTCTTATCAACCTTTTTTGTGGGAACCATATTTAGAATGCGAATAGCTGATTCTAAAGCATAATCCCAAAAGGATAAAGGTAGAGTAGTAAGATTAAACATTGATCGTATCATATCCAACAATGCACGATTTCTTCTCTCAGATACACCATTTTGTTGTGGAGTATATGGAGATGTGAGATTTTGGATAATTCCATTCTCAGCTAAGTAATCTTTAAACTCTTGGCTTAGATACTCTCTTCCTCTATCGGATCGAAGAGCTTTAATTTTCTTTCCCAATTGCAGCTCTACTTCTGCTTTGAAAGCCTTAAATAAGTTTCAAACACCTCGTGTTTATGCTTAAGTAAATAAACATAACCATAACGGCTGAAATCATCAGTAAAGGTTAACAAGTAGCTAGAACCTCTCTTTGACACATGTCTAAGTGGTCCACACACATCAGTATGAATAAGACCAATTAGATCAGACGCCCTCTCCATATTGCTATGAAAAGGTTTCTTCGTCATCTTCCAAGATATGCATGACTCAAATTTATCAAATGATTCATCATAGATATTTTGCAAAAGCTCATCGTGTTGTACCTTTTGCATGCGAGCCTTGCCTATATGAGCAAGTCTATAATGCCAAAGATAAGAAGAATTCAAGTCCAACTTCATTTTCTTATTGATGCTAAACATCGAATTATTATATTTGTTAGATTCATTTCCAATCACATCGATTTCAAACACACCATTAACAGTAATCACATTAAAATAAAATACACCATTTAAAGAAACAGAAATTCCATTACGTAAAATAGTATGAGTAAAACCATCATCCAACAATACTGAAAAGGAAATAACGCCTCTAATTATAGAAGGTGCATAATAACAATTTTTTTAATAACAGTACTAAAGCCCCGAAGGCAATACTAAACTAAACACTACTATGGCTTCAACAACTGCAGGTGCCCCATTGCCCACATGCAGATATTGCTCCCCATAGGCCAGCTTCCTCTCCACTCTAAACCCCTGCAGTGTATTACAAATGTGAATACCACATCTAGTATCATATACCCAGGAATTTTTATGATTTAGAGTAAATAATTCAATTACAAATAAGTTACCCGAGGACCCGGCGCCCCGAGGACCCGGCATACTTCATCTTATTTTTCCGCAATTCATCAAGATAGAGAGCACAGTTTCTTTTCCAATGCCCAACGACCTTGCAGTGGTGGCATGCTTGATCCTTCTTAGGATTTTCCTTCCTAGGAGTAGGGTTCTTCTAAGGTACTGGTTGATAGGCCATAACTTGTTTACCCTTATCAACTTTCCCTTTGCCCTTTCCTTTCTTGTTGTTCGCACGCTGCGGTTTTGGCTTATTAATCCTTCCACCTTGAATATCATGTACCTGGGGAGTAGGAGCCTTTTGAGGTAACCTTTTTTCATAATCAATTAGCAATGCGTGTAGGTCAGTAACTGTCTTCCCCATGCAGTGCATATTGAAGTTCCAAACAAAACCATTGAAATCCTTGTTAAGGGATCTGTTGATCAAGTTCACAGCAATGTCATTTTCATAAACTTTGCCAAGTGTTAGTAATTGGTCCATGTATCCTTTCATCTCCAATACATGAGCACTTACGGGTTTACCCTCTCCCTGCTTGCAGCTGTGTAATGCATCGATCAAATCATAAATTTCGACAGCCGCAGGTTTCTCAAACATAGTACTGAGTTCATTGAGCATGTTGTATGGGAAGTAGTTTTCGAATTGCTTTTGGAGAGCAGGTTCCATCGTTCCCAACATCAAGCAAGCCACATCGTTATGACGCTTATACTCAACCTTCCACACAGCCTTTTCCTCGTTAGAGGCATCAGGTTGTGGTTCAACAGGGCAAGGCGTGTACAAATAATCCAACCGATCAGCAACTCTACAGACAATTCTCAAAGAGCGGTGCCAATCATTGAAATTCTTCGAGCCAGTCAACTTTTCTCGATTCAAAAATATTTTGAATGCAGAACTTAGTGCAGTGTTAGTGTTATCGTTGTTTTGAGCCATTTCTACAGGAAAAGTTCAAGTATTAGTATTTTCGATAATACAATTTTTCAAGAAAATAAAATATACCCAAGGTAATATAAACATACAACCATATAATTTTCTCGAAAACTAGGATCCAAATTATCATAGGTTCATTACATCAGTTGATCTGCTAGTAACGAAAGCATATAATAAGGTAATCTGTCAAACAATAATTGGGAAACAATTTCCAATTCCTAGATCATTATAGGATTTATATTTTCCAACGCTATTGCAAATATAAACATGTTTTATCCCATCTTATGCCTTGAGTTCAGGTCTCACTTAGTACTCAATTTAAGTCGTCTAACTTAAAGAACTGCAAATATGTTCATGTAAGGTCTGGCTTTACATAAAGATTTACCTTTCCATCACAATCTCGCCAAGTTCCTACATGTCGTAAATTGCAACTTCAAGTGTTCCTTAACTAGATGGCATTAACTTAATTTATAAAGGGTACTAGTTTTGATTTATGGTGTCAAATCAAATATGTACAAAGATGTCATGCATTCATCTTGTAGCATAAATTTTAATAAAAAAAAATTATTAACCAATTCATAAAGATCAAATTATCAAAGTTTTGATTGAGGTATTGGTTTCGCCAATTAAGGAATTTACCTTTAATTATCGTCCATTATATCGTACTTTTGCATAAGTCTAAAGACTTAGTGTTTCGGATAATTACCACAAAAGTGGCGCATGAAATTAAAGCTAATTCGCCCTTAAGATGATTTTGTACTCATAGCCTACTTGGTAACTCCAATTTGACTCGCAAGGAAGCGGAGAATTTGGTCAGCGCTGAAGCAATAACCTCCTTCTTTAGGGTCACAATTTAATGTGCTCCCCTCCTTGTACCCCCCACACAGTCCCTCAAATTGGGTGAGCCGTTCTCACTATTTGTACCAAAATATCAATCAATTAAACTTTTGAAAACTTAACTCTTCAAAAACAAATCAAATTTCACCATTGTTTAGTCCGATTTATTTTTCTATTCAAAATTTCCCTTTGCTTAAAACTTGTCACACATAATAAACAACCAAGTAAACAAATAAAAAATAAATAACTAAAAATAATGCGCACATAACTAACAATTAATACGTGTAAACAAGTAGCCACATGCAACTTATTTGATAAACCTATTAATAATCAATGTCTAGGTTAATTAACGTATATATTAACTAGGGCTTTCACTTTCCCAATTGAAAGTGAGCCACATACATCGACGAATCAATTGCGTAAGCTATAATTAAAAATATACCAAATTGCACATAATTGATTCATATATATTATTGGAGTCTTCCCCAATTCAAGATATATCAAAAACAAACATGTGATAAAATATCTTAACAATTAAACAAAATTCAAGCAACCATCCATGACGAACATGCATGTATCATCATGGATATAACATAACAATTATTCAATTAAGTCACAAGATCGCATACAATTCCATGTCACATAACATATTATTCATGAATTTATCACATAACAAATATATTAATGCTAGGTTTTGATAAGGTTAACATAACAATTAATATATAAACCCTAAATTTTTTTTAAAAGTAATCGACCAAAAAAAAATAAGGAGTACGCCCCAAAAAAAATTTTAAATCGATCCGTAAAAAAAATTAAACCAAATTAGGGCAAAAGCCCTAACCCTAAAACAAGGGTTTACATAATCATAACCAAAATCATAGAACAATCATATCAAACAACATACAATATTCGTTTTTTACGTGTTTAGTAATTAATTACTCATTAAACCAATGACTCGTGATGCCACTGTTAGAATTATATATCATGACAATCAAATATAAAACACAAATATATCAAAGAATACATGCGGAAGAGTATATGAAAGATTAATGAATAATTAATTAACAAAAATAAAGTATGCGTACCTTTATTGATTCTAGCCGAACAAGAATCAAATCCACAAAAACTAGCAAGTGATGAACCCTAATTAGGGTTTATACGATTATAAGAATTACCCCTTACCGATTTAGTAATTCAATCCAAGAATACTAACAATAATATGTTAGTACCACTTTCTTGTACACACGTACTAAATCGAATTAAAGTAATGCTAGTTTTAATTAAACGAAACAATTTGATTTGGAAAGTCAAGTGTGTCGACACCCTTGGGAGTGGTCGACCGGTTCTAAGCCAAAAAACACATACAAAACAATTTAGGTTTTAGCTTATGAGTACAAGAGATGCAAAACCAAGACTCCTAGTCTTGTATATATACTCAACATAACTTGTTGAACAAGTTGAGTTTGGGTTGGGTTGGGAATACCCTTTGGCCGATCGGCTGAGTGATCCCCAAGGGATTCCGGAACCTTCCCAATATTAAATTTGCAATCTAGTCCTTTCCAATTACATTTTTAACGACCGTTAGTCCATTACATAATTACTTAACGTCCGTTATATATTATTTCGTGTAATTAATAAATAAATATAACATTTACATTTAATTATTAATTTTAATTCTCATACGCAAAGTGTGCAATCCCGTGGTCTCGAGTTCGATCCTAATTCACGACTACTAATTTATATCTATAAAACCAACATGTCTTGCATCACATGTAACATATATCTTAGGTCTAAGGACTTGAAGATAGACCACTATTTCATGATTTACTATTTGACGCCGATTCATATAGTATATCTTGCGTTTAGGTCACTTCAATATTTATCTACAATAAATACATAAGAATTTGGTTTCAGCAAATATTCATCAACGTGAATATATATTTTTATCAACAATAAAATATAACAAAAACTTCATATTAGTCTTAATTCGACCTTACACCCATAAGTCGATGACTACAAAGATTTAAAATACTATAATAAAGTATTCACATATTAAACATGTTACTCCCTCCGTCCTAAAATAATTGTCTCCGTTTGACTTTTTCGGTCTTTCTCTTACAACTTTGACCTTAAGTATTTTTGTTAGTATTATATAATACTTGATGCAAAATATATGAATGGATTAGGTTTTGAAATGTATTTTCATTGGTATAATTTTCATCAACTATTGTATAACACAAACAAAAATATTTAAGGTCAAAATTGAAAAAGAAAGACCGAAAAAGTCAAACAGGGACAATAATTTTGAGAGGGAGGTAGTAATATGGAACTTAGTTAATAATAAAGATAAAAGAACATATGCTATATATTTCTTTTACTCAATTAGGAAACTGATTCATAATGTTCCATTATCAAATTATATTCTAAAGGTACTTATCAGACCTTATGCCATAGTCTATTGCTGATACTTGAGTCAACTGACTCAGGTTCAAGTCTCATCCTTGGCATTTGCTTTATACTGGTACCTACTTCCGCAAAACTTATGAACACACTAGAGAGACTTTGTCGAATAAGAGCTCAGGGGTCCGAGTCTTGGCTAGTGCTCACTCCAGTTGGTGCCCCACTAGGCCAGGAGAGTTGTCGGAGCTATTCCTTGTGGGGTGGACAATGGTTGGTGCCAAAAGACACCCGAGGTCAGGGCGTTCCCGCCAATCTATACCTTTTTTGGAATATAACGACAGTTGCAGACTTATAGTGAAGTCGCATCTGTTAAGGGATTTTGAGAACTCTTATTGCCTTTGTCAACTTTACAAACACAGTTGTAACTTGCGAAAGGAGTGTTAGTTCTTCCTATTGAACTTTGAGTTCATAGGAAATTAGGATTCACATTTTGTTCCAATAAATGCGTACCAGGATTCCAGTTGAAATTGATATTTCCCTAATTTAACTTGCACATTTTTTTTTATTAAGAAGTAGTTCTTATATCTTGTATTTTGATAAGATTTTTAAAGCTTATTAATATAATTCGTTTCCTCATCAGGGTGAAGAAATAGTCTTCTACTAATCGAGTATTGTCTCGACTAGTTAGGAAAATTAAGCATCATCTCGATCACTTTAAAGAATCAAGCATCATCTCTGTGGAAAACTAGAAGGGGGGTTGAATAGTTTTGCCAATTAAAACTTCCTTTTAAACTATTTAGATTGACTTATGTCAATCTATTTGGGTAAGAAGCACAAAACCACAACACAAGTATTTATAGTGGTTCGGCTACAAGGACACCTTCCTTGCCCTACTCCACTCCCCGAGTCACCTACTAGAGAGTTCTTCGTAAACACTACACCAATCTCCTTATGGCGGAGAAGCCTTCACAACGTCGCTTAACCTTTTTCCGGTACAAAGCTAAATACCGAGTTCCTTCACACCAAGGCGAACCACACCTAACACAACGTCGCCTACCCTTTATACGGTGTTAGGCTAACCACCGAGTTCTTTCACACCTTAGGAGAACTAATCCTATCACAACGTCGCCTACCCTTTATTAGGTACTTGGCTAAGCACCTAGTTCTTTCACTCCAAGGTGAACTACACCTTCACAACGCCGCCTACCCTTTATTAGGTACTAGGCTAAGCACCTAGTTCCATTGCAATTGAGGAACTACTACCACACTACACCAACTCACAATCCCAAAGGAGATCTACTCCTTTACAACATCATCAAGGATATCAATATCCTTGGATCTAATACTAGTCTATCTTGTACATCGAAACACACCATATTGAATGTATATCTAAGGCACCTTTCACTAATGCCTTTGACTAGATCTACAAGACACCTTTCACTAATGTCTTGTGTCTTCACTTCTAAGCACCTTTCACTAATGCTTCTTTGTCTTGACTTCTAAGCACCTACCACAAGTGCTTATCCTATAGACGATAGATACCCTTCACTAATATCTTCGTCTTGACACTTGAGACATCTTTCACTAATGTCTTCAACACTACACTTCTTTGAAGAAAGAAAGAGATCATCAACAAGAGGACTTCAATAGCCTTGATGATGAGGAAGCATGGCAACTCATGGACTTGAGCTTGCTCGACTTCAAAGGTGGTGATCTTGCCTTTAAGAGGAACCTAGAAGATCACACAAAAACAAAACTACAAACATAGATCTCTTGGATCTAAGGTTAGTGAGATTTAACTCAGGGGAGAAAGTGTGTTAGAAAAGGGTTGAAAATATTGAGAGATAATGAAAAAATGGCTCACTATTTATAGAGAAAATTCTCTACTGTTCCCCGGATCCCACGGATCCCTTCCACAAGGGATCCGGCTAGCACAAAGCTAGGGATCCGTGGAACGCTCCTCTTTACCCATGGGTATTTTTGGTTATGGGTCATGGGTCATGGGTTGATCCATGGTTTTCTTTCTAGACACAATGAACTTGGTTAAGTGGTATAAATAAAACCATGAGTTATGGGTCAAAAACCATTTGCTAGTTTTTACCTATTTAGTATATACTTATTTTTACCCATTTTAGTATATACTTGTTTTTACCAATTTTAGTGTATACTTAGTTAAGTATATGTTAACCCAATATGTAAACACTAGTTGTTATACATATGTATATCTAAAGCATAAAAACACTTGTACTTGTTTTAGTGTTTTATGTGAAAGCGTAAGTGTGTTAGAAAACTATTAGTTCAAACCATTTACGTATTTTATTTGTTTCGTTAAAATGACCTTACTTTTGTTATCGACAAAACATTAGAAGATCGTAAAATATAAATAAACGTTTTTACGGCTTATTTGTGTTAACAATCTCCCCCTTTTTGTTGATGTCAAAACATAAAATTATTTTAAGGAAAAGCTAAAATTCGTAAGAGTTTGAATTTGTAGTTTTTACTTTCTTCTCCCCCTTTTTGTCGAAACAAAAAGAGCTTTGAAAGAAAGCAACACTTTGTTTTTATGAAAAATGTGTGAAAAATAGAAAAGAAATAAGAAATAAAAATCAAGTAACGGGAAAGGATCTCGTCGTTACTCCCCCTTGACGAGTCCATCCCTAAGTAAGGGCGTCAAGAAAGTAATGCTAATCTAGTTCATTTGCAAATTTTTGCAAAAGATTACGTCTATGTGACGGGTGTGCTCCCCCTAGATGATTGCAATTTTGCAAAAGGGATGTCATAAAATGTAAACCTAAGATTGCAAGTAATTTGCAATGTATTGTTTTGACACCAAGCTCCCCTAGCTTTAGGGTGTCAAATTCTTCATATGTTAATTGAATATCTACAAAACAAAGGTTAGAAAACAAGTATAATGCACAATTTCCTGCATATGTGATCCAAGTTAGTAGAAAACTAGTTCCCTGTTTCACGGATCCCGCGGTTCCCTCCTAGTAGGGATCCGTCTAGGCAATTCTGAGGGATCCGTCTGGCTGATAAAATCAGCAAAGGTGATATAACAAGTAATGTTATCACATAAATGAGATATGAATACCAAGTAATCATATGCTCAACAAAATAACAAGTAGCATGTAAATCCATTTAATAAAACAAGAGTTATGATATACATGATTCTAAAAATAAGAAAATAGACAATACATGACTAGGAATTTCTAGACCAACTAACGCTTGATGCTAGGACACCACTAAAATTCTTCTAGCTCAAGTTTTGTTTAGGTTTGATCTCGTCGAAACATTCGAGGAGATGATAGAACATGAAACGTTGGTCTTCTCGTACTTCATGTATCAAACTTTCAACATGTTGACAATGATAGAAATCTTTGTCATGGCTAGGTAGTGGTGGTGGATGAAATGAAATGGCTTGATGCGAAGGATCAAGTGAAGCGGCTTGTGGAGCTTCAAACGATGAAAGGATTGGTGGAGGTGCATTTGAGAATGCCTCGACCAAGAATGATGGTGGTGGTAATGGAGTGTCAACTTCCATATGGTCGGGTGGTTGACTTTGATGATTTCTCATAATCCAAATAGGATTATATGATGGATATGGCGAAAAGGAAGCCGTTGCAAGTGTTGACTCAACACCTTGATTTTGAACCAATATTCCTCCTAATGAGGAGAATGTTGTCGGCGGAAGCGGATGAGACGGCCTAGGAGGCAAGTCCTCTAAATTGTAGAGGTGTGGTGATGATAGTGGGGATGTAAATGAAATAGCTTTAGGAACTAATGGTGATGGTTTAGTGGAGATGATATTGCTTGGCCTAGGAGGTATGGTGGTGTTTGGCATTGGTAGTTTTGTGGGTACAATCATTTTAGGAATTGGTTTGATTAGATGATGAAGGATTCTATCATTTGTTCGCTTGACCGGAGATGATTCGGTTGAAGAGATTTCGTTTACAACACGAACCTTTTTCATGGGTGGTTCTTTGGTGGATAAGTTACTACTTGGGGTTTTCCTCAGGATGAGATGATTTCAAGAGGTTGCAAGAGCTGAAAGCTAGGATGAGAGTGATGACTATGGAGGTCCTAACAAGGTGGTTTATAAAGCAAGAGAATTGGCAAGTGCATTCAAGCCTTAAGCCACTAGGATTCATTGGAATGTGATGATTATCATGCACAAGAGTCAATTTCAGAGTTTACACTGATCTAGGAACTCATTTAAGATGAGATGGAGTGTTTGAGTAAGGAAGATGAGTTGAAATGATCTGTTTTAGTAAGATTTGACCTATACTGTCATCCGGATCCCACGGTTCCCTCCTCAGAGGGATCCGTCTAGGCTAATCCTAGGGATCCGGCTTTCAGCAATTATGAAAGAGTGGAAATGATGTTTCTAAGATCTAAGACCTATAACATCTTGAGTGTTTCAGTCTTCCTAAGTGTCTTAAGTGAAGAGGTGCTTAGGTACTTGAAGGTGGTGAGTGTTGTAGCTAATGATTGTCTTTTATGGAAGGATTTGGAACTTTCATGAGTACCAATGAATGAGCAAGGATGACACTATATATGAGAATGTCAATTGAAGCTAAATGATCCTAGAGATCAGGTTGTGACTTTAGGATTGTGTTTTGGAAAATATCCTAAAGGCTTTGAGATGGGAAGACTAGAATTTGATCAACTTTGACCAATTTTGATGTAAGGATGATTATTGACCATAATTGAGAGATTTTCAATGTTTAGATATGAGGGATCATGTGAAAACATGATGTGTGAGTTTTGAGAGCGGAAGAGTGATGGATTTAAAATGAAACGATAGATCTTCAAACGCCTTTGAGTATGATCTAGGTGAATTATGAGTAGGAAGGATCTACCTATCTTGATAAGGACTTAATTTTGCCTTTTAAACTGGTGTGAGATGTTCTAATGATGTGTTTGAAATACAATGCTTGCAATTGCATTTTCTGTTTGCCGGATCCCACGGTTCCATAAGTGTAGGGATCCGTCTAGCACAAACATTGGGATCTGTCCATCTGCTCAGCAGAACCTTTACTAAAGGTATGCAATGATCTTGACAATGCATTATATTCCATGATTAGTTAAAAAGGGGTTCTAACACTAAGATATCAAATGTAAGATGTTTTTTTTCATGAAGGAAATAGGATTACATTGATAAAGCACGAATAGAAAAGGATTGATCCTATTTGAAATACTACTAAGTTCCTTGAGTGTTTTCGCTAGATGGATCATCAAATGGTTGATGAGTGTTGGCGGATTCAGGAATGAAGAACGTCTTCATGAGGGAAATGTTCAGCGGTTCCATCATCTTGTTCACAAGTACGTGCAACGGACTTTGAAATTGAGGATGAAAGTGTATGACATTATGATAGAGGTGCGTCAAGAACATTCCATATGGAATGAGTTTGTTCTTGGAGCTTTGAAGATTTACAATTCGCCTTGCGAAGAAATAGGCGAGATTGTACGGTTGTTGTGTTAGCAAACAGTACAACATGTTAGCACAACAAGCGGGAAGGATTTCTTGATTTCCCCTAAGACTCCAAACATTTTCACGTAGGATGAGAGCAAGAGGCTTGTACTCTTCTCGGATATCCCGTGTATGGATAATATTGGGATTGGAGTGATGAGGTTTGCATATCATGCGAATCAAGTCTTCCGGGGAAGGTATGTGAGAGAAATATGGACTATTTTCTTCACGAAAGTTGAAGAGAGAATCAAGAGACCAATCTTCCGTGAAGGCACATTGTCCATGATTTGAAATTCGGAGGATGTGAGCAAAATGCCCAAGGGTTAAAGTAAATTTTTGGTTTTTGATATAAAACCAAAGAGATAGAGAACAATCCTCGTTACGAACGAGTTCGACTTGACGAAAAAATTCCAATACAAACCTTGGACATATTTTCTCGTTAATTTCGAGAAGACATTCCAATCCCATGGTTCGGAAGGAGGTATTGATACCTTCTTCGAATTGTAGAGAGGTGTCTACAATACGTCCTTCATGGAAGCGACGAGTTTCGAGATTGTTGAACCCACGAACATGATTGCCAGGTGTGTTAGGTTCAAGAGAGATGTTAGGAGTGTAGACGCTAGAGAGTGAAGAGTCAAACTCATATACATGCGACATAGTGACACCTATAGGAAAAGATGAGTTAATAGAAAGTGATGTTTGAGATCAACCTATGATTAGCTAACATTATTTATTAGATTTTTATTAACAATGGTTTTTAACAACAATGACACTTAACTCAAGGTTTTGACATTCTAGTAGATTATTATTTTTAGAAAGGTAGTGGTTTTTAATCTTGCATGAAAACTGTTTTCCAGTAGAACGGATCCCACGGTTCCTTTACAAAAAGGATCCGGCTAGTATATTTTCCGGGATCCGTGGATCTGTAGTAGCAGAAACAGATTTGATAAAAATAAAGGTTTTACAGTTTTTATACCACGAAATATGTTCTATCATACATTTTCTTTTAGCATGCATACATGACTTCTAATGTATCACGAAGGAATATGAAACATATAAATCACAAAAAGAAAAACAAATAATAGAGATAACTAGATTATTAGTAATATTGCATTTCAATGCTAAGGATAATACAAAGGATTGGGTATATGATCCCAATGTAGATTAACACCACAAAGTAAATGTCTCCATATGTGAACTTCATCACAGGGAACACAAGTGCGATTAGTGTTAGGGCGATGAGCACGAGTGCGATGTAAACCATGTTGATGACGGATCTTCTTGGTTTCGATTGAGATGGAATGAGGAGGAAGATGAAGTTTTTGAATGAGAGGAAATTTTTGAAATTGGAAGATTTGAAAAAATGAGGGTTTGATGAGATGGTCGACGGTGGGAGTATTTATGGGGAAGGAGGAATTTTGAGATTTGTGTTTTGTTTTATTAGAATATATGATTTTTGGATTAAGTGAGATAAAACACAATTATTATAAACCATGATTTCTAGACGAAGGAGTGACACACTTGTGAGTAAAAGCTTCCTAATGAAGCTTCATGTAAAACATGTGTAAACACGAAATCTACTCAAATAAATGCCTAACAAATAACACTTATTTATTAAACTAATATCATTTAGATATAAGTGGAAAGTCATACCTCGAATGCACTTAGGAATGTCTTTACAAATGACACAACAAATGTCACTTAGACGATTCCCGTTCCTTTGCGTTTAAGATACCTTCTTAAGGAAGGTATTCTTGTTACCAAGCGACTTCTAAAGCTTGGTGGGTATGAGCTTTGACTAATCAACATGACAAGGAAGATTAGTACAAATAAATGAAAAAGAAAATAAGAAAAATGTTGTTTATCAAGTCAACATCAAAACATATAGTTTTTGAAAGAAAAAAAAATGGTGTTTGTTTTTATGAAAAACCTTCTTTGTAGTTTTCAAATAACTATGGATCGTATCAAGTTTTTAAAGTACAATATGCTTCAAGAAACTTGGTAACGAAGCTCTGATGCCAATTGTGGAAAACTAGAAGGGGGGTTGAATAGTTTTGCCAATTAAAACTTCCTTTTAAACTATTTAGATTGACTTATGTCAATCTATTTGGGTGTGTGTGTTGGATGTTGATAAACAAGCATATAAAGATAAGTAATGAGAAGATAAGGGTAAGAAGCACAAAACCACAACACAAGTATTTATAGTGGTTCGGCTACAAGGACACCTTTCTTGCCCTACTCCACTCCCCGAGTCACCTACTCGAGAGTTCGTAAACACTACACCAATCTCCTTATGGCGGAGAAGCCTTCACAACGTCCCTTAACCTTTTTCCGGTACAAAGCTAAATACCGAGTTCCTTCACACCAAGGCGAACCACACCTAACACAACGTCGCCTACCCTTTATACGGTGCTAGGCTAACCACCGAGTTCTTTCACACCTTAGGAGAACTAATCCTATCACAACGTTGCCTACCCTTTATTAGGTACTAGGCTAAGCACCTAGTTCTTTCACTCCAAGGTGAACTACACCTTCACAATGTCGCCTACCCTTTATTAGGTACTAGGCTAAGCACCTAGTTCCATTACAATGGAGGAACTACTACCACACTACATCAACTCCTAATCCCAAAGGAGATTTACTCCTTTACAACATCATCAAGGATATCAATATCCTTGGATCTAATACTAGTCTATCTTGTACATCGAAACACACCATATCGAATGTACATATAAGGCACCTTTCACTAATGCCTTTGACTAGATCTACAAGACACCTTTCACTAATGTCTTGTGTCTTCACTTCTAAGCACCTTTCACTAATGCTTCTTTGTCTTGACTTCTAAGCACCTACCACAAGTGCTTATCCTATAGACGATAGATACCCTTCACTAATATCTTCGTCTTGACACTTGAGACATCTTTTACTAATGTCTTCAACACTACACTTCTTTGAAGAAAGAAAGAGATCATCAACAAGAGGACTTCAATAGCCTTGATGATGAGGAAGCATGGCAACTCATGGACTTGAGCTTGCTCGACTTCAAAGGTGGTGATCTTGCCTTTAAGAGGAACCTAGAAGATCACACAAAAATAAAACTACAAACATAGATCTCTTGGATCTAATTTTAGTGAGATTTAACTCAGGGGAGAAAGTGTGTTAGAAAGGGGTTGAAAAGGTTTAGAGATAATGAAGAAATGGCTCACTATTTATAGGGAAAATTCTCTACTGTTCCCCGGATCCCACGGATCCCTTCCACAAGGGATCCGGCTAGCACAAAGCTAGGGATCCGTGGAACGCTCCTCTTTACCCATGGGTATTTTTGGTTATGGGTCATGGGTTGATCCATGGTTTTCTTTCTAGATACAATGAACTTGGTTAAGTGGTAGAAATAAAACCATGGGTTATGGGTCAAAAACCATTTGCTAGTTTTTACCTATTTAGTATATACTTGTTTTTACCCATTTTAGTATATACTTGTTTTTACCCATTTTAGTGTATACTTAGTTAAGTATATGTTAACCCAATATGTAAACACTAGTTGTTATACATATGTATATCTAAAGCATAAAAACACTTGTACTTGTTTTAGTGTTTTATGTGAAAGCGTAAGTGTGTTAGAAAACTATTAGTTCAAACCATTTACGTATTTTATTTGTTTCGTTAAAATGATGTTACTTTTGTTATCGACAAAACATTAGAAGATCATAAAATATAAATAAACGTTTTTACGGCTTATTTGTATTAACAATCTCGATATGGGAGATTTAGATTTTGGTATAACAACTAGAATCTTGTGAGTTAAGAATATACCTTTCATATTAAAGTGTATTTTTTACGGTAATCTAGAGTGTCTAATTCCAGACTTGCTCGTGTCTCTTCTTTATGCTCAAGACATATGATATATCTATGTTAAGCACAAGATTTATGTGAGTATTACATTTACCCAAAAATATAATGTGCTTATTCACATATGTTCCTACTCATTTAATGTGATTAAATGACTAAATCATTTCTAATCACATCAGAGTCCATGGTTCTGATTCATGTTAAGAAACTTTCATGAGAATCTTCGAAAGATTCATTGTATGTACTTTGACATCATATTATTATGTCAATTTGATCTATCAATATATAGAGGTAAGATCAATAGAAAACACATCCAATATAAAGAACAAACCATAAGATCTCAACCATCTATCTTCTTTTCATCTAATGGATGAGATGAAAACAAAAATTAACAAAAGAAGGGTAAAAATGTAATTCTATAAAAACCCACTTTCCACATTTTTTTAAAAAACATATCTTGCAAACGGTAAATTTTCAAGTTACAAAAAATACACCATCGCGACGAGAAAAAAATCGTCTTTCTAAAGATATGCACTTTTATATACTTTCGACGAATTTTTTTTCAAAATTTTCGTGCAGAAAAATCACACGTGATCCGTAAAAAAATCACATGTGATTTGTTTTTTTTAAAAAAATCACAAGTGATCCACCAAAAAATCATAAATGATCCACCAAAAGAACCACATGTGATTTTACAAGTCACATTCGATCTTTAGAGTAATAAATCACATGTGATCTTTAATTTCAAATCAATTTATTCCTTCATTTTATAAAACAAATTCTTGAAATCACGTGTGGTTCTGTTATTTATTTTTTTGCTCTGTTATGAAAAAATGTAAATTACGCGTGATTCAGTTTTTATTTAAAAATGAGTAAATCACAAGTGATTCACTTTCAAAACATAATTTAATGTAAAATCACATGTGATTTGCGGTAAATCACATGTGATTTATGGTAAATCACATGTGATTTGAGGTTAAATCACATGTGATTTGGGGTAAAATCACATGTGATTTGAGGTAAAAAAAATACACCTAAGATCAACACATTCATATCAATCAATAAACTGAACACATTCATATCACTTGTGATTATGGTTTTTGTGTTTTGTCATAAAAAAATGTAAATCACGTGTGATTTACTTTTTGCTCTTATAAACTGAACACATGTGATTATGTTTTAATTTAGAAATAAGTAAATCACACGTAATTATGTTTTTCTGTGTTTTGTTACGGAAAAATGTAAATCATGTGTGATTTACTCTTTGTTGTATAAAATGAAACACATATGATTCTATTTTAATATAAAAATGTGTGAATCATACGTGATTGTGTTTTTTTATTGTGATTCCTGTGTAAATTACACGTGATTTGTAAAATCACATGTGATTCCTTTAATGAATCACATATGATTTACCAAAAATCACATGTGATTTGTTAAATACCTACTTGTTATTTCTGAAGGTTGCGTTAAATGATACTATGTATCTAAACAGAACAAAAATATAATCATGTGTGATTTACTTCTAATTAATACAATAATATTTACAATTGGAACAACATACATTAAAATCAAAGTTCTACTTAATTGAGTGAAAAAATAACTTCTATACACAAGTGTTACTCCATTTTAAGCTCCAAATACCAACAAAAAAGAGATAAAAAAATACATTGACTAAAGTGTTAAATGTATACTTTCAAAATAGTTGATAACGCCCCAAAATTGTCATACAATTTAAAGGTTCTAAATTACTAAAAGTGTTTTGATAACGCCCCAAAATTGTCATACAATTTAAAGGTTCTAAATTACTAAAAGTTTATCTTTCATGGTATTCCACCTGCTAGTATTTCACTAATGTAGTTTTTAGAAAATCATATTTAACGCATTATCTTTTATTTAAATATTCTAAAGAACTGATAATAAAGTGGGAGTGGGCTTAACTACAAACAAACGGACCTCACTTTCACTATGATCTAGTCAACTTTTTACTTCATACTTTCCAATAAACCAAACAACTTGAAATCAGATTCAAGAATTAAATACACTCTGGCTGTTGATAACCTGACGAAAATGAAAGAAAGAGAATATTGGTTGTTCATTTTGATTTGTTTGATTTCACCGCAGCAAAAATATTTCTGATAGACCCGAGATTTCATCACAGCAACAAGATTTTCGATAGATCGGTAAGCGAGTGACATGACATCGCTAATGATAACAACAAAGAATAAAATTATTGGAAAGAGATTTGGTTGTTATTTTAGTTTTGAAAAGGTTTGAATATGATGAAGATGAGATATTTGATGAGAGTAAGAGAGAGATAAAGTGTTTGTGTGTGAAAAAGTGTGAGTTGGAAAGGGTGGGGTTGTATAATTACAAAAATGCCCTTTCGTCTTTTAATAAGGATTAATCTACTCCGTCAGATTTTAAATAATTGGATGGTGGAGATTGAAGCATTTGTTCTTTAGATAATTTATGTTCTGTATAGAACTTTTGTCTCTATATAGATAGATGATTCAAATGATATATGTACATATGTATATGTATTTGATTGAGAATTTCAGAGATTAGAAATGAAGTTGAGAATAGAAATTCAGATAAATGAATTTGATTGAGAATTTATACAAATTCTATTGTTTGGTAACATCGAAGAAATTAAACAGAGAGATGAATAAAAGAAAATCTATTTTGTTTACTGGATAACAATAGAGAAATAAAAACCAAATTTCTTACATAATCAAATCAGTTTACCTGTTTGTTCATAATCATTTATTAAAATCTTGCAAAACTAAAAATTAAAAAATCTTACAAGACTATAATCAAAAAGTAAACAAATGGAAGTACAAACAAGTAACTTCACCAAACTGAAATAACCTTTTGACTTTTCTTGCCGACTTGTTGATCACTTTTGCAAGATAATTTGTCACGAAGAGGAGTTTTGAAAAAGATATGCATAATTTTGTGATGACTAAACAACACCCATTGATTAATTATAGAACTTTGTTGGTCTTCAATTGAGATCTGTCCACGAATGAAATATGGGAGTTGACCTTGGTGGAAATCAAATCGAGATCTGTCAAAAAAAGAATCAAAACCAAAACTACGAACCATATAGAGATTCAAGTGAAGGATAAAAGAGACCTTGGCAAGGGATAAGCACTATAAGAGATCGGGGACGGTGGGTTTCTCAATCGTCAGAATCGCCAAAAAGAGTATGTGAATATGGTTTAGAGTTTTAGACATTCTCAAGTGGAGTAACTTTCATCACATGTGAAAAACACGTGAGTATAGTTTTTATACTATTGTTTAAAGAAGGGTGAAAGCTAAAGACACGCAACGTGATTTTTCAGAACTACCGATGTACGCAACGAATTTTGAAAATTACCATTGTACGCAATATATTTTCAAATTTAGAACAATGTACGCAATATGACCGTTAACTAACAAGTTACCAGGTCACAAACTTTCAAAAAGGACAGAAATGGTCCCTGTAACTTGCGTTGACTTTCACAGGTCATCTCTTGACTTTATTTTCGGTTAAAAAAGTTTCAGTAATGGTCCTTATGGTCATTAACTTTCAGATTTAGTCCGTTTTTTCCGTTTTCATCCGTTTTTGTCAGTTTTTCTTACGTTTTGTCCTTTTTTCAAACGTTTTTATCGGTTTTCATCCGTTTTTGGCCCTTTTCTTACGCTTTTGTCCGTTTTTATCCGTTTTTCTTACGTTTTGTCTGTTTTCTTTCGTTTTTGCCTGTTTTCATCTGTTGTTTTTACGTTTTGTTCGTTTTTCGTACATTTTTAATTCGTTTTTTTTCCGTTTTTCTTACATTTTGTCCGTTTTTCTTACGTTTTTGTACTATTTCAACATGTTAAAAATTTTTTCCAAAAAGAAAAAAAATTTCCAAAAAAAAAAATTGGAATTTTTATTGCAAATTTGAAAAAATAAATAGGAAAAAAAAATTTCCGAAAAAAAATTTGAAAAAAAATTAAAAAATTTGAATAAAAAAAATATTTTTCAAATATTTAAAAAAAAAAAAATTATTTTTCAAATATATTATTTTTTTTAAAAATATTTAAAAAAAAATATTTGAAAATTTTGAAAATAAAAAATTTCAAAATTTTTTTTTAAGATTTTAAAAAAAATATATATATTCGAAAAATATTTAAAAAAAATTATATATTTGAAAAATATTTTTTTTATTCAAAATTTTTTTTCGAATATATATTTTTTTTTAAAAATCTTAAAAAAAAATTTGAAATTTTTTATTTTAAAATTTTCAAGTATTTTTTTTTAAAGATTTTTAAAAAAAATAATATATTTGAAAAATATATTTTTTTTTAAATATTTGAAAAATATTTTTTTTATTCAAATTTTTTTTTTTAAGTTTTTTATTCAAATTTTTAAATTTTTTTCAAATTTATTTTCGGAATTTTTTTTTCCTATTTATTTTTTCAAAATTGCGAAAAAATTCCAATTTTTTTTTTGGAAAATTTTTTTCCAAATTTTTTTTCTTTTTTGAAAAAGTTTTCAACATGTTGAAATAGTACAAAAACGTAAGAAAAACGGACAAAATGTAAGAAAAACGGACAAAAACGAATTAAAAACGTACGAAAAACAAACAAAACGTAAAAACAACAGATGAAAACAGGCAAAAACGAAAGAAAACAGACAAAACGTAAGAAAACGGATAAAAACGGACAAAAAAGTAAGAAAAAGGGCCAAAAACGGATGAAAACCGATAAAAACGTAAGAAAAACGGACAAAACGTAAGAAAAACTGACAAAAACGGGTGAAAACGGAAAAAACGGACTAAATCTGAAAGTTAATGACCATAAGGACCATTACTGAAACTTTTTTAACCGAAAATAAAGTCAAGGGATGACCTGTGAAAGTCAACGCAAGTCACAAGGATCATTTCTGTCATTTTTGAAAGTTTGTGACCTGGTAACTTGTTAGTTACCGGTCATATTGCGTACATTATTCTAAATTTGAAAATATATTGCGTACAATGGTAATTTTCAAAATTCGTTGCGTACATCGGTAGTTCTGAAAAATCACGTTGCATGTCTTTAGCTTTCACCCTTTAAAGAATAGATAAAATATGAATTCTCCGTCCATCTCTTCTTTTCCATATCAAAAGGTGAAGAATTTGGTTACATGTAAATTTGTTTCTCGAGAATTCCAAATTCTCCGTTTTTTTATTTCTTTGGCGTACCAAACTAAAGAATTCAACTCATTTCCTTTTCTCTTACCTCATTTCTCTATACCAAACACACCCTTAGATCCTTAGTTAAGAAATATTCCATAAGTCTAAGACGTCTTCAATTTTTTAAATTAATTTATTAATATGTCATCAACATATAAGAATATTACTAGCATTTAATGCTTCTAATTTTATGAGTGGATTTAATGTAATAAAATACTTGATAGTAAAGAAACATTTCATTAATTTTTTTTAGGCCAAATGATAAAAAAAAAAGTATTATACTTGACACAATTTGTTTTTGTGGGTAGCGAACAAATTTTTTTGCTTTTGTGGGTACTATAGTTTCAAATTCATCCTCTTTAGGGTATTTTGCGAATTTTTTGGACATTTTTGCCCCTCTTAGCTAATAGAATTTTTTTTCCCGAAGAGCAAAAATGTCACATATTACCCTAAAGAGGATGAATTTAAAAGTATAGTACCTACAAAAGCAAAAAAATTTGTTCACTACCCACAAGAGCAAATGATGACAAGTATGATACTTTTTTTAATAATTTATCTTTTTTTTTTTTTTTTATTATATACATAGTCAATATTTGATATTCATCATGAATAATCATTTATCTCTCACAGCTTCACTAAGAAGTAAAGATTAAATTAAATCTCACATTTAATTATTCTTTATGGACCATGACTTGTATTCACATCAGTTAGCCATTCTTAGAGGGGTGGGGTGGGTGTGGTGACAAGCCTCAAACTCTACATCACTGCCACCTCAACGACACATCAGCATAATAAGCCTCCACAATTAACCACAACAAACCTCCCCTCCCTCATAACAAACCTCAAACTCTTCATTTGGGGTCCATCACTACAAATTTATTTTTTTATTTAATTTTCCAAATAAACTAAATTCATTTCATTAAAAATAAAAATACAATACATAAAACAATAATAATAAAAATAAACATGATACGAAAAAAAACGCCACGGGTAAAAAAAATACAACAGATATTAATGGATCGGATCTTCGACATCCCACTTCGGGTAATTTTTCAAAATCTCCCAAACGTGAACATACTTGAACTCCTTTCCACCAAATTGTTGCTGAAAGTTTAGTTTCGCATTCTCGAGATGAGTGTGGTCATTTTGACCACTTCGACACTGCAAATGTTTGTAAATCGCGTTGAATTTTTTGTAATCAACGTTAATCCTCGTCCATTTTACCGTGATTGAATTTTTGGTACGATGGTCATCGGTAGTCTGATCATTGAACATATCCATAACGTCGTTCCAAAAAAAAATTCGGAACGGTTATTTTCCATATCTAGAGCTTGCGAAATTTCTATCCAAACTTGCGCAAACATCATTTTTTCAGACTTGTTCCACTTCGGATCTTGAGACATTGTGTTTTTTTTATGAATTGATGCAGATGTGAAAAAATGGTGGTTATAGTTTGTTATTTAAAGGGGTGGTTTTCAAATTCAAATTCAAAAATCAGATTCAAAATTCAAATTCAAAATTCAAAATTCAAATTCAAACAGGAACGGGATTATTTAAAATTCAAATTCAAATTTAATGGTATACTTTTGACCGGGGTAATTTAAATTCAAAATAAAAATTCAAATTCAAAATCAGATTCAAATAGAAGCAGGATTATTTAAAATTCAAATTTTAAATTCAAACGGTATAGTTTTGAGCGGGATTATATGTGCCTATATATACAACCCTACGAGTCACTAGTTACACACACAACTCACACACAAAAATGTATCGTAAAGATTTTTTTCAGCAATTCCCAAGTCTACAAAAGTTGCCGGAAACAAGCTTTCCAACTTCACCACAGTTTCCTCCAACTAGCTTTCCAACTTCACCACATGTGGAACAATTTCTTCAAGAATTAGATCGCTCCCACTTGGTTTTCAACTAAAGATTTCTCCTTAGATCATTAAGTTGAGTAGCCAGCTTGTTCATATTTGGGTGCAACATATGCAAGTGAAATTTTTATTTGAAATATCATGTCTTATGTGAACTTTCAAAATATAAAACTTCAGGCAACATCCCATGCTATAGCTAGTATATATAGTATAGCGTCTTTATTAGTTTGAATCATTCTTATGATGCCCACAACATCCTTTTAGGCATAATTTAATTGGAGTGACTAGATCCACTATTAATATGACCATGTTTTATCACAGTTTTGTTTCTCTTCTTATACACTTTATGCATATGACATAGTAAATTCATGAAATGATTTTACAATTCGTTAGGTGATATATAACTTCTCAAGTACTCTAAGTTAATCCTCTTACTTCGATTTAGCAAGGGTTTTTTTTTTTTTTTTTTTTTTTTTTTTTTTTTTTTTTTTTTTTTTTTAAATTTCATCAAATATGCAACACATATTTACTCAATCAAGATCTTGAGACCTCCCACTCACATGGGCAGAGGCATTCAAGGATATCTTCTTACTTTGATAAATAACTCATTTGTCAATTAACTCAAGAGGTTAAATGATCTCAAAATTCCGTCCTTCGGAGTTTTCTAATGTGTTACTTGTTTAAGTAGGTACGATCACAATGTAATAACGTTCAAGTCAAGTAACTTAAACAATCTATATGCAAGACAATGATGTATATAATAAGTTTATTGATAAAAGATTATCTAACTAAATAAACCTCAACTAGTCATTGTCTTATGAGCGTAAACGATGTCCAACAGAAACGTCTCTTAACCAGGAGATGAGAAATAAAACAAATATTCAATTGGCTTATAGCCAACAAATACAAATGTTTTAAAGAACCATCAAAAAATAAAAATGACTATGCAACACTTATGCAAAAAGATGCACTTGATCACTTATGAGCCAATCTTCAAAGTTATTTTTATCTTGGTACTCTTTCGTGCCTTCTTTTTCTTCTTGACTTTTCTGTACATCATTGCAAAAGTAAATTTTCATTAGTAATGATTACTTAGAAAAATTATCAATAAGAAAAGATTTAATGTTCCATCATGAACATGCTTAATGGGTTGAAAGTTTTATCAACCTCAGCTACCGCAACTTGTTTGAAAGCTTGCTTAGAACTCTCGTTCTTTCTCCTCTTTCTCTTACTTCCTCCAGCTGTAGCTTGTCCAGCTTCATGAATCTTGGCTCGAATTTTCTTCTCAGCAGCTACCAACATTTGGTGAAGCTCTGAGAGTCTGAGACAGACCTATCCCAACCATGCATGTTATAACTCATCACAAATGGGTCATAACTCTTTGGTAGCGAACTCAAAATATTCCCTACCACAAGACTGTATGGTAGTGGGTTTCCAAGCCTCTCAAGTTGCTTAGCATAGCTCTTGAGAATTTCCATCATGCATATAGCATTCATGCATCAACTTGAGAATTTCAGCAATCTCATCCCTAGCTCGTTGCTGAAATAGTCCTTTCAGCTCCTCCAGCATATCATAAGGGGTATTTCTCTTCATCAACTTTTGAAGGTTAGGAGTCATACTTTCAAGCATGAACATAGCAATTTTCTCTTGTTCAGAGTTATGCCTATTCCATAAAATAGCTGAGGCAGCATCGTCAGCAGGACGAGGAGGTAAGGGCTGCTCGATGGCAGTCAACTTTCCTTCAAACTTAAAGACAATCCTCAAGTTTCGATACCAATCAAGGAAGTTCGACTCATCGAGCTTCTCCGCTCTAACAGAGAGCGGAGAGATATTGTTTACATTTTGGGTATGACAAATATATAACCAAGTTCCATTCAGTAAATTTGATAATAAAGTTTTCCTTTTATAATTTATAACCTATAAATTAATTACTATAAGACTAAGACCCAACTAGATGATTCCTCAACCACGGTAGGTGATCCATCAGCGGTGAGAGGTTGATGAGTGTCTAAATACTCATCATTTTTGTACAATATAAACTGCAAAATCATCTGAAAAAACTCAGAAACACATTAAAATGATAAAAATATCACAAATCAGTGTTTTATGTGTTTTAAATGCAAAAAGATCAAAATCAGATGAAAAACGTATCAAATTTGCAAAATTGGCAGTTTTAGTCCCCCAAGTTTCAAAAATTGTCAAAAACAGTCCCTGGTAAATCTAAATAAAAGAAAATGTCATTTAAGGTCCATGGGATTCAAAAGTTGTCAAAACAAACCTTTGAAATGTAAAATTTGCAAAATTACAACTTTGGTCCTTAAACTTTGAAAATTGTCATGTTTAGTCCTTCAAATTTCAGAAAATGGCAAATATGGTCCTTTAATTATTTGAGAATGACAAGTTTGGCCATTGGGTAATATTTCAGAAATCTCAGCTTTGGTCCTTGGAGTTTCTAATTTACATGTTTGGTCCTTGTATTACTACTAATACCAAACGGATCCCTATATTACATAAGCCCAAATCCAAATCCCTCTAACCCAAGCCCAATTACCCATCCAACCCGTTCAACCCAAGACCCGGTCAACACACCCTGGTCAAACAAATACAAACGCGCCCTTTTTCTTCACCCTTCACCTGCTCTCTGTAATCACTCCAACCCCATCCCCCCTCCTCTCCATATCACCTTCCTGTCTCCTCCACATCAACACAAAACAAAAACCATTTAATGATCCCTTCACCTCTTTACTCTACCCCTCCAACTGTCAAAAATCCAATTCCCGTCAAAAATGCAATCAAAGGCCAAGATTCACTTCAAGTCATCCTATGGTCTCAAAAGGAAGTGGGATTTTCTCAGTGGGCAAGTGGAAGCAATATGGAAGTATAAATAAGTGAAGAAAGAGAAGAAAGAAGCCAAGTAGTGTAGTGTAGTATTTTTCCCTTTAAATTTAGTTTAAGTTTACTGTAATTTAAGCTTTCCAGTAATGTTTTCTTAAAGTTTTTGTAATCTCAGTTCTTTCTTGTACTCTCATTTTCAGTTTCAATAAAAGTTTTTAAGTTTAATTCTTGTCTTGCATTTCACATATTGAAAACTAAAGAAATTGTTTTTAAAATTGAAATAAGCTCATATAAGCTGTTTATAGCTTTTGTGAGTTTATTTGTTGCTTACTTTTGGTATTTCAGTCATTCACATTCACAAAAACTCTCAGTCAACGAAAGTCAACTGGTTCACTCATTTGGTTCAGAAATGGAAAAGGGTGATGCAGAGGTTGATTTGGGGTTGTATTAGAGTAGGTTAGAGTAGTTCTTGGGTTTGGTTTTGGTCTGCACTTAAGCTGGATCCATGTGAGTGAGCTTCTCACTTTTCAATTTTAAGTCAAATTGCATATTATGCTTGAATATTTAATTGTGGTCACCAATGGTTAAAATATGTTTAGGTAATTGTATTATGATCATATAAACTAAGTTTGATCAATAGTACCCTCTGAATCAGTTGTTTATCTCATTTTAATTCCAAAACAGTTATATGTAAGGGTGTTTGGCTCTATTGGTTTTTCTGTAGTAGAGGTGTGATCGCTGCGAAACCGTCAAGTTTTCTCACGCGAGCTGATCACTTGTGAATGACCAGCTGTAAGAAACTCAAAACAGTTCACACACCAATGCAATGAAGATCAGGAGAGTATAGTGTTTCCCCAGGTCGTTAAGTCCCAACGAGCTGTGCGAGAATAGTCAGACGTGTAGTGATCGAGAGATTTGAACGGGAAAAGAGATTTGAAGATGATTATAACTAAGGAAAAAGCCCATAAACTACAGGGGCTTAAATGCAAATTAAAGAAAGTTAAAAAGATAAAATCTATTAAATAAACGCTATCACTATATTTAAAATGATGAACGTTTAAAACTAAAAACTTACGTTTTAAAACAAAATTACGTAAACGTACAAATAAAAACGTGAAAATTACACAAGATAAAGCCTAAAAATATGAAAAATACATTTTTACAATCCTAATGATAAAAGAAAATTTATAGAAAAAGAAAATTAATTTTATAACTAATTAATTAATTATTATTGATTAAAAACTATTTTTAACTATTTAATAATTAACTAAAATACAAGAAAATAGGAAATAAAGCTAGAAAAATAAAATTAAGAATTAGAAAAGTCTAAAATATCAAAATAGACTTTTCAAAACCATTTTTGTATTTTTATGATTATTTTTCTATTTTCTAGGAATTTTAAACTATTTAAAACTAATTAAATTATTTAAAAATACAAATTTAACTAAGAAAAATATGGAAAAATACTTTTTTGGCTTTTTATATTTATCTTAACTTAATAAAAATGAAAAATTATTTTTTTGAAGCTTTTCTTAATTATTTGTATTAAAAGCTAATTAAAAATGATTAAAAACTAATTTAAATTAAGAAAAATAGCAAAACAACTTGGAAAAATCTGAAAATTTCAGGAAAAGTCTAAAATATTATTCTAAGTTTATAAAAAATATAAAAACATATGCTTATTTGGAGGAAAAAGCAACTGCTGTGGATTAGCTTATAAATAAGCAAATCAAAATAAGCTAAAAGCTACAAATGACCACCAACTAATCACAGAAGCTAAGTTATGCTATATTAACTAATTACTAACCTATTCCAATCATTCTAAACATCTGAAAAACAGTTTAAGCTAAGAATTAAACAAAGTTAAACTAGTTTTTACTCAAAAATGGGACAGAATTGATGCTTATCTAAGAGTGGGGTCCACAGGTGTTAAACTCAAAACCTTGGCTGAAAATGGTAGTCAGCTGGGTGGTGAGTGATTTGGAACCAAGAACCACCAGTGGGGTCCACTGGTGTGGCCTGTGGGACCCACTAAAGTGGTGGGGAAACCACTGTTTTGGATGTGCAGGTCTGCACAGGACATGTGTTCAGAGAAGGGTCTCAAAATAAGCTGATGGAAAAGCTATAAATAAGCTGAATAAGAGCAAGCTTTTATTTTTCTAATTTTCTAGAGCAACTAAAGTTAACTATCCCAAAAGCATTTGAGCTAAAACCTAGTATTGAGCTTACACTAAAATTCCTAAGTTTATTCAAAAACAGGTAAGTGAAATTTGACTTTTAGTAGACAAACTTAAAAGTTGACTTATATGAGATTTGATCCTAATTTACTGATTGATTATGTTGTATTAAGCTACTATAAGATTGAATTAGTCTAAATAATCAACTTATACACTAGAATGCATGATCAAGTCTTCTAAATGTCTAACAGTTAACTGTAAAAATGCATTCAGAAGAGATTTTGACTTTTTATTACTTGAGGACTGGATTTTATGCTATATTTGAGTTCTTATGTACTAGTTTGACAGTAAATAACAACAAACAACAATCTAAGCAACCTCTAACTCTAATAACACAGTAAATCCAAACACTAGTTTAGGACTTACATACAAACTGTCAGTTTGACTTTATTGAAATTCTAACTGATTCATTGGATTGAATAAGCTATATTAAGCTGATATTGAACTAGATTAAGCTACTTAAACAACTTTCACAATAGTATACATGGTTATGCAATCTTAAAATTCTAACAGTTAATAGATAAATTGATTTGACTGTGATTTTGACTTTAAATAAAATAAGGACTAATTTTATTGCTTGAGCTGAGTTACTAAATACTAGTAAGACATAAGATAACAACTAACAACATAAAACATAAGCTAGATGACCATTAAATCAGCTAATCCAAATAGTACTTTATAAAAGGAATTTTAACTTACAAAGGATCAAACTGATATGCAGCTTATCACAGAACCACACCAATCCTTTTAAGACCAAATCCAATTTCAGAATTCAGCTTATCATCAACCCAACTCAATTTCCATACCAATTCCCACCTCAATTGACTTTCGTTGACCAAAGGGTGATTTGAGAGTTTATTCTGAGTAGAGGTTTTCTGAGTAAGTAGTAAGCTAGAATAAGCTTATAAAAGCTTATATTGGAACTTATACAAGCTTAAAATTTCATAACATCCACTACAAACATTATTCAAATATTTTTATGAACTTAAAAATTGCATAATACGAATTCGTACTTGGAATTTGAAATTGATTATTTAAAAAGTTTAATATCACACTAAGATTACATAATACAGTGCTTGAAAGCTTAAACAAAGACTGGAAATCTTAATTTAATTAAAACGACATGACAGAAATTAAAATTACACTACTCTCCTCCTCCTCTGCTTTTCATCCTTTCTTTTATACCCAAAAGCTCTCCACGTGTCCTTTAGACTGTTTCCCACCACCCCATTTGACCAATGGTTGAGTTTTAGCCGTTTTGGCCATTTTGTCAATTTTGGCGGGAAGCCTATATTTGACCTTTGGGGCTTCTGTTTTTGCAAGTAGGGGGGGGGGGTGAGAGGTGTGATGATGAGGGTGAGTGGATAAGGTGTTGGGAGATGGAATTGAAGAGTGGGTTGAGTGTAACAGGTGTGTTGCAGGGGGCAAGTGGGAGAGAAAGGTGTTGGCGCGTTTTTGTTTGGTTTGACTTGGGGATTTGACTGACCAGGCTAATATCAAGGGAGTCCAAAATGGTTTAATGACAGGGGGTTCAGAATTGGCTTAAGGGTCAAAAATGGTTTGAAAGGGTTTATAACTTAGGGACTAATGTTGTCAAATCTGAATTTGCAAGGACCTAATCTGCCATTTCATCAAAATTACCTCAAGGGACCATTAATGACAAGTTTCAAAAGTTCAGGGACCAAATCTGTCATTTTCCAATTTTCCAGGGACTAATTCTGCCAATTTTCAAAGTTGGAGGACCAAACTTGTAATTTTCTCAAACTTTTGATATTTTTCACCAAAGGACTAAATTTGACAAGTTATGATATTAAAAGGACCTTTGGTGACTTTACTTTTGAAATTATGTGCTCAGGGACTGTTTTTGACAACTTTTGAAACTTGGAGGACTAAAACTGCAATTTTTGCAAATTTGATATGTTTTTCACCAGATTTTGACATTTTTACATTTAAAACACATAAAACACTTTTTTGTGATATTTTAATCATTTTGATACATTTCTGAGTGTTTTCAGATGTTTTTGCAGTCTAATTTGTACAAAAATGATGAGTATTTAGACACTCATCAATCCCCCACACTAAGATATTGCTAGTCCCTAGCAATGTTTTGAGAAAAATTAATGGATTTTATCTCTTTACCAAAAGCCATTACTTCTGGAGTAGCCAAATGTTTCAGTTCAAGTAAGAACCTTGGTACACCGATAACCAAATGATTTTGAGCAAATCATCAGCTTTCAACGGATTTGATTTGTCTTTACCAGAAGCCGTACCCTTCTGGACTAGCCAACTCTTAGATAAATTTATCAATATTATCTTTGGTGAGTCGATTACCAATTATGGTTTTTCCACTGCCTTTACCACAAGCCATAACCTTGCGGGCTAGCCAACTCTTCACTTTTAAGGATATGGTGAGCTGAATACCATACAATTTTGGGCAAATTGCAAGCCGTCAACGGATTTGAGACATCTTTACCAAGAGCCGTTTGCTCCTGGATTAGCCAATCCTTATGTGGGTTAGACATGGTGGACTGATTACCATTTGTTGTGTTTAGTACATAGTACTTCCACTAAAAAAATTTTTTAAAATTTGGCCATTTTGGGGGAAAAAGGGACTAAAAGGGTACATTTATGATCAAAATTCGCCAGAATTTCCCCCCCACACTTAGAAATGAATATTGTCCTCAATATTCAAAGTACCGGCTGTTATGCCGAAACTTAGAACGTAAAAAGATAACATTACTAGCTAAGTGTGGAAACACAACAATTATTCTCTTTTTTAGTATTTACAATTTTCATTCTTTTTTAAGATCTATATACAACATGTGGGGCATCTCCCCCACACTAGGGTGGTACACACGGGTGAAAACCCATGTTTAAGCTACTGTTTTTGATTACCGAGTCGTTAGCTTGACTCGACCCCGAATTAATTGGTTCATGGGGAAGTAAGTGGAAGAGACAATCTCCATCGGACTTTCATTCAAGATGTTTGGATAAACATTGAAGTACGTGAAAGTTCCACACCGATGAGATACAGACAGACCCGGCTTACAAATGGTACATGGAAATGCCTGGGTCAAAGATAATGTCTTCATTCCCGAAGGAGTGAAGAACAGGAGAAGCCACGGGATATATGAGGAAGAGAAAGAAAATCATGATACAAATCATGACTAACTCTTCATCCTCAATAGGAGAATTCATAGTTTCATGAATTTCCTCAGTTAAGCTCACTTGATCAAGACATATTATGGGTGTGTCTAGATCAAAGTAGAAATTATCATACTCCGGTGGAGATATGATAACAGTGAGTTCATCTGAGAACTCCATGAAGGTAAATGAATCATATTCAGAATTGGTATCAGTGGGTTCACTGGTGAACTCATCCAATGTAAATGATTCATAATCGGGGAGAGAATTATGAGAATGAAAAGTGGTACTGCCACTAATCTTCTCTCCCATATTATCAAAACAGAAGGCTTTCATTTCCGGAATAGAATCATCGGAAAGAATGTCACTATCCTTAATGGGGATAGGAGATGAAATAGGTTTTTCATTGAAAGCCTCGATTTTAGAAATGAGAAGACTGACATTCAGTAATGTTGCACGAGGTGCTTCATCTTTGATTTCAGTGTCAGTAACTTCATCATTCTCTTCTTCTAAGCTAACAAGCTCAGAAGGTAAATCTTCCACATAAACGATGTCTCCACAAGATAATGAATCATTATCATTAGAATCAGAGAACATCTCAATATGATCATTTTGGAAGACAAGAGGAGGAGGGATATCACACACATGATCAAGAATTCCCTTTGACTCTCTTGGGATTGGGACAAGGTTCTCAACACTAGACTTTATGAATTCGTCCGATTCCTTTTCAGGAACAGTGTCAAGATGCTCGTCCCCCATGCTCAGAGAGTGAGTGGGAGCTTCGGGTGTGATAGCAGTTGTTTGAGATGGAATCTCAACTGCTGGGATGTCAACTGACTGAGGGAGATGAGAAGGACTAGCATACATATGTTTTATACTTTCCATTTGTTCTTCTGCTAGTAGTTCCATCATAGTCTTTTCTCCCTGACTTTTCATGGAAGGAATTTCAACTGATGAACTTGATGAATCTGTACAAAGTTGACTAATATCAAGGGTAACTTCATCATCATCGTCATCAGGAATGAAACGGAATCGAGAGCTAGATTTGGCTGCTTTTTCTTTTGCAATTGATTCCTTAACAGATTTTTCAAAGGCAATATGGGAATCTAATTTAGCAGTCCGTTCTTCAGCTAACAAAACTTCCATGGATTTTTCATTTGGATTATTTTGGGGATGTTTACATTCCTTCAAATCTTTCACTAAATCCAAAAGATCAAGTAGAAGATTTTGAGGAAGTGGCTCAGGCTGAGGTGGTGCCTGATTCACTTGGTACTGTAGAGGTTGGTCATGATACGAAGAGTCGTAATTGTTACAAGGAAATGGATTCCTTGTTTGACAATCAGAGCTAGAGTGAGGACCTCCACAATATTCACAACAGTAAAACTGATGTGGCTGTGAGTCATATGTGTTGTAGTCATAATTGTTATCAGGAACCTGCTCATAGACAAGCGTGTTTCCCGATTGACAATCAGAACTGTAGTGTGAACCACCACAGTACTCACAACAGTAAAACTACTGAGTCTCACAGTGTGGTAGCTGATGGAATGAATCAGTTGTGTTATGGTAGGAATAGGGATCCTGGTTATAGACAGACCCGTTTCCTGATTCCACCATGCTACAACTGGGGCAATTGCCATCATTATAAGGACCACCACACCATTGACAACCAAGAGGGTGAGGATAAGACATAGAAAGAATCAAAGGTTTACAGAGGGTAAGAAATGAAGAATCAAAAAGGTAAGAGGGTAAAGAGGAATATTTTTGGTATTTTTGAAAAACATGATGTAAAAACTAAGAATGAAAATCTTTTTGGGTTTTTGATTTTTTTTTAAAAGATGGTATAAACAAGGAGTGATGTCAAATCACTAATCTGCTAAACGTAAGACTATTAGCACTGCTCCCCGGCAGCGGCGCCAAAATTTGATCGCTGCGAAACCGTCAAGTTTTCTCACGCGAGCTGATCACTTGTGAATGACCAGCTGTAAGAAACTCAAAACAGTTCACACACCAATGCAATGAAGATCAGGAGAGTATAGTGTTTCCCCAGGTCGTTAAGTCCCAACGAGCTGTGCGAGAATAGTCAGACGTGTAGTGATCGAGAGATTTGAACGGGAAAAGAGATTTGAAGATGATTATAACTAAGGAAAAAGCCCATAAACTACAGGGGCTTAAATGCAAATTAAAGAAAGTTAAAAAGATAAAATCTATTAAATAAACGCTATCACTATATTTAAAATGATGAACGTTTAAAACTAAAAACTTACGTTTTAAAACAAAATTACGTAAACGTACAAATAAAAACGTGAAAATTACACAAGATAAAGCCTAAAAATATGAAAAATACATTTTTACAATCCTAATGATAAAAGAAAATTTATAGAAAAAGAAAATTAATTTTATAACTAATTAATTAATTATTATTGATTAAAAACTATTTTTAACTATTTAATAATTAACTAAAATACAAGAAAATAGGAAATAAAGCTAGAAAAATAAAATTAAGAATTAGAAAAGTCTAAAATATCAAAATAGACTTTTCAAAACCATTTTTGTATTTTTATGATTATTTTTCTATTTTCTAGGAATTTTAAACTATTTAAAACTAATTAAATTATTTAAAAATACAAATTTAACTAAGAAAAATATGGAAAAATACTTTTTTGGCTTTTTATATTTATCTTAACTTAATAAAAATGAAAAATTATTTTTTTGAAGCTTTTCTTAATTATTTGTATTAAAAGCTAATTAAAAATGATTAAAAACTAATTTAAATTAAGAAAAATAGCAAAACAACTTGGAAAAATCTGAAAATTTCAGGAAAAGTCTAAAATATTATTCTAAGTTTATAAAAAATATAAAAACATATGCTTATTTGGAGGAAAAAGCAACTGCTGTGGATTAGCTTATAAATAAGCAAATCAAAATAAGCTAAAAGCTACAAATGACCACCAACTAATCACAGAAGCTAAGTTATGCTATATTAACTAATTACTAACCTATTCCAATCATTCTAAACATCTGAAAAACAGTTTAAGCTAAGAATTAAACAAAGTTAAACTAGTTTTTACTCAAAAATGGGACAGAATTGATGCTTATCTAAGAGTGGGGTCCACAGGTGTTAAACTCAAAACCTTGGCTGAAAATGGTAGTCAGCTGGGTGGTGAGTGATTTGGAACCAAGAACCACCAGTGGGGTCCACTGGTGTGGCCTGTGGGACCCACTAAAGTGGTGGGGAAACCACTGTTTTGGATGTGCAGGTCTGCACAGGACATGTGTTCAGAGAAGGGTCTCAAAATAAGCTGATGGAAAAGCTATAAATAAGCTGAATAAGAGCAAGCTTTTATTTTTCTAATTTTCTAGAGCAACTAAAGTTAACTATCCCAAAAGCATTTGAGCTAAAACCTAGTATTGAGCTTACACTAAAATTCCTAAGTTTATTCAAAAACAGGTAAGTGAAATTTGACTTTTAGTAGACAAACTTAAAAGTTGACTTATATGAGATTTGATCCTAATTTACTGATTGATTATGTTGTATTAAGCTACTATAAGATTGAATTAGTCTAAATAATCAACTTATACACTAGAATGCATGATCAAGTCTTCTAAATGTCTAACAGTTAACTGTAAAAATGCATTCAGAAGAGATTTTGACTTTTTATTACTTGAGGACTGGATTTTATGCTATATTTGAGTTCTTATGTACTAGTTTGACAGTAAATAACAACAAACAACAATCTAAGCAACCTCTAACTCTAATAACACAGTAAATCCAAACACTAGTTTAGGACTTACATACAAACTGTCAGTTTGACTTTATTGAAATTCTAACTGATTCATTGGATTGAATAAGCTATATTAAGCTGATATTGAACTAGATTAAGCTACTTAAACAAATTTCACAATAGTATACATGGTTATGCAATCTTAAAATTCTAACAGTTAATAGATAAATTGATTTGACTGTGATTTTGACTTTAAATAAAATAAGGACTAATTTTATTGCTTGAACTGAGTTACTAAATACTAGTAAGACATAAGATAACAACTAACAACATAAAACATAAGCTAGATGACCATTAAATCAGCTAATCCAAATAGTACTTTATAAAAGGAATTTTAACTTACAAAGGATCAAACTGATATGCAGCTTATCACAGAACCACACCAATCCTTTTAAGACCAAATCCAATTTCAGAATTCAGCTTATCATCAACCCAACTCAATTTCCATACCAATTCCCACCTCAATTGACTTTCGTTGACCAAAGGGTGATTTGAGAGTTTATTCTGAGTAGAGGTTTTCTGAGTAAGTAGTAAGCTAGAATAAGCTTATAAAAGCTTATATTGGAACTTATACAAGCTTAAAATTTCATAACATCCACTACAAACATTATTCAAATATTTTTATGAACTTAAAAATTGCATAATACGAATTCGTACTTGGAATTTGAAATTGATTATTTAAAAAGTTTAATATCACACTAAGATTACATAATACAGTGCTTGAAAGCTTAAACAGAGACTGGAAATCTTAATTTAATTAAAACGACATGACAGAAATTAAAATTACACTACTCTCCTCCTCCTCTGCTTTTCATCCTTTCTTTTATACCCAAAAGCTCTCCACGTGTCCTTTAGACTGTTTCCCACCACCCCATTTGACCAATGGTTGAGTTTTAGCCGTTTTGGCCATTTTGTCAATTTTGGCGGGAAGCCTATATTTGACCTTTGGGGCTTCTGTTTTTGCAAGTAGGGGGGGGGGGGGTGAGAGGTGTGATGATGAGGGTGAGTGGATAAGGTGTTGGGAGATGGAATTGAAGAGTGGGTTGAGTGTAACAGGTGTGTTGCAGGGGGCAAGTGGGAGAGAAAGGTGTTGGCGCGTTTTTGTTTGGTTTGACTTGGGGATTTGACTGACCAGGCTAATATCAAGGGAGTCCAAAATGGTTTAATGACAGGGGGTTCAGAATTGGCTTAAGGGTCAAAAATGGTTTGAAAGGGTTTATAACTTAGGGACTAATGTTGTCAAATCTGAATTTGCAAGGACCTAATCTGCCATTTCATCAAAGTTACCTCAAGGGACCATTAATGACAAGTTTCAAAAGTTCAGGGACCAAATCTGTCATTTTCCAATTTTCCAGGGACTAATTCTGCCAATTTTCAAAGTTGGAGGACCAAACTTGTAATTTTCTCAAACTTTTGATATTTTTCACCAAAGGACTAAATTTGACAAGTTATGATATTAAAAGGACCTTTGGTGACTTTACTTTTGAAATTATGTGCTCAGGGACTGTTTTTGACAACTTTTGAAACTTGGGGGACTAAAACTGCAATTTTTGCAAATTTGATATGTTTTTCACCAGATTTTGACATTTTTACATTTAAAACACATAAAACACTTTTTTGTGATATTTTAATCATTTTGATACATTTCTGAGTGTTTTCAGATGTTTTTGCAGTCTAATTTGTACAAAAATGATGAGTATTTAGACACTCATCAAGGTGTGTGCAGTGTTCACCTTTTGTTGTTTTAAGTTTCATTAGCTCTAGTTAACTCATTTCTATTTTAGTTTGTGCTTGCAAAACTCCATAAGTCAAAATTGTATGAGAACCTGTCAAAATCCTTCACTGTTGGGATTTATAATGAGCAGACCCTTGTTTTGTGTTCAAATTCCATAAACAAAGCTTTTGTTAACTTCATTCCATCTTTAAACATCATTATCAGTCCTTAAATCCAGATCAAAACTCAAGAAAGTCAACTTTCCATTTTTTAATCAAAAGTCAAAATATTGAAACTTAGTTTTTGGCCCTAATAGGGTGATTTTTCTTGGGCTCAATTCTGAACCAATGCAAATGAAACTTGATGTTTTGAAATCTCATGCTGGTCTAGTTTCTTGTTGTTATTTTTGCTTAATTTTGTGAAATTTCTATAAGCCCCACTAAGCTGTCCAAATGGTGCTCAGTCCCCTGTGCAGGGCATTAGGCCTGCACAGGTTTTATGCAGATTTGCAGAGCTCACAGTAAGCTCATGAGAGCTTGTGTTGAGCTAATTTTTGGCTTATAGATACTCACCTAGGTCTTCTCCAAGTTCCAATTCCTGTTTTCATGTTTCTAGCTTATTTAGGTGCTTATATTCTAGCTTAAAGTTGCCCCCCTTTAACTGTTTTGGCCCTTTTGCTCAATTGCTCAAATCTTTGTAAGATTGCAAATCAGAGGTTTAAGCAGTTGTTTCTAGTTGCATTTAGGTAGTGCTAGCTTATTGTAGCTTCATTTTCAGTTTGGCAGCCTTTGGATTCCATTTGCTTAATCAAGTGCTTATTTCAATAAGCACTTCCAAATCAGTTGCATATTCTTGCACTTAACCTCCTGTTTTTCTATTTTTCCTTTATTCCTTATATTATTTTAAACTTTTCCTGAAATTTTCAGATTTTTCTAAGTTGTTTTGCTATTTTTCTTAATTTAAATTAGTTTTTAAGCATTTTTAAATAGCTTTTAATACAAAAAATTAAGAAAAGGTTCAAAAAAATAATTTTTCAATTTTCTTAAGTTTAGATAAATGTAAAAAGCTTAAAAAGTATTTTTCTATAATTTTCTTAGCTTAAAAAGTATTTTCTAGCATTTTAATTAGTTTTAAATAGTTTTAAATTAATAATAAATACATAAAAAGTCTAAAAAATATATTTTCAGTTTTAAAATTAGTTTTATCATATTTTAGATTTTTCTAAGTCTTAAATTTATTTTTCTAGTCTTATTTCATATTTTCTTTTATTTTAGAGCATTATTAAATAGTTTAAATTAGTTTTTAATTAATAATAATTACATAAATAGTTTTAAAAATAATTTTCCTTTTCTAATAATTTTCTTTTATCATTAGGATTGTAAAAATGTATTTTTCATATTTTTAGGATTTATATTGTGTAAGTTTCACGTTTTATTTTGTACGCTACGTAGTTTTTAATTTAAACGTACGTTTTAAGTTTTAAACGTTCATCACTTTAAAATTAGTGATAGTGTTTATTTAATAGATTTTAACTTTTTAATTTTCTTAATTTGTATTTAAGTCGCTTTAATTTATAAACTTTTTCAGTAGTGTAATTATCCTATCAAAATCCTTTCTGATCGCTATCATTAGTGATCATTCTATCGTCTGAATCAATGTTTGCACACCATTGAGTCTCCGTGGGACTTAACGACCCGGAAATTCACTATATTCTCTGATCTTCATTGCATTTGTGCTTAAGCTGTTTTAAGTCTGTTAGACTTGACGGTTTAGCATCAATCAGAGGTCTATTAATAAGTCGTAAGTGACTTATTACATCAACTAGATGGTCCCTCAACCACGGTAGGTGATCAATAAGGATCTTTCATGCAAATTTTAATTAATCGTCATAGAAAATTACTACATAATTTTCGACTAATAAGACATACCACAAAATAATTACTACATACGTAATTATAAAGAACATGTAAACGTAAATGAGTACTTACATTCTTGAATCTAGGAGACGTAGATCATATCTGATCTTCTAACCAAAACTCCAATAATCACCACTTGTGACTCAAATGTTTCAACCTCTAAAGGATGAACACACTTACTCTTTTATCGAATCCCTTGTTTGCAAGACACTTGTAACAAGGTAATGATCACACAATGATCAAGAAATCAAGAACAAGATCAAAATGATTTGATCTTGCTTCTTAGGGGTTCGGCAGAATGGAATGAGGAGGGGAAAAGGGAGTGGGCAAGTTTGTTAAGTGATAAATCACATGAAATGATTATAACTTAGTCCTTAAATAAGCACTAGTCATAATTATTAGCCTGTATTATTATTTGTATCATGGGCTTTAGCCCATTCTCTAGATGCTTCGGTGTATACCTATTTATGTACATGTATTGTATCGTATCAAATCAATCAATCACAATATTCATCATTCAATAAACGAACATGGTATCAACAGCCATATTCGATCTTCACAAACCCTAAAAATACCCACCCTACTGTATTGTACCACCACAAATCATCCATCCCCTCATATTGTTTCATTAATTTTCTTTGTGTCATACTAAAGTAATTCATCATTAAATTAAATTACATGTGCTTGTTATCACAAGTTAAAAACCTTCCTACATCTACTATATACGCATCATATTTACTTTTTCAACAGCATCTATGACAGGCTCACAAACACCACCTACGACTACCCTCTCTAAAAAGCTTTCAGTCGTAACCCACCACCATCTCCTCACGTGAGTTCCCGTCAAACTTGATCTTGACAATTGGAACTATGGTTCGTGGGAATTCTTCTTTGAACAACTATGTTACACTTACGAGGTAGACAAGTTCATTCACGGGTCTCCCACAAATTCTTCCTCTACCTCCACCATTCCGCTCACTCAAGATGAATTAAAGGCTGATAAAGTTGTTCTTACGTGGATATTTACCACGCTCTCGGATTCCCTACAAAGGCGGTTGGTTGTGGCATGCCCCAAAACGGCCAAAGAAGCATGTGATATGCTCACCTCCGTTGTCAAGGACAATAAGCGTTCCCGCACAAATGCATTGAAAGCATAACTTAGGTCCATTCGACTTGGGGATCAAATCATGGAAGCATATTTCGGGAAACTTGAATCCACTGCTACTATTCTAGCAAGCCTCGATTCTGAAATTCCCGATGAAGACTTGGTACATTATGCACTTGAAGGCCTAAGTGAGAAGTATGATGAAGTGTGTGGCATAATGCACCATAAAGACACCTTTCTAGATTTCAAGACGGCTCGATCCATGCTTATTACGGAAGAGATGCGGTTAAAATCCAAGTCTCTTTCTCTTCCGGTTGATGCATCGTCTTCATCTCCTTTGGCCCTCATGGCTAATAAAGGTGTTTTTCGAACTCCCTCTAACCCTCAAGTTAAGCCATGGAAACCGTGTATCAATTTTGCCAAAGGGACATGTAGGTTTGGAATGGGGTGTAGATTTCTTCATGATAATGATAATAAAAGCCCTACTCGTAGTATTGAAACCAACAATTGCAACTTAACATAAGCTACTCTCATTCGAATGTTGGGTAAGTTGGGAATTACTGGGCAACAAACTACTACTTCTCGTACACTTTCTGTTGGCCCGTCTACCTACACACCCCAGGCCCATCTCACCTTCACCCCATCTGGCCCACCTTATACCACCCATTATACAGCCCAACACGCCCCTATCTACCAACTTATAGCCCCACCCGGTTTCACCTCCCAGGCCCACAACCCGTACAACACCATCCTGTCCTACCTTATCACCCCAAATAACCAGCCCATCCAACCTTATATCCCCCCCACAACTACACCCCAACTCAACAGCCCCTACCACTGTTCATCAGCTGACTTTTGGTCCAACAACCCCCCCACTTGTGGCAGGTACTGTTCATCAGGTCCCGTGGGCCCGTCCTCTCAGTCAAATAGTCAAACTATATTACCGGGACAAGAAACTATACTCCCACATGCTTTCAACATCGGCACTCTTCATGACCCAACAAACGGTGGATGGAATATGGATACAGGTGCGAGCCTCCATCTAAATGCTTCTGTTAATAGTTTAAGTAATGTTTTTAATACTTTCATGTATCCTTCCGTCTCGGTTGGTGACGGATATTCTATACGCGTCACCAACACGTTTCATAGCATTTTGCCAACTCCATCTCGACCTCTTCATCTTAATAATGTTCTTATTACACCTCATATTATCAAAAACTTAATATCTATTCGTCAATTTGTCTGTGATAATAACTATACTGTTGAATTTGATCCGTTTGGTTTTTCTGTAAAGGATTTCATGACGCGGCGGGTACTTCTCCGATGTGATAGCCCGGGCGATCTCTATCCCGTCACCGCCCCGTCTCCTATTCCTCAAGCTCTTCTTGTTAGTCAGCATACGTGGCATCAGCGGCTAGGACATCCAGTCAACGGTGTGCTATGTCTCCTTATTTCCAATAATTTTATTTCGTGTAATAAGGATAAGTCTCCTGTGCTTTGCCATGCCTGCCAACTTGTCAAACACGTCCGACTTCCATTTGTTAGTTCTACTACTATTGTTAATGCTTGTTTTGAGGTTATTTATTCTGATGTATGGACCTCTCCTGTTCCTAGTCTTTCAGGATTCAAATATTATGTGTTATTCTTAGATCATTATTGGCAATTTGTTTGGGTATATCATTTAATTAACAAATCTGATGTCGTATGAAAATTTACATTATTTCGTAACTATGTTCACACACAATTCAAGTGTGAAATAAAAGCCTTTCAGTGTGACCATGGCGGTGAATTTGACAACCGTCACCTACACAAACTTTTTGCCGACAATGGCATTCAGTTTCGTTTTTCATGCCCTAAAATATCACAACAAAATGGCAAGTCCGAGCGCATGATTTGCACCATCAATAATCAAATTCGGACCTTGCTTTTCCAAGCAAACCTTCCACCAACCTTTTGGGTTGAAGCCCTAAATATGGCCGTTCAGTTAATCAATATCTTACCCTCCACAACATAATAATGACATCCCCTATACCCTCCTTTTCGGTCATAACCCAAATTACAGCTTTCTACGCACCTTCGGGTGCCTATGTTATCCTCACCTATACCCTAACCACAAACTTGAACCTCGCGCCACTCCATCTATTTACTTGGGCCCAACATCCAATCACCGTGGCTACCGTTTCCTTACACTTCATGCCAATAAAATTATCCTTTTTCGCCATATTACTTTCGATGAAACAGTGTTTCCATATGGTACATCTCCTCCAACACCCTCACCCGAATACAATTTTTTGGATGATTCTCTTGATATCATTCCTCCAATTATTCCATCCATCCCCCTCCACCAACACCTGAACAACTAGAACTAGCTACACCTATTCCACCACCACACTTTGATATGCCACCACCTAACACACCCGCTCCTCAACACTAACCAACACACCTACTCCCTCACCACCCACACAGCAAAATCCTAACTCTGCAACCACAACTCACCATCCTACAATCATCCCCGACCCCCCCTGTTAACCATAACCCTGTCTCAACTCACCCCATGGTCACACGCTTCCGTGTCGGGACTGATCGCCCCACTCAGCGTCTTAACATGCATGTGTTTTCGATCTCTCCATTACCAAAATCTTACTGTAATGCTTTTAATGATCTTAATTGGCATAATTCTATGCGTGATGAATACACTGCACTTATTAAAAACGGTACTTGGAATCTTGTGCCACGTCCCACCGATACCAACATTATTCGTTGCATGTGGCTTTTTCATCACAAGTATTTGGCTGACGGCATCCTCAATCGTTACAAGGCACGTCTAGTGGCCAACGGTAGTAATCAGTTGGAAGGGGTTGATGTTGATGAGACATTTAGTCCAGTGGTTAAACTAGGTACTATCTGGACAGTTTTAAGTTTAGCTGCTTCTCGACATTGGCCGATCCATCAGCTTGATGTCAAGAATGCCTTCCTGCATGGAGATTTATCACAGACTGTTTATATGCATCAACCTCCAGGGTTTCGAGATTCAGCACATCCCGATTATGTATGTTTATTGCAGCGCTCCCTATATTGCCTCAAACAGGCCCCGAGAGCTTGGTTACAGTGATTTGCTTCTTATATTACTCGGGTTGGTTTTTCTCATAGTCGCTGTGACTCTTCCTTATTTATATAATGACAGGGTAATGATACTGCATATCTCTTATTATATGTTGATGACATTGTACTCACTGCCTCTTCAGAGACCTTATTGTAGCAGGTTATTCACTCTTTACATCAAGAGTTTTCCATGACAGATCTTGGTCCTCTGAACTACTTTTTGGGCATTTCAGTTACTAGAGATTCTTCTGGGTTGTTTTTGTCTCAGAAGAAATATGCTATTGAAATTTTGGAGCGAGCTCATATGCTCAACTAAAACCCGTGTAAGACTCCTGTTGACATAGAGTCTAAACTCGGGGCTGATGGGGATCCCATATCTGATTCTACCTTATATCGGAGTCTTGCGGGTTCTTTACTGTATCTCACATTTACACGGCCTGACATCTCATGTGCTATTCACCAGGTTTGTCTCTTTATGCATGATCCTCGAGAGCCTTACTTGTCAGCTCTTCATCTACTACATAATTGGTTGCCTATTATGATGCAGACTGGGCTGGGTGCCCTACTACACGGCGATCTACGTCAGGTTATTGTGTGTTCCTTGGCAAAAACTCCTGGTCCTCTAAGCGCTAACCAACGCTTTCTCGTTCCAGTGCAGAGGCCGAGTATCGGGGTGTTGCCAATGTTGTTGCAAAGACTTGTTGGTTACGTAATTTGCTTCGAGAGCTACATACTCCTCTGTCTTCCGCTACGCTTGTTTACTATGACAATGTTAGTGCTGTGTACTTATCTTGTAATCCGGTTCATCATTAGCGCACAAAGCATATTGAGATAGACATTAATTTTGTTAGAGATTTAGTTGCCACTGGTCAGGTTCGGGTGTTACATGTGCCATCTCGTTTTCAGTATGCGGAAATCTTCACTAAGGGGTTGTCATCTGCTCTATTTGAGGAGTTTCGATCCAGTCTTAGCGTCCGGTGTCCTCTCACTACGACTGCGGGGGAGTATTAGCCTATATTATTATTTGTATCATGGGCTTTAGCCCATTCTCTAAATGCTTCGGTGTATACATATTTATGTACATGTATTGTATCGTATCAAATCAAACAATCACAATATTCATCATTCAATAAACGAACAATAATCACTTCTATATTTAGCTCTCATTTTAAAATACTCTAAATAAAAGATATAATCTTTTATTTCATTTCATTTCCCAAGCTTATACGTGACTTGGTACACAAGTCACGTCGTTCCTGGTTACTTGTCAGTTCGTCAAACTTGTTAGGCTAATTTCCCGATCTCACAACTTCATGAACCAAGTTGTTGTGATATATATACAACATATATACACACTCACAAATAGGATTACATTTCGTGCAAGCGTGTGACCCTACAGGCCAATAATATAGTTAATACTAATCTTTATGTGTCTGAACCATGCATACAAATCTTTCGGTTGTCTGCTATTATGATGAGGATTTGTGTGTGCGCGTTTTTTTAGGTATGTAGCGAGTTTTTGGTGGTGCACTATTTTTATTAAGACTTTGGTTGCTATTGTTGATGACAACAAGCATTGTGGGATGGTTTTTGTGATTTAGAGTAGTAGGCTGTTGTTGGCCATTAGGTTGGTGGGTTAATTATAAAATAAGTTAGCTTATTTTTGTTGTTAACACTAAGCTTATTGGACGTACAATGTAAATGGCATATGAGTATTGTGTCTTTGTCTATGCTAGCTTGTAGAATGGGGGGTTTTGAGACAAGAGATTGTTGTTGCACATGCAAGATGAGTTTTTGTTTTACCCAGGTAAGTTTCATTTGTCGGCTAAAGGATACACTTTTTTGTACCACTTGATTTGTAAGGTGGGAACTGTACGTACTTGTTGAGATCGAGCATGTGTTGAGAAGTCGAATAATTTACGTATTCATAAAAATATCGATTTTCTGATATCTAACTCGTGCACGTAGCTGATTCATAGTTTCGAGTGCATATTTTGTTCCTATTGCACGACTCGCGAAATGAAGTGAGTGTTAGATAGGTTAGTTGGCCCAAACCAAAACCCAATAGTAGTTTAGGCCAACTAACCTATCTAATAGTGAGTTGCTCAAGTGTTTGGCATTAAATTTAGGTTTTCTAGTACCATTCATTGAATCATTTCTCTCATTTGTTAGTATGTTCTCTTGTGGCTTTCGGCATTAAATTGAATTTAGGTTTTCTAAATTACGGATAAAGTGTTATTAAAATTGAATCTTACATTGTTTGCAACACTAATGAATCTTATCTTGGCCTGACAATAATTTAGAGTAGAATTTCAAAACAATATAGTTAATTAGGTTACTAAATGCATCAGAATATACATAGACAATAACATTGGATTATAACAACAACCACAAAATCATAAAATCAATAGTTGCACAAATATTACTCGAAATTAAGTGTAGCATGATGATTCTTTATTCACTCCTTGATTGCAAGAATACACTCTCTATTAAGACTCAAAACTAACTCAAATTACACATATATTACAAGACTTGATTACAACATTTATACATGTATAGAAGTATGATTCTAAGCTCATCAACAAGTCCATGAAAGATCAATTTGCACAGACCGTCCAATTGGAGGGAAGTCTATTTGAACTCAAGGGAGGTATATTGCGGACATTGATGTCAAGTGGAAGCATACGGTACTCAATGTCAAGATCTTTCAAAATCTTGATCATTTTCTCAACCAAAAGAGCTCTTCTTTTCCATCTTCCAACCATGTCCTGAAAATTCGATCGGTGTGTAAGCCATATTGATATTTTGAGCCGATTCATGTCCTCAACGTCCCTCACCACGATCATTGGCTCAGGTTGCCAGTGGTCGCTCTTGTTTTCAACATAGCTGCAACAAAGCATGTCGAACTCATGTATAAAGAAAAGACCAAGGTGTAAATATGTAAATATGATAGTGTAGGGACTGGTGTGTAAATATTTTGTATATCTTTATTTTCTCTTTAAATACCCTTGTAACAAACTCATTTGGCAGTTAATAAAAACAATAATCTTTTCTCACCAATTCTTTCACCATTTTACTTCACATGGTATCAGAGATAATGGTGACTCTGTATACCTAATTTCACCACCGTACAACCACCGTTAATCACCGATAATCACTGTTACTTGTTCAAATTGAGTGGGAATTCATCAATTGATTGTGTTTTGATCAATTGATTATGTAATTCATCATTGTAGATCTTCAATTTGTGTTTAATTGAGATCTTGATTGTATTCTGAAATTAGGTCAAATTTTGGGAAAAATTGTTATTGTTGATTTCCGCTGCTTGTTGTGATGGATCCAAGTAATCCTTTGTACATTCATCCTTCTGATGGTCCATGATCACTACCTATTCAAGAAAAGCTAATTGGTGCTCAGAATTACAGATCTTGGCATAGGGCTGTTGAAATAGGTTTGTCAACCAAAAGAAAGCTTGGATTTGTGAAAGGTACTGTAATTAGGCCTCCTTCTATACATGTTCCTCCTACTACTACTGATCAAAATGCTGCTTACATTGAATTGTGGGAAACATGTAACAATTTGGTTATTAGTTGGATAATGAGTTCAGTTTCTGAGTCTATTGCTAAATCTATTATGTTCATTGAGTCTGCATGTGAAATATGGATTCAATTGGAAACTAGATTTTCTTTAAGTAATGGCTCAAGGAAATATAAACTCAGTAAGGAATGTTTTGAGATACAACAACATGGAGGTTCTGTGAGTAAGTACTATACTAAATTGAAGTGTGTTTGGGAAGAATTGGACTCTATGACTGTGTTACCTAGATTAGTGACTGTTACACCTAAGGTGTCTGTGTTTTTGATGGCTGTGGAAAGACAAAAGGAAGAACAGAGGTTGTTTCAGTTCTTAAATGGACTGGATGAGTGTTACAGTGCACAAAGGAGCCAGTTATTGCTTATTAATCCACTTCCTACTGTTGAGAATGCTTGTGCTGTTATACAACAAGAAGAGTCTCAGAAAGATGTTTTTAATCATTGTAATGGTCCTCTTTTTGAAACTACTGCTCTGTATGGCAAGCAAGAAGTTAAAGGGAAGTGTAGTATTTGTGGTTTTAAGTGGCATCCTCCAGAGAAATGTTGGGAGAAAGTTGGCTATCCTGTTTGGCATCATAAGTACAAGCAATCTCAGAAGATAAGTGCTCAATCTAAGTCAAAAAGTGGTGCTAGTGCTGGTAATTTCAAGAGAACTGCAGCAAGTGTGACTAGTGGAGCTACAAGTTTTACTTTTACTCCTGAGCAGTTTGAGAATCTCATGAGAAGTGTTCTGAATGATGTTAAGAATAGTGGAACATCTGGACAAGAGTGTACTGATGATGAGCTTGAGTTTGTGGCAGGTATGCTTTGTCTTAGTGCATCAACTAATAATAGTCTCTTATATTATTGGATACTAGACACTGGTGCTACAGATCACATGACTCCTCACTCTAAAGCTATGCTTAATGCTAAACTGATTAATTTTCTACCTAAAATTACTCTTCCAAATGGGAATTCTTCTGAGATTACACAGATAGGACAAGTTAAGTTGAACAATGGGATTGTACTTAAGGATGTTCTGTGTGTACCATCCTTTAAGTTTAGTCTTTTGCATGTTCCTAAGTTGACAAGAGATAACAATTGTGTGGCTATTTTCTTTCCAAAATTTTGTGTTCTTCAGGACTTGACAACAATGAAAGTACTGGGCCTGGGTAAGAAGATTGCAGGCCTCTATCATCTTCTCAATGTTCCCATGGATTCTGTAGATGGGAGGATTAGAGATATGGTAGATTCTCATATGTCTAGTGGTTTGTTTTCATGTTCAACAGGTATATATAATAAAGCTGTTTGTCCCAATTTGTTCAGTTTATGGCATCATAGATTAGGGCATCTATCTGTTTCAAGGATGAAACAGATTCAATGTACTAATGTTCCTGGAGTGAATGATACTGGTTCTACTTGTCTAACTTGTCCTATGGCAAAATTAACGAAATTGCCTTTTCCTTTGAGTGATTCTCATAGTACTGATGCTTTTCATTTGATTCATATGGATACTTGGGGTCCATATAATGTTCCCACTAATGGAAGATATAGGTACTTTCTAACAATAGTGGATGAGTATAGTAGAGCAACATGGACTTATCTCATGGTGAACAAATCTGATGCATTTGAAATCTTGAAAACCTTCTTGAAATTTGTAGAATTGCAGTTTAGTACAAAGGTTAAGTGTATAAGATCTGACAATGCACTAGAGTTTGTTAAAGGTCCATGTGCAGTATATCTAGCTAGTCAAGGTATTGAACATCAAACTACATGTGTAGACAGGCCTAAACAAAATGGGAGAGTTGAGAGGAAACACAGACACATTTTAGAAGTTGCTAGAGCCCTAAGATTTCAAGCTAGTCTACCTTTAAGATTTTAGGGTGATTGTGTCACTACAGCTACCTATCTTATAAATAGATTTCCCTCACCCATTTTAAAAAATAAAACACCTCATGAACTCATTCTTAAAAAAATCCCTGATTACTCAAACTTGAAAGTATTTGGTTGCTTTGTTGTGGCTACTAATCCTTCAAGAACTCCTGACAAATTTGCTCCAAAAGGTGTGCCATGTGTTTTCTTAGGATGCCCTGCACATCAGAAGGGATATAAATTGTACAACCTTCTTACTCACAGTTGCTTTGTAAGTAGAGATGTACAATTTCATGAGGATATATTTCCATTTGCTGAGTCAAGTACTTCTCAATTTCATCAACCTATACCTGTCCCTATGCCTAAGCATTCAGCTGTTTATGATGATCCTACTGTTCTCCCATCTTCATCTGGTTCATCAGTACCTGTTGCATCACCATCTGAGAGTTCTACTGACAATGTTTTACCAACTGAAAATGTGACTTCTACAAGTGTTCCTCTCAGAAAATCTTCCAGACAAATAAAACCTCCTAGTTGGACTAAGGATTTTGTTGTTCCTAATCTCAAACCTATAGCTAATCAAGTTACTGCTCCAGTTTTGCCTTATGATTTCCAATACCTTCTAAGTGCTCTTGAAACTAATAGTGATCCCAAGAATTTCAAAGAAGCCATTGTTGAACCTGGTTGGTGTGAGGCAATGAACAGTGAATTACATGCCTTAGAAGAGAATGATACTTGGGAGGTTACTGATTTGCCTCCAAACAAAAGGGCAATTGCTTTTCATTGGCTATTTAAAACAAAGCATAAAGCTGATGGTACTGTTGAGAGAAAGAAAGCAAGATTGGTGATTAAAGGTAATAGACAGAGAAAAGGTGTGGATTATGAAGACACTTTTGCTCCTGTAGCAAAAATGGTTACTGTGAGATCTCTCTTAGCAGTTGCAGCTATGCAGGGATGGGATATTGTTCAAATGGATGTATCTAATGCATTTTTGCATGGAGATTTAATTGAGGAAGTTTATATGCATATGCCAATGGGGTATGTTGGTAAGGGGGAGAAGATACAAAATGTTAAATCTGACTCTTCTAAAGTTTGCAGACTGAAAAAGTCACTCTATGGCCTTAAACATGCACCTAGAAAATGGTTCTCAAAGCTGTCATTTGCTCTATTGTCTTTTGGTTTTCAACAATCTAAAGCTCATTACTCATTATTTACCAAGAAAGAGGGTGATTCCTTTACAGCTGTTCTGGTCTATGTAGATGATCTCATGATTACTGGTAATGATAGTTTGCAAATCAACAAGTTTAAAAGTCAGCCTAGTAATACATTTCATATGAAAGATTTAGGTGATCTTCATTATTTTTTGGGGCTGGAATTAACTAAGTCTGATTATGGGCTATTTGTTTCACAAAAGAAGTATGCTTTAGAATTACTACAGGAAGCTGGTGTTATGACAAGCAAACCTTATAAACTTCCTATGGACCCAAATCTTAAGCTACAAGCAGATATGGGCACTCCTTTGCAAGACCCTGAGATATACAGAAGATACATTAGGAAGCTGATATACTTGACCATCACAAGACCAGATATTTGTTACTCTGTGCAGCTGTTAAGTCAATTCATGCAGCATCCTACTTCATTTCATATGCAGGCTGTGAAACATTTGCTAAGATATCTTCTAAATTCTCCAGGCCAGGGTATTCTTCTTGCACATCATTCAAAGGTTCAGTTGACTGCTTATTGTGACTCTGACTGGGCTAGTTGTCCAATGACAAGAAGATCAACAACAAGATATTGTATACTTTTGGGGGATTCACCTATATCATGGAAGTCAAAGAAGCAAGGTGTAGTATCTAGAAGTTCTGCTGAAGCAGACTGCTTATTGTGACTCTGACTGGGCTAGTTGTCCAATGACAAGAAGATCAACAACAGGATATTGTATACTTTTAGGGGATTCACCTATATCATGGAAGTCAAAGAAGCAAGGTGTAGTATCTAGAAGTTCTGCTGAAGCAGAATACAGATCCATGGCAGTTACATGTTGTGAAGTCACATGGCTACTTAGTCTTTTAAAGGACCTTGGGCTTAAAGACTTACATCCAGTTACATTACATTGTGACAATCAGGCTGCAATTCATATAGCAACCAACCCAGTCTTCCATGCTAGAACTAAGCACATCGAGGTAGATTGTCATTATGTGAGAGATCAAGTCAAGGAAGGTACTATCAAGCCTGTGTATGTTCATACTTCAAAACAATTGGCTGATGTATTCACAAAAATTCTACATGTTGAACAGCATCACACTCTATTACACAAGTTGGGAGTTTCTTCCTCAGATAAATCTCAACTTGAGGGGGAGTATAAAGAAAAGACCAAGGTGTAAATATGTAAATATGATAGTGTAGGGACTGGTGTGTAAATATTTTGTATATTTCTGTTTTCTCTTTAAATACCCTTGTAACAAACTCATTTGGCAGTTAATAAAAACAGTAATCTTTTCTCCCCAATTCTTTCACCATTTTACTTCACATTATGTGATGATGAATATTTAGATTCGATATTGTTTGGATATGAATAATTACACTCATCCAAGACATAATCAAATTTATAAAAAATGCATTACTTGATTACCTTGTTATTCTTTCCTTCATGTTAGCAATTTTTCCTGCAGGAGTTGATACATGGATGCAGAAATCAATGGCATCACCCATATCGGGACTACGCTGATAATTACCAATGGGCATGGTAGACAAGACACTGTTTGGGTATGCTATCTTCTGATTATCATACCTTAAAAAGGTAGTTGTCAATATATTCATCTCCTCAACTATCATCGGATACAATAAAACCATCAAAAGTAAAAAATTACAACCCAAAAATAGAAAACAAATATTAGTTTATGGTAATCTAATCAAAACCTCACCTGAACACCATCAATCTCACAACGATCACCAACATCAAATGGGTGCATAATAAACAGGAAAATAATTGCTTCGAACAATGTTTTGCATCTGTTTCCAAACACGAATGCTACCAAAATTAGTTGCAAGCTTAGGAATATGAAGAAATGGGTTGTCGCTTGTTTGAATATAAGAAACCAAATGATAACTATTATGATTGCCACAACTATATTTAACATCTGATGCAGCTTGTCCACGGCTGTTTTTGTGTCATTGAGGAATAGTGCAAAAGCTCTACGTTCTCGAAATACATTAACCTACCAAACAAACGACAAAGTTTTAGCTAAATTTATAATTAGTTATTTCTATAATAATCACATACTAAAATGAATTGGTAGTTCATAAATAACCGTACCACCCAGTGTACTAGCTAAATCTTGTTTTCTGATTACTTTCGTCGCACTTGCTTCATGAAAGAGTCGAATTGTCCTCAAAGCTTCGTCATCATGCAAAAAGTGCATCAAATCCTCAAGCTGAATATATCTAACCAAAAGTCAAACAAACAAAATCACATACATATAGGTTTTTGTAACTAAATATAATTGGGAATCTAAACACCATAAAATCATTTCTTGCTCACTTGGATCCTTCTTGTGCCACATTGAAAAATATCTTATTTAGCCTGGTTTTTGGTTTTTATCTGTTTAGAATTTTTGTCATCATCACTATTACCATCACCATAACCATAACCGGTCATGTCTAGAAATTGTTCATCTGAAAGAGTTAACATGCTCGTTTGTTTCTTACATGTGAACACCCGACTACACTACAGATTCATTGCAAATATTGGAAAATTTGCTACGAATTCGTAACAGAAATGAAACATAATTTGTTTTATATAATGAATTTATTATCAGTTGCAAATTTCCAAATAATTGCAAAATTTTTGTGAAGGAAATCTCAAAAAAATTTGTTACACTTTATTTTAAATCGTCTGTTGCAAATACGATGCAAATTTTGAAATTTTTTAATCGAACTGCAACGGTAATAAAAATTAATTTCTTTTATATTTAATTTAATCTTCCATTGCAATTTCGTTGCAAATCTTCAAAATTTGCAATAGAATTGCAACGGAAAAAATATAAATAAATGTAAAAGAATTAGTTAGTTTTTGGATAAAGGGGAGTAATCTTGCACCCTGGTAAATATATTAACCAAAAACGTTTAAGTACAATGGATATGAGTGAAATCCCATATCTCAGCCCGTTACATAGGCATAAAGCTTACATAACAAAATACTTCCTATTTTCTAAACAAGAAAACAAACCACTACTCAAATGATAACATAGGACATAACGAAATAAAATTACTTCCTAAGACCTTGAAGCTTGGTGCCATACATGGCATTAAAGGCATCTAAATTCCCTGGAAGATCATAAAACTGATTCGCATAGTCATCGTAGTCATAGTCATCATACTCATCTTTAAACTCTTGGCGACCACCGAATAGATTAGCAGACTCATCAAATGGGTTAGCAACCACCTCATCTTCAGAATCAAAAACCACGATCTCTCCCACTTTAGAAAAAGGGTTAACTCTCTTAGTAGAAGAGGCGGGCGGAGTACAAGAATCACTAGTTTTAGGAGCCACACCCGACTCCTTCTCTTTCAAATCACTCACAAGGGGTTCTTGTGATGCAGTACCTGTCTTAGTAGACTTATCTTCATTAACTTCCATTGTACGACCAGAATCCACCTCCTTGTTGGTGTCATTTGAAGGAATACCAAAAGCATCCGTATATTCCATATTAAGAGCATCAAACTGGTTAGATGTAGAGATCTTTGTTCCACTCGAACTAGCCACATCAGAAGCATTCTTCTTAGTGACTTCCACTTTCTTAGGTTCAGGAGGAGTCTTTTTGGGTTGATATTGAAACTGATTACCCACAACAGGTTTAGTAAACCCTCCTTGACCCGGAATAGGAGACCCACCTTGCTTTCCCTTCTTCTTGTTATTGACCGTCTTGAAACCATCATTAACACGCTTAGTAGGCTAAGCAGGAGGTGCAACAATTTTAGGACATTCAATCAGAGTATGACCAAAAATCTTACATTTATCACAATGAGGTGGTTTCTACTCGTATTCAACCCGTATCTTCTCAATAGTCGAACCCCCATCAAGTAACGGTATCTCAACAGTAAGGCTGTCCCTAAGCACCTCATCCGACTTCACTTTAATCATGCATCTAGCAAAACTACTACGGCCCCACGAGTCCTTGCACATTTGGCTAGTAAAAGTATCTAACCTTTTGGGCGTGCCTATCAATGTGGCAAGGAGACTAAGGCCATCATCAGAAAACATAGCAAGAGGAACATCATGAAATTTAACCCACACCGGGATGTTGGTCAAATCCTCTTTAAGTAAGTTGGTGTTCAATGTCCATGGTTTAAGAATAATAGGTACATTTCTAATCAACCAAGGACCGTTTTGAACTTAAAGAAGAAGAACCCCTTTGCATTCATCATTACCTTTTGTATACCAAACTTAGCCCACGCATTGCGTACAAAGTAATCAACAACAGGAAAAGCAAGGCGTTGACCAAGGAAATACCCATACAAAGTATTCTCAAACCTAGTGTTCACCTCTTCAACCACTTTCATCGGGACAGAAAGATCCACACCATTAGCTTTCTTACTACACTCCAACCTACGAAAGTTTGACGTGTGTTTCTGAGGTTCATTAGAAGTAACACAACATACGATGTAGAAGGTTGTTTCAAAGCATCGACACCAACCTTCTCAATACCAACAACCCCATGTGCATTCGTATCAACCTTATCAGAACTATGAGACTTGTTAGAATCCCCATGTGGACCATTAGGATCATTAACTAAAGGATCAAGTGAAACCGGCTTCACTTGATTATTCTTGTCCACAATTGTAGATAATTCAACATCTCCATCATCAACACTCCATTCAGTAATAATTGGACCAGATGATGCAAGTATAGGATGAGTAGAACTAAGATTAACATCCTTAGGCTTCTTATGTTTCCTCATAGTCACCTTTGACAAATCAACAGTAGCATTCAATTCATCACTCCTTTTACCTCCTCCTCCACCCGACTCCAAAAAACCATATTTGAACGTCACACCAACACACTACAATAGTAGACAAGAAGTTCCAGCAGCGTTTATACTTCTTTACACGCAGAAACCCTAATAAAATTAGGGTTTTAAACACGAACGCACATCACCCTCCTCACATAATAACTATTCAAAGATTTGGATAGATTCTAATAATATAAGGAATGGATGAATTGAGTGGTCAAACAAATCCAGCCACCGACCACAACAAATATAATATGTATGATATTGAATTGTACGCATGCAAAAAAGACAAAACAACGAAATCTAACCAGAATCCCTTAAATCACTTAAATAACATTCGGAAATCAACCTACCCACGATGGTTCAATAAAGTTTTAAATTAATTTATGGACAATAGTGGGGAATTGATCAAAGAAACGTTAGAAATTTAAGGATTCGATTTAGGATGTTAAGGAATCGGCTTTTCGCCAAAGGAGTTTTTTATTAGGGTTTTTTTTAGTTATAGTTAGTTTTTGGTAACGTATTAGCAACCATTTTCTATGTCGTTGCTATTTAGTTGGTTATAGGCTGCAATGATATTTTACATATTGATCATTATATCGGATGGTATATGGAGCCGCAAATGGGTTGGTTTTTGTAGAAAAATTATACAGCATACATTTGAGCCTATAAACTCGTTGTTATACACTTGAAACATCTAATTAGTTTTACGTTTGCAAAGAGTCATGTACTACGGGTAATACGGTAACTTATGTTACCATTATTATGTAAACTTATGGGTAATACATGCCATGTTTTATTGAAAGGGTCAAGCGTGTAAAGTTTAGTCATGTTCATAGTGCAAACTCCTCATCTACTGACAGTGTTAGTTGTCAAAATATCTTAGAAGTCGAGTTAAACTCATATCTCTAATACTTTACCAAAAACAAAACTCGTATCTCTAATATTTAACTTAAGTTGACTTTACATAGACTAACAAATAACCTTTAAACACCTAAATATACACAAGCATTACAATTTACTACTAAGATTATTCCAAACGGACAAACATATAAGGTTTTCTCTATCTAGAATACCATGAAGGGGGAGTCTTTTGACTCAGATGTACACCTCTTGACCTTGGTATCATGGTTTCTCCTTTCCGGCCTTTATATGGCTACCCTCAAAACTTTTTGTGAGGTCATAAGGTAATTTACCACTAAGCCACTTTTGTGGTGGTTATTGCTACGAGTCAAGACTCTTTCATCTTAACTGTAACTTTGAAATACATACCATTAGGTAGTCTCCAACTCTAATTATCATTTTTACAAATTCTTAGTAAATGAAAATTTTTTTTTAGACAAACTTATCTTCTCTTTGGCTTCTATGTCAACTAACATTAGTTCAAGCTCACTCGGCCTACATGGTATCATGACCGCACATTCATGGTCAAATTCATATTCTTCGGTTGCTTGTTCCATTAGCCTTACAAACGAATCGTGCTTAAGATAAGACAAAGGAACAACAAATACTTTCATCACATCCATCAACTGCAATAACCGCAAAGTGCCCTTGTTTTGACGTCTTGTTTTGGGGTGAAAGGTTTATCTCGGTAAAATATTATTACTTCTCCAAAGGTGAAGAACGGTGGGATCACCCCGGTCCCATACATCCTAAGGATGCCAATCGGACCCTCCCCCAAGGACCCGGCCCCAGGCAATGATCACCTGTTCTTATCAGGAGGTGGAATTTGAACCCTGGTCATTTTCTCCAATATGCCCCTCGTTGACCAATCAATCTGTGCATTTGCGGTGGGGGGATGGTACCAATTGAAAGCTTTTAGACCAATGGAGATATTCGAACCCCGGTCTATTGACATAAGGTTGGAAGCTATTACCATTGGACTAAAGGCCCATTGGTGGTAAAATATTATTACTTAAAAAGAAACAAATCAGTACAACGGATATGGGTGAGTCCCACACCTCAACCCAAAAAGGCAAAATAAAAGCGCCTACAGTGCTTAAGACCTAAACTAGCATAAGAAATGACATGTCATACTTATGCAAAATAAAAAGAACGGCCTATATAAGCTGACTAGGGAGACTAATGTCATATGTATTAGCAAACTTCAAATGTGCATGATCACAATCATCAAACTCATCATTGACATAAGGTTTTTGGTCATAGGTGTCCTTCTTCCACTGCTCTAATAAGCACTTCACTCCCACTCTGAAGATTAACAAGATTGACGGGATAAGAATGTGTTTATTTTATTGATTGATTACTTACAAAGGAGAGATTACATATATAGGTACAATACATGACTATTTTCGGTAAACATCAATCACCCACTAATCAAGCTAATTACAATGAATATACAACCAATTGATTTGTAATTATCCACTAATGTACACACTTGAAACTTATCCATTTAATACTCCCCCACAGTTGGAGCGAGAGGAAGTCGGACGCTCAAACTTGATCTAAAATCTTCAAATAAGGCTGAAGGAAGTCCTTTGGTGAAGATATTTGCGTACTGATAACGGAAGGGCACATGGAGAACACGAACCTGACCAACAGTAACCATGTCACGGACAAAATGAATATCAATCTCAATATGTTTTGTCCGTTGATGTTGAACAGTGTTGGCAGACAAATAGATGGCACTAACATTATCACAATAGACAAGAGTGGCAGTAGAAAGAGGAGAATGCAGCTCGAGAAGAAGGTTACAAAGCCATGCAGTCTCAACTACAACATTAGCAACACGCTGGTACTCAGCTTCGGTAGTAGAATGGGGAGATGGTGTGTTGTCGCTTGGAGGACCAAGAAAGAATATTATCGTCTAGAAAAACACAGTATTCCGAAGTAGACCATCGTGTGGATGAGCAACCCGCCCAATCTGCATCTGTATATCCAGCAAGAGAATTGGTAGAGGATAAAAATCTAAAGTCCCCCTAACGTATCATAAGATATGTTTATGGGCAGCTAAATGTGGCTCATGAGGATCATGCATGTAAAGACAAATCTATTGCACTGCATAAGATAGATCTGGTTGTGTAAATGTGAGATACTAAAGACCACCTGCAAGACTGTGATATAAGGTAAGATCCTGAACTGGAACACCTTCAGTACCTAATTTGGAGTCTGTATCAACCGATGTTCTAGAAGGGTTACAATTGGCCATGTGAGCACGCTCAAGAAGCTGAGGGGCATACTTCTGCTGAGACAGAAACAATCTTGTAGAATGACGAGTAGCAGAGATACCAAGAAAATAATTAAGTGCCCTAAGATTAGTCATGTCAAACTCACTGTGTAAAGATGCAATGATCTGCTGAAGAAGGGTTGTAGAAGAAGCTGTAAGGATAATATCATCCATATAGATAAGTAAATAAGCAACCTGAGAGCCCTGTCAAAGAATAAACAATGAAGAATCACATCGATTGTGGTAAAACCCGACTCGTGTGGCATAACCTGCAAACCTCTGAAACCAAGCATGAGGTGCTTGTTTTAGTCCATATAAAGATCTCTACAGAAGACAAACATGATGAGGGTACCGAGAATCTACAAATCCTAGCGGCTTATGCATATAGACAGTCTCAGATAAATCACCGTTAAGACATGCATTCTTAACGTCAAGCTGATGCATAGGCCACTTGTTGGACACTGCAAGATTGAGAACAGTACAGATGGTAGCCGGCTTAAAAACCAGACTAAAAGTCTCATCACAATCAATTCCAAGTTGCTGACTACTGCCATTAGCAACCAAATGAGCTTTATAGCGGCTCAAAGTACCGTCAGCATGAAATTTATGCTTGAATAACCACATAGAACAAATCATGTTAACACTAGAGGGCCTCGGTACAAGAACCCAATACCAGTTTTAACTAACGCATTATACTCATCATACATAGCATTACGCCATTGAGGGTCTTTTAAAGCAACGAACGGGGATTTAGGTATAGGATAAATGGAATACATGTGTAAAGATAAACGCTCAATAGGTTTGACAATTCCTGATTGAGACCTAGTGACCATCTAGTGAGTTCGGGTGGGTTCGTTAGCGGGTTGCGGGGATTGGGCCGAGGTTGTTGGTTCTTTATTAGTCTATGTTTGGGAAGTGTTGGGTTGTTTTTGGGTCTGCGGTTGTGGGCTTCGGGGTGTTACCGATTGTGGAGGGGTTTGTTCGTGGTTTTGAACTTGGTGAAAGTTGATATCAGGTGGGTTAGGGTGTGGTGAATTGGGTTGATTGTGGTTGTGAGGTTCGTTAGATGGATGATTTAAGGGAGGATTGACGAGATTAGTAAGAATTTGGTGGAGGAGAAGGGAAGATGTGGGTTCTAAAAACGTGTATGATGGTGGGGATGTGGATGTCATGGAGCGGTATGGATGTTGTGTTTCATCGAAGGTGACATGTCTAGAGAGAATAATTTTGTTTGTTTCAAGGTCTAGGTAAAGATAACCACGATCATATGCGGGAAAGCCCAAGAAGATACATGGGGCTGCTCATGGCGCAAGTTTGTGAGGTAAGTGGAGGTAAGGATAACAAAGGCACCCAAATATGCATAAACGGGAGTAGTCAGGTTCTTTTTGGAAAAGTTGTGTAGGGAATTTCATTTTTATGGCGGTTGATGGTAGAAGGTTAAGGAGATATGCGGCCATGCGGAGGGCCTCAACCCAAAAGGTAGGTGGTATATGTGCTTGAAAACGAAAGGTATGGATGACGTTATTTATTGTGCGGATCATTCTTTCCGCCTTGCCATTTTGTTGAGTGGTTTTTGGGCAAGAAAATCTAATTTGAATACTGACGATGTACCCTCCGAGTAGCTCGAAGGACACTCCTCCGAGACGTGTCGAAGCCCTTCCATACGAAGGCCCAAGTTAGGATTCCAAAATATCCATAGGCGTCAAACCATTCGTTGGCACGAAGGTTACCTAAGGGGAACTCGCCATCCGAAGCCCTAAGCCCTTCGGGGTATGGCTGACGAAGGACAATGGATAAGGGAACCTCCTGACTTGGTCAAACCCACGATCTCCCTCTCTCTCTTGGCTTCCCCGTCAAGTTTGAGAACGTGGGTCACTAAGCCCTAGCGGTTACCCACAATCATGGAACGCCCCCATGATCTCCGACATTCATGCAGAAGTGCTCTCAACCCTATTTCATTCACTATAAATAGGATGGACGGGAAATGGATTATGGTATGCTCATTTCACACTCATTTCTCTACTTACACATACTTAAACAACCATAACTCATACTTACTCTCACGCCGGAGGTGGTTCGCAGGGTCCTACCCTTGCGCAATCACTTAATGTAGTGTTTCATATTTCTTATTCTCAGGTTACAGGCAAGTCTTGGCTGGAACATACACCCCTCATTACTTTGATCCTCATCGAAGCCTGGTAGTGCAATCTTTTTTATAATTAGTGGCGCCATCCGTGGGACCACTACTATTAGTGCCGTAATCACCCAGTCCTAATACCTCAACCAACTACACTACTTTTCCGGCATGGAACCAGGAAGAGAAGATACACCTCCACCAGGTTTCTCTACCCTGGTCCCACTCAACACAACTGACACCGATAATCTCGCCCCCATAACAGCCTCAACCTTTACCACACAATCTCGTTTGGAAACTACTCCCATACATCACGCTTCAACATCCGCTAACCCTATTCCAGATATCAGTCCCACCTTCGTTGAGGCAAACTTTGAGGCCTTAGATTCTTTGCTCAGGGCTCATAAGAGATAGGTTTGCAACACTGAAATGCGGAGGGAGTTGGAATACTCCAGTGAAGAGTATGACGAGGAGATTGAAGCAGAGGATAGGCCTCAACCTGTTAGCAGGGGGAGCTCGGCCCTGCGAAATGGTTCTCCTTCCATTAGAAGGCCAAATGGGAGGACTGTAGGTTTTGAAGAAGGACCCGGAGGAAATCTGGGAAGAAGGGAAAGAATGCATGGTGAAAGGAGGAGCGAGAACTCCAACGGAGGAAGCAACCCGGTAGGAAAAGGAGGGGTGAATTTACCACCTCTTCTAGCTGACCATTTAGGAAGAGAAGGGACGGGGGCTCCAGTACCCCCCTCTTATGTTTCGAGTGTCGGAGGCCCACCTCCATACTCCAACATGAATCAATTACCCCCTGGGGGAATGAACCCCTACCTACCTGCTCAAACCTACAACACTTACCCTCCGAATGGTTCACTCCCCAACCAGAATTACCAGCAAATTCCCTATGGACAGGTTCCTACACAATCGATGGGTGTGAACCCTTCGTACCAACCCGCTACTATTTACCCTACCTACACACAGCCATTTCCTAACCCGTATAATCCTACACCTGTTTATCCACCTCCATACAACCCTTACTATGCCGAAGCCTCGGGAACATGCACACCCTTCGTGAAGTGGATCGAAGACTACCCCCTACCTGACGGTGTAAAGATTCCTACTCAAATAGGCACCTACGATGGGAAAGGCAATCCTGATAACTTCCTCCACTTATTCGAAGGCGATATCAAGATGCAAAAGTGGGTCATGCCTGTAGCATGCCACATGTTCACTTACACGCTCAGAGACTCCGCAAGAATATGGTGGAATGGACAAAAGTTGGGGAGCATTATAAGTCTGGACGATCTCAAGGCTAAGTTCCGGTTACACTTTAGCCAGCAGAAGAAGTACACCAAAACTTACTTAACCGTGCACACCATCAAGCAGAGGGACAACGAAAGCACAAGGGCCTTCGTTACCAGGTATACTGATGAAACTTTGCAAATTCTAGGGTTACACGAAGATCAGAGGATCTCTGGTTTCATACATGGCCTTCGGAATCGAAGCTTGGTGGAATTCCTGTCCACCGATCTTCCCAACACTTACAAAGCCTTGATCGAGAAGGCTTACACTTGGATTGAGTCCAAGGAAGTAGCAGCAAACGGGGCTCCGATAGAGCAAAAGGAGGCGTCTGACAAATTCTCTAGAGGGTCCTCCTGGGAAGGATAAAAAAACAAGAAGAAGAACAGAGACCGCTTCACCCCCTACAACAAAGGTTCGAACCATGGACTCTTGGCGAACTTGGTCAAATCTCCCTGAGAGATCCTAGCCACTGAGAAAGCCTCAAAGTCCTTCGATCCACCACCTCGGATGATAGCACGAAGCAAAGCCAGAGACATGTCCAAGTATTTCCATTTCCATGAAGATCATGGACATGACACGAACAACTGCAGGGAACTAAAAAAGCAGATCGAGGAGGCAGTACGGTCTTGACAGTTAGCACATCTGGTCAAAGGTATCAAGAAGGGAAAAGACAAGTTCTCCGACACTCAACTGGTTGAATAGAAGGGGAACAAGAAGGAAGCCACGCCCGCTGAAGCTCCTATACTAATGGTACACAGGCATGATGCAACCTTGAAAAGAAAGGAAGCAGATGGGGAGCTGGGAAGTGTAGGGGAAATAACCTTCCCTTACATATTAGGGCAGACACCTTCGACTGATCCTGTTAGGATTTAGTGAATCCAGTACTTAAAGTGTCGGTCACCTCAAGAATGTATGCTCGTTAGAAAGCTCGTACTCATAGTAAGTCGATGATAGTATTTAGTTTACTTTGTAACACTATGGAGGACGGACGGGTCTTTACCCACTGTATGCCTGATCCACAGCCTTATAGAGGCGTCTCATGTATGTACCCTATAGATACCCTTTGCCCTCTAAGGCAAAGGGTTGGAGCTTTCATAATACATTTTTCTTTGTCTCTCTAGGGTTCCCATTATCTCCCACTTTCTCTCTCTAAACTATTAACCTAGCCGCCGCACCTCTTGTTTAACAAACCAAGATCCTACAAATGGTATCAGAGCCATGGTTTGATCATCCATCTCTCATGTTCTTGGTTTGATTTTTATTCTTGGGTTAATGTTTGGTTTATACGCGTAAAAAGGTTGTCTCGTACACGATACTTTTGATTCATTAAAGCTTAAAATTTTTCACTTTTTTAATCCAAGATTCTTGTGGGTTAAGGTTTATTGAGTGTTAAACTTTCAGTTTCTTGCAAAAAGTTTCGAACTTTACGAGTTTTTCTTGGTTTTTAAGAGTGTTTGGATACGTGTGTACGAACCTACGCGTAAGAGAGAAAGGTGGTTTTGATCCTCAAGCTTTGTTATTTTGGTGTTTTTAAGGTTGTTTCATCATAATAATCAAGTTTTGTAAAAGGTTTTGATCATAAAAACGTGTTTGGCAAAAAAATTATACTTTCTACGCGTATCAAAACCCTAATCCTACGCGTAAGGTGTTTTTCACTTGATCTTCGTTTCTGGTGATTACTCAGTGTTATTCTTGCTTGGATAAGCCTGAAAAACACTTCGACTTTGGATATCTCGTGCACTGTGAAGTGTAAGAGATTTTTGTGGATAAAACCCTAAGTCTACGCATAAGCATAAACTTACGCGTAACAATTCCTACGCATAAGCTTCTTCTTACGCATAAGCTTGTCTTACGCCTAAGGGAAACATACACATAAGGTTCTTACGCTTAAGTTTTGGTTTACGCATAAACTTAAGCCTTTTACTCTAAAAACTCTACGCGTAAGCTCTAGTCTACGCGTAAACTCTGTCTACGCGTAAGCTTGTGTCTACTCGTAAGTTTGTTGTTACGCCTAAGCTGCTGCCTACGCATAAACCCTTCATCTTCGCATAAGCTTCTACGCTTAAGTTCCTACGCGTAACTCTGCTGTCTACGCATAAGTGCATGAGTTCTACGGTTTATCTCTTGATTTTGTAAAATCCCGTGAAAGTATCTATTTCCCGGTTAAGTCAAAGATTTGTAAAATCCCGTAGAATTTAAACATGTCTTCCATTGCTGATGATGTGCAAGTTGCAGGATCTGATACTCGTCCTCCCATGCTTGACAGAACTGACTTTGAGTCTTGGTCACAAAGAATCAGGCTGTACTGCTTAGGAAAGGAGAATGGGGTTAACATCCTTAAGTCTATTGATGAAGGACCGTATCAGGTTGAGACTACTAGAGACATGATTGATACTGCTGCAGATGGAACAATAGTTTATGGAATGGATAGACCTAAGATGTATGATGAACTCACTGATAAGGAGAAAAAGAGATTCGATGCTGATATCAGGGCTTCAAATATTATTCTTCAAGGTCTTCCAAAAGATATCAACAAGCTTATCAATCACAACACAGAAGCCAAGGCAGTTTGGGATAATGTCAAGATGCTTCTCTCGGGTTCTGAATTGACTATCGAAGACAGAGAATCACAGCTGTATGATGAATTTGAGCACTTTAAGATGAAACCTGAAGAAGGTGTTTATGAATATTACGTGAGATTCCACAAGCTGGTGAATGATATGAGGAATATCAAGATGACTATGCCAAATATTCAGCTGAACTCAAAATTCGTAAACAATATGAATCCCGAATGGTACAAGTTTGTCACTTCTGTGAAGCTTACAAAAGGAATAAAGAACACCAACTATGAGCAATTGTATGCCTTCCTTCTTCAGAATGAGAAACATGCTATGTTTGAAAAAAGGATTCTTGAACAGTTCAAATCTCAACCAGGAGAAACAAGCTCATCAAATGATACAACTGCATTCTTCACCAAAGCATCACATGTCACACCCACTAAAAATGATAATCACAAGCCCGTTCCTGATTCGGGATATAAGCAACCTAATTCTGATGAAGTCATGGAGCACTTTATCACTAAATTGGCTTTTATGGTTAAATAAAACTTAACCTTCTCTTCGCATACCAACAGGCTTCACACTAACAATGAAATCAGGACTGCATCCAATCTACACAACCATGCTTTAGTCAGAGATGGAAAGGTTACAGTACAACCAGTTCAAGAAAGGCAGTACGAACAAGGAAGAGGTGGAGCTGGTAGAGGCTATGCTGCAAATCAGAATTGGGGAAGGAATGGAAACCAGGGTCAAGCAAAGAAAATCAAGTGCTACAACTGTGGTGGAGAAGGGCACATTGCTAGGAACTGTACTCAACCAAAACGCCCTCAAAACGCAGAATACTTCAGGGACAAGATGTTGTTGGTTCAAGCACAAGATAATGGTGTAATGTTGAATGAAGAGGAGCTGTTGTTCTTGACTGATGGGAATGCTAGAACATATGATGGAGATGTGGACGAACAACCAGTGCATGCTGCTCAGAACAATCCCAACGCCTTTCAAGTTGCAGACTGTGATGCATTTGACTCGGACGTTGATGATGAACCATGTGCACAAACTATCTTCATGGCTAATATCTCTCCAATGACCTCTTCATCTCAACAAGCCAGTCCATCCAAGGAATCCATCATTAAAGAGGTACTCAAACTATATGATGTGGTCGATGAGCAAAAGATTCAACATGAAGTACAATCTACTGAAGTCATTGAGTCAGATATTGAAAATATGGGAAATAACAATGTTATCCCATATGAACAATATGTGAACCAAGATGACAGTCTTGTTGTACCTAGTGATGAATCTTCTGCAATTAACAATGAATGCATGCCAGATGAATACACTGCATTTGTGCCTAATGATTCCTTGACCACTGAGCTCAATACCTATAAGGAACAAGTTGCCATCTACGAACAACGTGCTAAATTTGAGTTAACCACTCGTGAGCAGGAAATGGATGACCAAATGCGTACACTCATTAGAAAAAGTAGGTTTAAAGAAGAAGTACTAAAACAAGAGTTAAATTCCTTACAAGAAAAGCTTTCTAAAACTGCTAAGCAAAAACAAGAACTTCAAGAAAATATGAAAACGCTTAAGCAAGAATTCACTGCTAAGGAATCGAAACTTTTGAATGAGTTCTCTAATCTAAAAACTTTGGAAAACAAGCTTGAAAATAAGTTGTACGTACAAGGTAACACCATTCAGACTGCTCACTTGGTCATGAAGCATAGAGTCTTAAGCGATAAGCATAGCATTCCACTTGTTGAGGAACCTAATCCCGAGGTAGTTAAAAAGGCTAGAGCTGCAAATAAGGTACTTTATGATGGTAATGAAATCCTTAAGCCTAGGCAAAACCCTAGTTGCATTGAGTGCACTAAAGAAGATAAGAAATCAGATGAAGTCACTAGGGAGAAAATGAATAAGAAGCTAGAAGATCTCAAATGCAAAGAGAAGAACATTATAATCAGTCCCCATGATTACAAAAAGGAAAACTGGATTTCCTTAAACAAGTTTAAGCCTCAGACACTTCTAACTCACGAACAAATGTTCTAGAAAAAAGAAATGGATTTACAAAAGGCTGAAAACGTTGTTGAAACAAATTCCCCTTGTAGGAAATTCCCCCGTGCAACTGTGTATCCTCCTAATACACCAATGCATTTAGTGCCTAGATCTATTGCCACTAATAGCAGGACCTTAATCAGCCTATATGTTGTTTATCAAATGTTTGTTGATTTTGAGAAAACGTGTAAGAAGAGAATCACACCTACAGGGATTACTGAGGGGGAAAGGGGTTTTGAGCAAATGAAAGAATGTTATTTAACCGAAGTCATGCCTTTATTTAAACAATTAAAAGGACAATTTGAGAGTCTTAAAATTGGAATAAACATTGATATTAAAGAACTGGAAAAGGAATTCGATTCAATGATAGTTGAAGTCAATGATTATGAACAGGAACTAAAATACAATGAAATTGAAAGGAAGAATCTGCATATACTAAATGAGAACTTGATCTCTCAATGTGTTGCTCAAGATGTGTTCTATGTTGCTACGAATTCTTCCATTACTGCATCTCAATTTCATGAATTATCTGTTGCTTTGAAAGTTTCCCATGATCGTGTCATTGAGCTTGAAAAAACGAATTCAAAATTGCATGAGAAAATTGAACAAAATGATCATGATAATCTCGTTAAACATCTTTCAAAATTAGAAGTTGAACATTTTGCTTTGCAATTAAAATATCATCATCTCAAAGAAAATGTTAAAACCTCAAATATCAAGACATCGTCTGATGCTCCTGAGTTTGATGCATTTTTTGAAATCAACAAACGTGATGAACAAATTCGAGCTCATTATAACACGATCAAAAGGTTGAAAGCTCAAATTTCACAACTGACAGGTGAAAAGAGGGATGTAACTGGTTCCCATATGCCTCCACCTTTAGATTCTCAGAATTTCCAACTTCAAAACATCATTTATAACTTAAAAAAGAAAATGCTTGTTTTAAAACTGAAATTTCAAAGGTTAATGATCAAAACAAAGGGTTATGTGATTCATTTAAAGTTACACATGATAAACAAATTGAAAAGATAACTTCTTTACTTAATGATATTGAGGATCTTAAGCGTGAGGTGAAAGGAAAGTTGCCAATCCCCAATTGCAAGTACTCTGTTCCTAAAGTCTCTGATTGTGATAAGTATGCTATTGATATGTTATATATTCCCCCGCCCATTAGGAATAATGAACTTGCACATAAAGCATATCTCTCATCTCTTAAGGAAAGTTTAAAGGGTCTACGTGAGATTGTTGAAGATGAAAGATTAGAAAAACCTCTTTATAGTACCATTGCCTATGCTTGCATGGATGCCAAACGATCTCAAGAACTCTTAGAGTACATAATTGTCACATGTCCAAAATTTAGCAATAGGCGAGATAGAATAGTAGCACCCAGTTCTATGCATAAGGATAAGAATGTGACTTTTAATGTGCCTCAAAAAACTTCAGAACCCAACACTTCTAGACCACCAAGGCACAATGTAGTTTCACCAACTAATATTCATGTTGTTCCTTCTACAGGAGTAATCGACAATACTAAGGTTAGCCAAAGCCTTCAGGCAATACAATGCGAAATAGGATCTTGCCAGTCAAAAGTGTTGAAGAAAATCTAGTAGAAGAACACCCTATAAGTTTGCGCTGAATAAAACGAATCGTGTTGATTCTAGTATTAGCTTTAAGCGTACTGTAATTAATTCGAATTCTACTGCCTTTTGCAAAACATGTAATGAATGTTTGATTTCTGGTCTTAATCATAAATGTTCTGAGAATGAGGTGATTAATGTTGAAAATACTCCAGTCAAGAATATAAAAAATGCTAGACATGTTAAGGAGATCTGGAAGCCTAAAAAGAAAAAGGTTAGCAACTGTTGGAAGCCTATAGGAAGAAAATTTAGCAATATGGGTTATCAATGGAAACCTACTGGCAGAAAATTCAAATTGAGTGAATCTTGCCAAAGTTGTCTAGATCCATGCCTTCTAATAAATGGAAGCCCACTGGTAGAATCATACCTTTAAGAAGTGAACACACCTCACACAGGTCCACTGTCACTACTAGTGTTGCAACCAATACTAATGAGGTCATATCTCCTATTACTGATGTGGGTGCTCCAATAATGTGTACTAACCAAACGGAACCCAATCGTTCATGGGGTTCCAAATTATCCAGTTATCCATTCTTGTCTGTGTTCAAATGCAGGTCGTACAAATCGTCCTTTGGTATTTGGACTCAGGTTGTTCAAAGCATATGACTGGTGACCGGTCGCGGCTCATGAACTTCGTGAGTAAATTTATTGGAACTATTAGATTCGGAAACGACCATTTTGGAGCTATTATGGGATATGGTGATTATGTGGTCGGAGATAGTGTAATTTCCTGGGTATATTATGTGGAAGGACTTGGTCATAACTTGTTTTCTGTTGGTCAATTCTGTGATTCCGATCTTGAAGTGGTTTTTAGAAAACATACTTGTTTCATTAGAGAACTTGATGGTGTGGAATTATTAAGAGGAACTCGTGGTTCAAATCTATACACCATCTCTATCGAAGAAATAATGAAGTCCTCTCCAATATGCTTGTTGTCAAAGGCTTCGAAAACAAAGTCATGGTTATGGCATCGTCGTCTTAATCACTTGAAATTCGGCACTATTAATAAACTTGCTAGAAAGGATCTTGTCAGAGGATTACCTAGACTTAAGTATGAAAAGGATCATCTCTGCTCTGCCTGCCAATTGGGAAAAAGCACAAAATATGCTCACAAACCAAAACCCTCAAACTCTGTAATGGAAGTCCTTCATACCCTTCATATGGATTTATACGGACCAATGAGAGTCCAAACGATTAATGGGAAGAAATATATTTTAGTCGTAGTTAATGACTACTCTCGATTCACTTGGGTAAAGTTTTTGAGGACAAAGGATGAAACTCCTGATATCATCATCAAACTTATCAAGAAACTTCAGGTACGTCTTAACAATACGGTTAGAATTGTTCGAACTGACAATGGCACAGAGTTTGTTGACCGAGACTTAAGTCAATTTTATGAAAGTGTTGGAATCAGTCCTCAAAGAAGCGTTCCACGAACTCCCCAACAGAACGGTGTAGTTGAAAGACGAAATCGAATTCTTGTGGAAGCCGTTAGAACAATGCTAATTTATTCAAAGGTTCTAATGTTTCTATGGGCTGAAGCCATTGCCACTGCTTGCTACACCCAAAATCGTTCCCTTATTCACACCTCTCATGGAAAAACTCCATATGAACTTGTCCATAATCAAACCTGATCTATCCTACCTTCGTGTGTTTGGTGCTTTGTGCTATCCAACAAATGACAGTCAAGATTTAGGTAAATTAAAAGCTAAAGCAGACATTGGAGTTTTTGTAGGTTATGCACCAAACAAGAAGGGTTACCAAATCTACAACAAAAGAACTCGAGATATCATGGAAACTATTCATGTCACGTTCGATGAGCTGTCCGGGCAGATGGCTCCAGGACAATCCGGTTCTGGGCTCGCACTTCAAAATAGTCCAATTGGTTCATCCCTTGTACCAATTCCCTCTCCAGCAACTCTATATGTACCTCCATCTGAAGATGATTTGAAGAAATTATTTGATCCAATTTTTGATGAAAAGTATGAACCAAGTGCCAATGATCTATCAATTCCAACAACAGAGGCTGCTCCTATACCCTTCACTGAAGACAACCCTTCAGTATCAATGTCATTGAGCCAAGAAGCGCCTGCTGTTGATCACTCTGTCTCATCAACGAATCATCAATCATCGAATGTACATCATGGAAGTGTTTCTGACACCAATGATGAAGTTAATCCCTTTGCTACTCCCGAAGATGCTCCATTTGAAAACATCTTTGCCCCTGAACCAACACCTGAACCATCTTCATCTGGGGATATAAACTCTGCTACATCAGTCCTTCAACAACAACCACACAAACACCTTAGAAAATGGACACATGACCATCCATTAGATAACATCATTGGGAATCCTTCTCGTCCTGTATCAACTCGAAAACAATTAGCTACTGATGCCTTATGGTGCTTCGTCAACTCAGTACTCTCTAAGATCGAACCAAAAGATGTTAAAACTGCAATGTCTGAGGACAGTTGGTTTAATGAAATGCAAGAAGAAATCCATGAGTTTGATCGTCTAGACGTATGGGAATTAGTACATGCTCCTGATTGTGCAATGATCATTGCTCTCAAGTGGATCTTCAAAGTGAAGCTTGATGAGCACGGTGATGTTCTGAAAAATAAGGCACGGTTAGTGGCTAAAGGTTATCGTCAAGAAGAAGGTATCGACTTTGAGGAATCTTTTGCTCCTGTTGCACGTATCGAAGCCATTAGAATCTTCATGGCTAATGCTGCTAGCAAAAACATGGTAGTCTATCAGATGGATGTGAAAATCGCCTTTCTTAATGGAGATCTTAAAGAAGTGGTATTCGTCAACCAGCCAGAAGGTTTTGTGAATCTAGAGCATCCTACTCATGTCTATCGATTGAAAAAGGCCCTTTATGGTTTGAAGCAAGCTCCAAGGGCATGGTATGATACACTATCAAAGTTTCTTCTATCCATCGGATTCAGCAAAGGAGCAGTTGATCCAACATTGTTCACCAGAAAGTCAGGCAAACATTTAATTCACGTTCAAATTTATGTTGATGATATTATTTTTGCCTCGACTGACCAAAATGAATGTGACCATTTTTCTATGGAGATGGGCACTAAATTTCAAATGTCAATGATGGGACAAATGTCATTTTTCTTGGGATTACAAATTTCACAAAGTCCCGGAGGCATTTTTATAAATCAATCTAAATACGCTAATGAAATATTAAAGAAATTTGGATTTACCTCCAGTGACCCTGTTGACACTCCTATGGTGGAGCGTACAAAGCTGGATGAGGACCACTCAGGGATCATAGTAGATCAAACAAAATATCGTAGTATGATTGGATCCCTGATGTACCTCACAACCAGTAGACCAAACATTTTGTTCGCTGTATGCATGTGTGCTAGATATCAGGCTAAGCCTACCAAAAAGCACCTTGAAGCGGTTAAACGGGTCTTTCGGTATCTCCAAGGAACCATTAATATGGGACTTTGGTATCCGAAGGACTCCGGTATGTCACTAACGGCCTATGCAGATGCTGACCATGCAGGATGTCAAGATACACGTCGAAGTACATCAGGTGGTGCTTAATTTTTAGGTGATAAACTTGTAAGCTGGTCTTCTAAGAAACAAATGAGCACTTCCATATCCTCTACAGAGGCTGAATACATAGCTATGTCATCGTGTTGTGCTCAAATCTTATGGATGAGATCCCAATTATCTGACTATGGCTTTGTATTCAACAAAGTCCCTATGTATTGTGATAACAAAAGTGCCATTGCTCTCTGCTGCAACAATGTTCAACACTCTAGAGCCAAGCACATCGACATTCGACATCATTTCATCAGGGAACAAGTTGAAAACGGTGTGGTTGAACTATACTTCGTAAGGATTGAATATCAACTAGCAGACATCTTCACCAAAGCTCTTTCTCAAGAACGCTTTGAGTTTATTCTTCCACGACTAGGCTTAAAGAGCCTTCAAACAGAAACGCTCAAACGTCTTCAGGAAGACGTCGAGGAGTAAAGGTGTTCGACTCTATCTATTCTTTGTATATATCTTTTCAAAAACCAAATACAAAAATATAAAACCAACAAAACGAAAATAGAAAAATACAAAACTTTTCAAAATCCATAAAAATAAGAAAATCTTGAAAATCTTCAAAAAATATTGTTTATTTATTATGTTTTTCTTGTCGGTTCGATAACATCTACGGACTTTGAGTTGCCACTCAAAGAATGGCGCGGGTCTCTAGATGAAGTTCGAATCTTAAAAAAAAAAAAAAAAAAAAAAAAAAAAAAAAAAAAAAAAAAAAAAAAAAAAAACAACGAGATGGAGAAAAATGTTGGTTTATTGTCATTTCAGACAGTAACCCGCTTTTCAAAGAAAGATCAGAGCCATGCTTTATCATGTTTTTCAAATTTCATGCTCTGATTCTATAAACATTTATCTGCTGAAAACCAATTGCTTTGCAATATAACTCGGACTCTATTTTTGATAATCATCTGATCTTATTTGTCAAAATATCTATCTCTCAATCAACAACCTATGTCATTGATTGAGGGGGAGAATGATTTCAATTAAATCAAAAAGTTATTTGTCATTCAATTATTTTCAAAAGATAATCATGTGTGTTTATTCAATGGAGTTTAAAGTCTTAAAATCTGATCATTATCAGTTAAAACGTTTTTCATAATAAAGTCACAATTCTCCTTAAAAAGCGTTCAAAATCAACTTAAATCCACAGAGATCACAAATCTCAAATGATTTGATAATTGTGATCGGGGGAGAATTTGTGATTTAAATTGGATTTAAACTGATAATTCGATAAATGGTTTTATAAGGATGTGCAAGCTCTCCTTCCCACATGTGCCAAACGATTTCAAATTTTCCATGCACATGTTGAGGGGGAGCATTTATCTTAAACCACAACGATTTGAATTGTGATCAATGTGCAGGTTCCCTCTAGTATGTACAAAACTCTTTCATACCTGAAGGCACATATTGAGGGGGAGCAAGCTTACGAAAACCTCATCCTTCCCTTATATGCTTTATCTACTTGTTTTGATCAGGGAAGTGATGTTGATATCTTTTAGAAAATGGTAATCAAAGAAGTTAATTCTGTCTCTTGCCTCCGTGTGCAAAACGATTTCAAACACTTGATGCACATGTTGAGGGGGAGCTCTTGTTCTAAAAATATCAAAAACAATTCAGGTACAAAATGCTTTGATAATATATCTTAGGTATCTGGATTGATTTTCAAATGGTTTTCAATTGGTTCCAATGGCAGATGAACAATACCAAATAGACCGACCAAATTTACTTTATGTATGGTGATATAAGGATGAAAAGGTTAGGTATTTGTTCCCATGATCCGCCAGAACCGGATGGATCTACCCAGGGACAATCCACTAGTTAGTGTAGAAGTCCTTAGGTATGATGATAAAAGGAGAAAAATGAGATATGGGAAGAGTGCAGACTGAGACAGAGCAAGTACTATAATATACCCAACAAGGTTCTTGCTATGAAGTCTCGGTAAGCACTGAAGGGGTTGAAGAATGAAAAAGAATTGAATGAGAAAAGGGTGAAAACAAATAGCCCTCCAATTATTCAACCTTAGGGCAGGTACCGGGTTCAATTCATATGCTACTAGTGGTTACCAAGGTAACATCGGTATTGAAGACAAGACGTCATGGACCCAATGACGCACTGCACTTCATCTTCCCAAACCACTCAAGTTCCTCTTAAAAGGTCTTGTTTCATTCTCACGGGGAACCAACATAATCTATCAACTTTCTCTTAGAGATTGCTGATATTGAAGAAGGAGACCCTCTCCCTAGTCTCCGGCACAGGATCCAAATATGCACAAATTGAGTCTAGAGCCACGAGATCATCAATAAATCTCCTTAGGACACTTTCAATGAAGACTCTCTATTTCACACAGTGTGGAAAGAGAGATAATATCTTGAGTCCTACGCATTATCCTTGTGGTATTGCCAGAACATCCGAGTGATATGCATACATATTCACAATGAAGATGGAAAGCCTTCTGGAGCCAACATCAAACAAGCTCCTGGTAGGTGGCATGTGAGATCTATTATATAGATCAACCATGTGACAACTGAACAGAAACAATGGAGCGATTCAATTTTTTGAATCAATCCTGGTTCAGGTTATGGATTGACGGATACATTTGATAAAACCAGTCATTTTTCTTAAAAGTTCTTTTCCATAACACATCGACTGTGTATTAATGTTTCAAAATTAAAGGGTATTTGTGATTGATAATTGATTGTCCATAAAACCTTCGTTGTATTGCAAAACACTTTCTATTAAGTAATACACGATTGTATTTCAAATCATTTTTCATCAATCAGTGATTCTTAATTCGCTGGTTCACTCACTCCGTGTTGTCTTCTTTGAGACGTTTCGGTTTGAGAACAGCTGGAGCAGCTGCGAAACCCTGTCAAGGAAATTTTTCGGAATTGTACCTGATCACAGGCAGTACTTGTACTGATCAACGGGGAACCGTGGGCCGTGTACCTCAATTCAACGAAAGTGATCAAAGACACTTTCATGCACTTTATTGCTAGCTGTTGTATGCAGGTATGCCCGAAATTTGCAGCTGATCAGAATGAAGCGGTCAATCCATAGCCGCATGCTCACTCAACACATTCATCTCGAAAGAAATCATGATTAGCGCATCAATGACTCTGATATTTACACTCCATGCTTCTGCTACGTTGCTGCAAATATCATGAATCAGCTAAAAGCTTCCGCTACTCTGATAAGAAGATATCATGATACAGAATATGAGCATGTCGGTCCAAAAGTCACAACTTTACATAATATCAACACCACAATGGATGAATCAGAGATTTATGGTTGCTAATGATCTCAAAGCTGGTTCAAATACTCTAACATCACGTGGATCAGTTTAAGACCTCCACTCGAAATTACAAAACATGCAGAACATGAGGATTCAACGACTACGAGCTAAAGATCAAATGTGCTTAATCAAAGAAACCAAGAACAACGAAATGTTATATCAGTTTGTAATCATTGTAAGTTGAGGTGACCTCCCTTAGGGGGAGATTGTTAGGATTTAGTAAATCCAGTACTTAAAGTGTCGGTCACCTCAAGTATGTATGCTCGTTATAAAGCTCGTAGTCATATTAAGTCGATGATAGTACTTAGTTTACTTTGTAACACCGTGGAGGACGGACGGGTCTTTACCCACTGTATGCCTGATCCACAGCTTTATAGAGGCGTCTCATGTATGTACCCTATAAATACCCTTTGCCCTCCAAGGCAAAGGGTTGGAGCTTTCATAATACATTTTTCTTTGTTTCTCTAGGGTTCCCATTCTCTCCCACTTTCTCTCTCTAAACTATTAACCTAGCTGCCGCACCTCTTGTTTAACAAACCAAGATCCTACAGATCCCGTGATCATCAAGGTACGAATCTCAAACAGGGAGGTAAACCGAGCATATATGGATTGTGGAAGCTCCTGCGAGATCATCTATGAGCATTGTTTTCTAAAGCTCAAGTCATCCATACGCTCACGAAGGGTAGACTCGAAAGCACCCCTGGTAGGGTTTTCCGGCGAACACTCGTGGCCCCTAGGAGAAGTACCATTGGAAATCACCATAGGCAACGCCCCTTATCCCGCGCGGAAACACTCATCTTCGTCATAGTAAGGTCAGATTCTACTTATAATTTGTTAATAGGGAGAACAACCATGCAAAAAATGGGAATTGTTGTTTCCACCATACATGCTGCTATTAAGTTCCAAACCCCCTTCGGAGTAGGAACTGTTCGTTCTAGTTATGGGGCGGATAAGGGTGTATATGGTGTCAAAAAGATCAAAGAAGAGTCGGAGGAGTCTCTGATAGCAATTCTATGTTGTACAGATGCGGAAGAGCGAGTTGTGGTTAACCCTAGCTACCCTGAACAAATGGTGGTAGTAGGAAAGCAACTCCTGGCAAATTTCAAGGCGAAGCTCACGGAACTGTTGCGGGCTAACCTTGATATTTTTGCTTGGAAATATTCTGACATGACAGGTGTACCAAGAACATTGCTGATAGATGGACAGTCCTTCGAAACGGAGCATAAACTCAATGAGTAAAAACACATTGAGCCAATAAAGCAGAAAAGGAGAAGCCTAGCCCCCGAACGAAATACTGCAGCCTGCAAAGAAGTTGATGAACTCACACAAGCAGGCATACTGAGGGAGGTCAAGTACCAAAATTGGGTGGCCAACCCAGTGCTGGTCAAAAAGAGCGACGGAGGGTGGCGCATGTGTGTTGACTTCACTGACATCAACAAAGCATGCCCGAAGGATTGCTACCCCCTACCAGAAATTGACTGCAAGGTAGAACCCTTGGCAGGTTTTCGGTTAAAATGCTTTTTAGATGCCTATAAAGGGTATCATCAGATCCAGATGGCAAAGGAGGATGAGGAAAAGACAGCCTTCTACACAAGCAAAGGTGTCTACTGTTACAGAAAGATGCCCTTCAGTTTAAAGAATGCAGGGGCGACTTATCAAAGTCTCGTAGATAAAGCCTTCAACAAACAGATAAGCAGAAATCTCGAAGCCTACGTTGATGACATGGTTATCAAGAGCAAGACGGCGGAGGACCTACTCCTCGATGTACAGGAAACATTTGACCAGCTTCGGGCGATTAACATGAAGCTGAACCCTAAGAAATGCTCCTTCGGTGTCGAAGAGGGACAATTCCTAGGGCATTTGATCACTAAGCAGGGAATAAAAGCTAATCCTTCCAAGGTCAAGGCCATTTCCGATCTCCAAGCCCCTAAGTGTTTAAAAGATGTGCAGAGCCTAAATCGGAAGCTAGCAGCCTTAAGCCGGTTTTTGTCAAAGGGGGCTGACAGGTCCCTACCATTCTTCAAAGCACTCAAGGGATGCGTGGACAAGAAAACTTACCAATGGAGCCAGGATGCTGAAGCTGCCTTTCAGAAGATGAAGGAGTTCATTGAAATCCTTCCAACACTTACCGCCCCAATCAAAGGCGAAGTGTTATTCATGTATTTAGCATCCTCAACGGAGAGTATTAGCGCAGTCCTCATTGCAGAACGAGACAAGCGACAGGTCCCCATTTACTTTGTTAGCAGGGTCCTACAGGGGGCAGAGATCAACTATCCAACATTGGAGAAGTTAATACTCCCCATAATCTACGCAGCAAGGAGGCTCCGACGCTATTTCTAGGCCCATCCTGTCACAGTCTTAACAGACAAGCCACTGAAACAGATCTTGTCGAAACCTGAAAAGTATGGGAGGGTGGCTAAATGGGCTATTGAGCTTGGAGAACATGAAATAGAGTTCAAAGGACGAAACTCTATTAAAGGGCAAATTCTCGTAGAATTCTTGGCAGAAACACCTTCCGAGCCTGACCCAGGAAAGGAAGAGCCAAAAACCAATCTCACTCAATTGCAGGCTGAATGGAAACTTTATACAGATAGAGCATCCAGCTCCGACGGCTCTGGAGCAGGTCTAATGTTGGTCAGTCCTGAAGGGAAGGAGCATACATATGCTCTTCGGTTCGAGTTCGAAGCCACAAACAACGAAGCGGAATACGAAGCTCTGCTAGCAGGACTCTGATTGGCTAAAGATATGGAGGTCAAAGCTCTCGCTGTCTTTGTAGACTCCCAGTTGGTTGCAAACCAAGTAACAGGCTCCTGTGAAGCAAGGCAGCCCGTCATCAAACAGTACTTGGAAAAACAAAGGAGATGCTAGAAAATTTCAACTCCTACACCATTTAGCATGTTTGTAGGAATCAAAATAAGAAGGCAGACGCACTAAGCAAGCTAGCTTCAATGGCCTTCGCTCATCTCACTAAAGAAGTACTCGTGGAAGTCCTTCCTGAAAGATCCATCGTTCGCAAAGAAGTTGCTGATGTGATTCACGAAGAAGGAGTGACATGGATGACTCCCATAAGAGAATATTTGATAAGTGGTCTTCTCCCTGAAGATCTCAAGCTAGCAAGGAAGGTTCGGGTTAAGTCCCCGCAATACCGGCTAATAGGGGAAACCCTATATAGGAGATCATTTTTGTCACCCTGGTTACGATGTGTAGGCCCCAAGCAAGCTTCGAGCATCATCTCTGAAGTCCACAAAGGATCCTGCGGTCTTCATGCAGGACCCTGCTCAGTTGTCTCGAAGATAATGAAGTTGGGCTATTATTGGCCTTCGATGCACAGGGACGCAGCCGAAATCATTCTCAAATGTGAAGCTTGTCAGATACACTCAAACGTTCTGTAGGACCTTACAATTATCAACCTTATCACTTTACCAAGCAAACCCAACACACGTAACAACAGTTACGCGTAGAACACGAACAAACCAAACACAAACATATGCGTAAAACAAAGAAGGAAAGATTAAGATGAGATGGTGACTTGAATGATATATAAATCCGTGTATGTTATGAGTATAAGATAAACACAATAAAGTTGTATATTCCTTGAGAGAGAAAATACACACACACACACTTTCAAGCACACCCCTCAAATGACCATTTGAGGGGTATTTATAGTACAAGAGGCATAAAACCCTAAAGGCTTTAGCTTGGGCTTACTTTGGGCTTTCGTGGACTTGGATTGGATTACACTTAATAAAAGGCTAGCTTAACATAACTATTAGCCATTTAGCTTAGCCCAATCCACGAGCCCGTTGACTATTCTATCACGATATCTAACACGAGTTACAATGTTCCTAAATGTGAATGACCATCACTTTTAATAATACTATTAAGGCTAACAATCTCCCCCTAAGGGGTGGTCATTCAAATGATGCTCCACTTGATTAGGTCTTTACTTTTCTCGAGCAAGAACTTTGCGTGTAGATATAGAATAGTCTTGATTCTTAGTTCCTTCATGCTTTGTGATCAGATAATGTGGTTGTCTGCCGTTGTCAACTTCGTTGGCTAGGTATCTCCACGTCTTTCTCCACCATGCTCACACTTCTATTTGACTTTGAGATTCCAATGATAAAGTTCTCGAGTCTTTACACTTTGGAGATTCTTTGACATAGACGAAGAATCATCTTTAACTTTGAGTTGCCTTTGATTTTGATGAGAACTTTCATGTGTTGTTGGTATGAGCATGTGGCAAGTCTTCACGATCCATCCAATTTTGAGCTTCCATAAGAAGAAAGCATAAAACAAGTTAGTAATAAGCGGATTCCGGCACTTACAAGTTTGAATTTTGAGGGTGTTAACAGCATAGTGTGAAAACATGTCTCTAATTCTCACAGAGGCCGTTCCTGAACTGGAGTCCCACAAGTGAGATAACACGATATACCGAAGTACATCTACAGTTCAGATGAGTCGCTGAAGTACACCGAAGCATCACTCCACGACTGTAGACCGTTTGAGACACACTAAGCGTAATCCACAGGGAGTTACCGAAGTGACCTGCTGTCAGGGCTGCTTGATGTTGACCCTGGCAGGAGTTTCCATTCAATCACTGAAGATCACAGATGTGAAACTTCTCATAAATGTTCTGGAAAATTGCTAAGATCTGCGTAGGACTCTAGAATATATCACATGTCCTTATTGATGAACAACAAGCGATGTCATGTCATGTGTTCCTATGAGATCTTTTGATGAATCTCGTGGCTCTAGACTCAATTAGTGCATTTTGGTTTTCCTGAGCGGAGACTAGGGAGAGGGTCTCCTTCTTCAATACCAACGATCTCTAAGAGAAAGTCAATAGATTATGTAGGGTTCCCAGTGAGAATGAAACAAATCCTTTTAAGAGGAATTGAGTGGCTAGAAGGTTTAGTGCAGTGCGTCACTGGGTCCATGACGTCTTGGTCTTCAATACCAGTGTCAACTTAGTGACAACCAGTAGCAGATGAGTTGAACCCGGTTTCTGCACTAAGGTTGAATATGGAGGGCTATTTCATTTCACCCTTTCATTACATTTCTTTTTAATTCTTCAACCCCTTCCTTCTCCTTTCTCACATTACTCCTTTTTTCAATCATTCCTAAGGACTTCTAATACTAACTATTTGTGATGTCCTTGGGTAGATCCCTCCGGCTCTGGCGGATCATAGGACTGATTTCCTATCCTTAGTCACCTTATAACTCCATGACTGTCCTATTGTTGCCATAAAACCATTTTTCTTGAAAATCTCTCAGAGTGTTTATGATAGAAAACATGTTTGAAACACTCCGTGAGTTTTATATTTTTAGAAACACTCCCCCTTCACATGTGCTTATATGTTTTGACAGAAATCTGCACATAGAGGGTAGAGTTCGCACTTTTTGAATTGATTGACTTTAAATGAACTAGACCGATTCGAGACACGTTTACATCATTAGAGAACTAGCTTGAAATTATTACCCGTCCTGGTCAAGTCATAGAAAGTTTCTCGAGATGGTACATGATTCCTCGTCAATTCAATGGTTACGTCTGAGTCGAGCTCATTTTGAGATTCAAACAACGATTTTGATCACATTTTAATCACGTCTCCTCCCCCTCAAAAATAGCATATTCATGATATTTTTTATATCAACGGATTAAACAACATTTTAGAATCTTTTGGGGAGACAAACGGATTTGATTTAAGCATGCATTTGGAACATTTTTTGTTTTATACTCCACCTTTAATAAAGCATAATCAATTAACGGGTTTTAGAGGGAGTTATCTTGAGCACAAAATATTTTGAAAGATTTTGAAAATCTTTTTTAACAATCTTGAAAAGGTGCTCAAGATGATGATGATTTCTCACCATTTTTAAATGTAGTGCACTGAAGCGTACACTTGATTTTTCTATCAAAGCACGAGTTTTGATTTGAAAGTAATCAAAAGTCATCATTTCGGTCCGGGTTTCGTACTGATGTATACGAAAGCCATTATTGAAGAAATTTTGAGAAACGACATGTTTTAGAAAACAAATTAAAGAACTCTCGCTCAAGCATCTGTACATGCCCGTATCATTGTTGAATGACATTTCTAGAAACGTACAGAATATCGATTATACGAGAGACATGTCGTGAGAAGAATATTTTTGGATTTTTGATTTTCTATTGTTTTTGAATTTTTGAATGTTTTATATTTTTCTATTTTGTTTTTGTTGGTTTTTCAAATTTTCTATTTTGTTTTTCAAAAATATTTACAGCGAAGCTTTTTTAGAAAATCATTTTCAAGAAGATTCGAGAAGACGTTCTAACTCCTCAGGGGTTAGGCTTCGCATTCCAATTCGTCGAACTAAATACTCAAACCTTTCTTTTGGAAGGGCTTTAGTTAATAGATCGGCGAGTTGGTAATCAGTCTTCACGAAGAATAATTCAACAGTACCATTTTCGACGTACTCTTTGATGAAGTGGTAGTGGACACGGATATGCTTAGTCTTAGAGTGATGAACAGGATTGCATGATATGGCTATGGCATCTTTCGAGTCACAATACATAGGTATTTTATCGAAAGTAAAGCCATAATCTGTGAGTTGTGTTCTCATCCATAGAACTTGAGCACAACACGCAGATAGAGACACATACGCAGCTTCAGCGGTTGAAAGTGCAGTGCAATCTTGTTTCTTTGAAGACCAGCTTACTAGCTTTTCACCCAAAAATTGTGCTCCTCCGGATGTACTTTTTGCTGTAACTTGATCACCTACGTGGTCCGCATCTGAAAAGGCAATTAGATCAAATCTGGATTCCTTCGGATACCAAAGTCCCATGTGAATGGATGTCTTCAGGTACTGAAAGATCCGTTTAACCTCTTTGAGGTGCAGTTCGGTAGGCTTTGCCTGAAACCGTGCTAATAAGCAAACAGCAAAATGAATATCTGGGCGACTAGCAGTAAGATACATGAGAGAACTAATCATGCTCCGATATTTCTTCGGATCAATAGGTTTCCCAAACAAATCGGCTCCAATTTTTGGTGAAGTTACCATTGGTGTTCCGACCGAGTCACAGTTATCCATACCATGATTTTTCAAAATCTCAGTTGTGTATTTAGCTTGATTAATAAAAATTCCACGAGGGGACTGATGTATTTGTAAACCAAGAAAGAATTTTAGTTCCCCCATCATGGACATTTCAAATTTGCTTTTCATGAGATTTTCAAAATGTTTTGAAAGTTTCGGATTAGTGGACCCAAAGATGATGTCGTCGACATAAATCTGAACAATCAAAATGTCGTTTTTGCATTTTTGTGTAAACAAGGTAGGATCAACTGTTCCTTTGGTGAAATTGTTTTGGATAAGGAAAGAGGACAGTTCGTCATACCACACTCTCGGAGCTTGTTTTAAACCATAGATTGCCTTTTTGAGTTTGTAGACGTAGTCTGGATATTCCATGTCTACGAAGCCTTCTGGCTGACTCACGTACACTTCTTCTTTCAGAGTTCCATTCAAGAACGCGGTCTTAATGTCCATCTGATAAACCGTGATGTTTTTGTAAGCTGCATAGGCTAAGAATATCCTGACTGCTTCTAGTCTAGCTACCGGCGCGAATGACTCTTCAAAGTCTATCCCTTCCTCTTGTCTGTATCCTTTGGCCACAAGACGAGCTTTGTTGCGAATTACAGTCATTTCTTCATCCCTTTTGTTCTTCCATAACCATTTGAGATCAATGACGCGAACGTCAATGGGTCTTGGAACCATATCCCAAGAGTCATGAAGACGGTATTGGAGAAGTTCCTCCTGCATCGCTTCTATCCATGCGGGATCTGCCATTGCCTCCCTAATGTTTTTCGGTTCAATATTGCTAATTGAGCAAAGGTAAATGCATAAGTCGCAATCGGTGGCAAGTTGACGTCTCGTCTGAATTGGCCTTGAAGGTTCACCAATTACTTGTTCAATAGGGTGGTCTTTTGTCCACTTCAGAGTAGAAGGATACCGTTGGTTAAACGTATGCGAGTTAGATGGTTCTCGTAAGCTTGAATAAGATTCAGCTGATTCCGTAGCAAACGGGTTTTCAAATAAGTCTTCATCTAACGTTGCATCGTTCTGGTTTTGGTTTTGCTCATCAACTGCTGGTAGAACGGGTGCAAGAACTTGAGTAGATTTATATGATGTAGATGGAGTTGGTGCATTGGTTTCGACCGTTGTAGATGCATCTTCTGTTGGTGGTGGAGGATGATTTTGAGCGGGTGCAGCGGAATGATGGTTTGATGCATTTGTCGAAGTTCCACCATAGTATTCATCGAACATTAACTCGAAGATATTCTCCCATTCTTGTTCTTTGGGATTGTCAAACGAAGTTGATGGAGCTCTTTGAGGTACGAGTCCTGAACTGATGTGTCCAGAAGTCTGTCGGTTTAGTGCGGGTTCTAGAGCGAGTCTCTCAGAATCCATATGTGAAAGTTCATCAAATTTCACATTCATCGTCTCCATGATCCTCCTGGTTCTCCTGTTATACACCCTGAATGCCCTCGAGTTATCTGAATATCCAATGAAGATTCCAATATCACCTTTTGCTTTCAGTTTTCCAAGATCTTCTCTGTCGTTCGTAGGATAGCACAAAGCGCCAAACACGTGAAAGTAAGAGATATCTGGTTTTCTGTTGTTCACTATTTCATATGGGGTTTTATTGAATCTTGGATGGATTAGGGATCGGTTCTGAGTGAAACAAGCAGTGGCAATAGCATCAGCCCATAAAAATAACGGTGCACTAGAATAAATTAGCATTGTGCGAGCAGCTTCCACAAGAGTTCTATATCTTCTTTCAACTACCCCATTCTGCTGTGGAGTTCTAACAGCTGATGTCTGATGAGTAATTCCAACATCTTCAAAATAAGTTCTTAACTCCTGATTAGTGAATTCTGTGCCGTTGTCTGTTCTTACAACCCTTACGGGAGCTTGAAGAAGCACTTGAATACGTTTCAGAAAGGTGATGAAGAGGCCATTTGATTGATGTCGATAGCATACAAGTTTGTATCACGATTCCCAGTTAAGAGATCAGTGCCATCCAAGTTTCTAACGAAACAAGCATTTTTCCTAAAAGCAACCTCTAAATCTGCATCACAGAACTGCCCGACTGAAAACAAATTGTGTCCCAACCCTTCGACATAGTAAACCCGAGTGATCAAATAATTTCCAAAAGGTAGATCTTCATAACCCATGATAGCTGCTACATGATCATTTCCGAAACGTACGGTTCCCATGAATTTCCAAACGAAATTGATCAGCAGCTTCAGATTCCCGGTCATGTGCTTGGAGCAACCCGAGTCGACGATCCAAAGACATATTTCGATAACCTGCCAATCATAGAAGAAGAAGATTTTGGAAACCGTTTTGATTTTGGTTCCTTTGGGTTAGAGGTAAAATCCTGATCACACTCATAGAAGTCATCTATTGGTAAGACAGGTGCATCACTCATTCTTCCATTCTCGAGTGTGAAAGTTCTACCCGTGGGTTTCCAAATGTCATCCCTAAAGTAAACATTATGCTCCCTATCAGTAGTGTAAAGCCTAAGTCTTGCGACTAGTCTTCCTATTCGTTTAGCATAAATTCTTTTGGGTGCATTCTTCTTAACAGGCTTAACAATCTCATTCTTAGAAACACAATCATCATGAACATTAGATAAAGATTTCTTGCCAGTTAAACAAACAGATTCAACAGATTCCTTAAACTTAGCAGATTTCATAGGTTCATTACATTCAGATGAAATGTCTTTCTTATTACAAATCTGTAAATTCCTAGTGTGTTCTTCTACTTTCTTCTCTTTATTCAAGCGACTACTCTTAGAGGCAAGCGAGACTCTATTGTTCCTTGCATTGCTCTTAGGCTTTAGTATGCTGCTCCTAGAGGTGCTTCCTAGTCCTGTAGAAGGTAAGGCACACTCATTAGGATTCATATTTTTATGAAGGGAGGTGGTTTCAGCTTTCCTAGTCTCTTTAGAGTGCTTTTCTAAACTTATGTCGTTTGTTCCATATGTTTTAGATGTGGAGGCAGACGCATTAGTGGTACTCATCTTAAAAAGGCCAGGTGCTAAAACTTTTGGTTTCTCGATAACCGCTTTTCCCTTATCAACATTTTGTTTAGGTAGGGCAGGTGGAGTGACTGGTTTTGATGAAACATTTTTCTCATTGACTTTTGGAGGAGGCATAGAAACAGACATTTTTGGTTTGGAAACCGGTTTTGGAACATTTGCTTTCTCCTCAGTCAATGGTTTTGAAATCTTAGTATCCACTGCCTTTCCTTTTTGACATTCCAGCTGAGCCCTCAAAAGATCATTTTTCGCTTTCATGTCATTGTAGGCACGCTCATACGACAATTTGTCATACTTGCATTCCTCAGTTTTTCGATCAAGTTGTTTAAAATATGAGATATTTTCTTTTTCAAGTTTTTCAAGAGCTTTTTCATATTTTGAAACAATTTCGGAGGTCTCAGACTGGAGTCTTTCATGATCTTCAACAGAATATGTTTGCAAAATGATGGACATAATATCAGTAGTCAGAACATCTTCGAACAGAGAATCTGATCTGTGCAAAACCGTCAAGTCTAATCACACAAACTGGCCACTTGTGAATGACCAGCCGTAACAGGCTTAAAACAGTTCAGACACAAATACAATGAAGTCCTGGAGAATATAATGAATTCCCGGGTCGTTAAGTCCCACGGAGACTCAATGGTGTGTAAACACTTGATCAGACGATAGAATGATCACTAAGGATAGTGATCAGAAAGGATTTGGATTGGATAATTACACTAAAGAAAAAAAGTTAATAAATAACAGCGACTTAAATACAAATTAAGAAAATTAAAAAGATAAAAGATATTAAATAAACGCTATCACTATTTTTAAAATGATGAACGTTTAAAACTAAAAACTTACGTTTAAATAAAAACTACGTAAACGTACAAAATAAAAAGTGATATCTAATAAATAAAAATCCTAAAAATATGAAAAGGACATTTTTACAAACCTAATGATAAAAGAAAATTTTTAGAAAAGGAAAATTATTTTTACAACTATTATTCTAATTATTATTGATTAAAAACTATTTTAACTATTTAATAAATACTCTAAAATAAAAGAAAATATGAAATAAGACTAGAAAAATAAAATTAAGACTTAGGAAAATCTAAAATATTATAAAACTATTTTTAAAACTGAAAATATATTTTTTAGACTATTTATATATTTATTATTAATTTAAAACTATTTAAAACTAATTAAAATGCTAGAAAATACTATTTGAACCAAGCAAATTATGGAAAAATACTTTTTATGACTTTTATATTTATCTTAATCTAGAAAAATTGAAAACATATTTTTTTGAACCTTTTCTGAATTTTTTGTATTAAAAGCTAATTAAAAATGCTTAAAAACTACTTTAAATTAAGAAAAATAGTAAATCAACTTAGAAAAATCTGAAATTTTCAGGAAAACTCTAAAATAATATTAGGAAGCTAGGAAAATTGGAAAAACAGGTGGTTGTGTGTGGGAAATTGGGACTGCTAAGCCAAGTGCTTATAAATAAGCACTTGAATAAGCCAAATGATCAAAACAAGCCCTCAACAGTTTACAGAGGTTATAATATGCTAAAATAACAAGAATTCAACAAGTTACAACTATCTTATGCTACTAAATCACAAGCTACAACAGATTTGATGTTTTGACCTTTAAGCTAAAAACAGATTTTGGCTAGCTACTTTAAGCCCAAGAATAAGCAACACAATAAGCTAAAAGTGAAAACTACAAATTGTAAACTAAAGCAGACCTGGGTGAGAGTGTCTAAACCAAAACTCAGACCTGGGTGAGCTCATATGAGCCCTATGCAACCCTGGACAAAATCTGAGAAAACTCAGTATCAACTAAGAGTTGTGAGCAGGGGAGTTATGACCTAAAAGAGGAGCAGATTTGAGACCTTTAACAAAATTGCAAAATTCCACAAAAATGATTATAAGTAAAAAGACCAGGTGAAGTTTCTAAAATGCCAAGGTTCACTGATATTGGCTCAAAGATGAGCTCATGAAAAATCCATGCAGTTGGCCCCAAAACAGGTTTTTGCTACTTTTGACTTTTGAAGAGATATAGACAGTTGACTTATGTGAGTTTTAATCTTGATTTAAGTACTGATTATGATGTTAATGATTGAAATGAGACTAAAGCAACCTATGTTTAACAGTTCTAAACACAAAACAAGAGTTTTGCAAATCCAAAACTCACAACAGTGAGCAGTGAGACAGATTAGGATGAGCTTTGACTTAGGTGATGTGTAGG